>JAVSCE010002227.1:0-210481 GCA_032199065.1 Smutsia gigantea
CTTTACTTCTCTCAATTAGAGAGGAGAGAAGCTCTCAAAGACATACAAGACACACCAGAGACACTGCAGGTAGGCAAGGAGGATAAACAAGTTCAAGAGTCCAGGAACGTAGATATCCAATACTGTAGCACTTAGACACCCGTTGGCTAACTCTTGGGAGACCTATGTCAGGAACCCATTTTTGGGGTGGGGAGAAATTTAGTTTGCCAAACAAGGGCAAAGCTTAGGCTACTGCTAAAAAATGGGAAAGGCATACAAATTAGTGGGTGAGTCGAATTTCATGCATGATGTTAGAATGCAAGGAAGTTTGGAATGCTACAGGGCTGCAGAGTACTCAGACGCTTAGTGAATCAGTTTTCTCCCTGAGGATGGCCTCAGGTTTATCCCTCTGAAGCAAGAACATCTAAAACTCATCATTTTGTACCATTGCCTGGCTGCTCCTGGGGAAAGATTCCCCTATGAAACCCTAAAAGGTGTTTCTCTAGAGTCATGCGAAGTTTAATGGCTCCTGTTTGGATCCAATTAGGACTGGCTTGGGAAATTGGGAGAATATAGAATCAGCAGGGGTGGGGAGATGCAGTGGAGGGCAAAGGGGACTCATTCATAGCTTTTCAGAGGGCAAAGGGGACTCATTCATAGCTTTTCCAGTATCTGGTAACAGCACTTGCTCATGACTTCTCTTACTCCAAATTGTTATGAGAGCCAATTATTCCACCTATTAGGTTTTAATGTGGCACCAATAAGTCAAAACCAGTTTAACAACTAAGAATTATAGTTGGTATAAAATGTTTGAATTTGGGCTAATAACATATACTAAGTTATTAGACAGATGAGATTTAAAATGACTATGGTAAGAATTGGGTTCATAATGGATACATTAATAGACCACTAAACTGACTTTAAAGGCTCTGGCAGGCATAGTCAAGACACCAAATATATAACAACTCCATCCATCTTGAGCTTCCTCATCATGTCACCTAATAGAATTTCAAACACTATTAGCACACTGACAAATGCTTATTATACATTACCCATGCAGGCTGTCTTTTGAATTAAAAGACAAGAACTGGCATCTGCTGCTGTGTTGAGTGAGACCATCTTTCCTTATCTTGGTGCTGAAATGCTGAGTTTACTTCTCCAGATTATTTGAGGTGCCACGAACTTGCTTTTAATTTCACAAATTAGACCAGAATGACCACAACTCTGACTGGATAAATGCCCAGAATGGCTTAAGAAAAAGCCGCCTAGGACAGCTGAGCTGACTGATACCTTAGAAACCAGGCCTGATTTACGGTTGTCACCTCCTCGCAGCCAAGGTCCATCATCATTCATTCACTTACCAACTACTTTTTGAGCAACTCCTTTAATCTGGGTCCTAGTGACCGAGACTGTGGTAACACACAAAATGTATGTATCTGTACCCTCATGGGGCTTAAGGTTTTGTGGGGGAGATATATCCATTAAACAAATAAAAACAACGACCGCAAAAGAAGTAAATTATAAATATCCTTACCATATGGAACCAGTGGAAGAGGGAGAGAACAATGGCAGTTAATCAGAAATCTGAATCATACCAATAATTATTTAAGTAAAAAAAAAATACTGGAAGAGAAGGTTGTATACAAAGGGTCTGCTGCAGAAAAGAGCTCTTTTACTCACTAAAAGAATGGAAGCATGATTAACAGAGACCACTTCCTAGAGAGTGTGGTAAGGATTTAGGGTTTCTTTCTAAGAGCAGCAGGAGGTTATTGAAGAGGTTTAAGCAAGGAAACCATGTGGTTAAATTTGAGAATTTGAGTTTTTTAAAACCCTACTATTACTGCTGTATGGAAAATGGATTGAAGGGATCAAGTGAGACACTGAAATTGTCATCAGGAAGCAATTCCAGTGGTCTGTGTGTGAGACGATCGAGTGCTAAGTCAGGATGAGAATGCTGAAATAAAGAGGACTTGAAGGAATCAAGATCCATTTCAAAATCAACAGGACCTCTGATGCATGGGATAGAGGATGAAAATGGGGCAGGTGTCCAGAATGACTCTCAGATTTCTAGCAAGAGGAACAGGGATGATAGTATGCTATTTAACCACCTGAGCTTATGGCAGAGACATATATCCATAAGGAAATTCCATTAAAAGGACATCAATCCCTTATCTATTGTAATAGCTTAATTTTCTGGAAGTCTCATTGTTGGAGAACTTAGTTAAGTGGAAGATAACACTTCCATGTGAGCCAAAATAGATATCATAAAATCCATGAGATAAAGTTGTGAACTTTAATATAGAAAAGCCCCTTAAACTCTCAATCAAAGCCACCTTTTACTCTTCCTTTAAACCTAATGTATCGGGCTTCTTCATATAGCACTTAGGTGGCCATAGACATAAGAACACAAAGCAACATAAAGAAACAAGTGAATGAATCCACAATGTAGATGCATCCACAAGAATAGGGAAAACAAGACAACAGTACGTAGTTTGCAACATGAAAAAACATGTATGGGAAATGGGGAGTTTTCATCGTTTTGATCATATGTGCCCAAGAAAGATTCTTTCTTTCAATTTTCCCTATATGCCTTGGCTCATGAAAATAATTTCTATTATTGCTTTTATTTCTCCCTTTTCTTTTTGTTCTTTTTAGTTCCCCTTCCCATTCCCTGTTGTTATCAAAACTTTGCACTTTTTACTTGGGAATTACAAAATTACATTTTCAATAATTATTATTAGGTCTATGAGAAAAGACACAGTGGAGGTTGGGAAGAGTTTCTTAAAAGTCAGCGAATGCACAAAGGAAGACTGTAAGAACCTCTGTGAATTCCCACTGGAGAATCCCTAGGCTGTGATCTTGAAAACATACAGACTCTTATTTATCTTGGTCTCCTGAGATTGTAGCACAACACCTAGGAAATTTAGTTTAAAATTTTCTTTAGTGAATGGTAAAATGAATCTAAGCAGGTAATATTGGATGATCAGAAAGAGTAGTGGGGTCAGTATGGTAAGGAGAGTTGTGGAAGTTGTAGAATGGAGGGCAACTTATACAAAAGTGGCAAAGAGAGGCTTTAGATTAGATATTAGAAGCTTTTCTGATTGTCAAGGTAAAAATATCTATTTCATGTTACATTACCCAAGAATATTTGTGGCATCTCTTTCCTTTGGCATTTAATTTAATTTGATATTTTTATTATTGCACAAATGATATTACAGCAAACTGAAATAAAAAGAAAACATGAACCCAAGTCCCTTGATATTGAACAAATCAAATTATACACCCATTTATGCAATATTTTTCTTAGTCCCTGTCTACACACACATACACACACGAAGTAGTAGCTGAGAAGTGGTAATCACAGTATATATACAACTAAGCATTTTGATTCTTTTATGTAATATTACATCATAAACTTTATACCAAATGTTCACAATTATTATTTTAATGATTCATTAAAAATTCTATCAATTTGAAAATAATAATCTGGACATTAATGATAAACTTAGCCACATTTCAAAAAATTCATTGAAATAATGAAATATATAAAAAATCCACTGATATATTTGTTTTTTTATCCATTCATCCAACAAATACTTACTGACAGCCAATTATGTGCCAAACACTTTTGTAGACTTGGGGTACATAGTGGGAATAAAAGTTGATCTCTGACCTCATACTTATCACAATCCAATGAGATGGGAGACATTGTTTCCAGGGAACCTCAGAAAGATTCAGTACTGGAGTCGGCAGGCACAAAGGTGAAAAGTGGATGGGCTTCTGTCAATTAAATGAAGGAATGTTGACAAAAGGGCTGGGACTGTTGATTCCTCCAAATATCGATGCTCTACAAATATAGAGTAGCATTTGTCTCCATTGTAAGTACTTGGGAACTGATTTCCAAACAAAGTGTTAGATTTACCCCAGAGTACCCTTACTGGGGAATTGGGACTGAAGGAAGTGAGGACAGTGAGATATCTCTAGACCCACACAAGATTCCAAAGCATAGGGTACAGGCAGGAGCAAGAGCTCCAGGCTGGCACAAGAATGAAGTAGAGAAATCACTTTAACATGGCCCCAGAGTAAAGTCTCCCTTTCAATACTATTGTTAGGAATACTGAACCTAATTGCCTTATTTCCTGCCCACACATTCCACAGGGAAGCCTGATTTCCAGAAGCACAGCCCCTGTCAACCTTACCAGGAAGAGGAATCCTTTGGTGAATCAAATAAGGGAGTGACAGCAAAAACCTTGCCATCAATTTATGCTAATTACATAGGCCCTCACGTACCCATGTTAATAGCTACCCCACCAATAGCCTAAAAGATTACCAGAAGTAAACAAATAGAACAAATGATCCCAGGGAAATACAGCTATACATAACTGTATATATATATATGTGTGTGTGTGTATAAGTAACAGAAGAGAACCTAAAAAGCAATCTAATTGGTATTTTTGGAAATAGTCAAGGAGATATTACATCCCTGAATATAATTAGACCATTCTGAAAAAAAAAATGAAGTAATCAGGAATTTAGACAGATTTTTCAGAAATTAAGTAAGATTTCTAAAATTTAAAAAAATCAATAGAATAATTTAATAATGAGTGACCATGGCTGAAAATTAATTTGGGTGATTTGAAATATAAAATTGAGAAAAATCTCCCAGACCTAAGTCATACGGGAATAGAAACCATGAGACAATGAAGAAGACATGAAAGGTCAATCCAGACTAGGCTAAAGTAACTAATGAGAATTCCTGAGGGAAGTAGTAGGTTCATCCCCACAAACTGGAGCTGTAATTAAATAAGTTATAGAAGAAAATTTATCTGAACTAAAGGCATAATTGATTAGGCAAATTGAAACAAAGACTTAGTTGCATTTGCATTTCATGAAATTTCAGCATTTAAGAGCAATGAGAAAATGGCCCAAAGAGGGAAAAAAAGATAATCTACAATGGACCAAAAATCAGACTGGCATCATGCTTTTTAATCAAGAGTAAGTTGCCAATAACTATCATTTCAACTGGAGAGCTCGCACAAACTGGAGGGTGTATTTCAGCAAAACAAAATAGGAGACATGAGAAGTATAAGACATTAATTGAAGCACAACAGAACCAATACAGGGCAATGCAAAAAGAATATAATCACTTAGCCAGCCTAATAACAATGGATAAAATTAATGAGAGTTCTATGTAAAGAATATCTTTAATGAGCAAGTCATTTCTATTAACAGATCACATGGTTCAGAAATTGATAAGATAAAATCATTTGTATTTCCTTCTCTTAATAAGGAAAATAAAGGCATTTAGCAGTTAAAAAATAAAACAGATGAAGTAAAAGTCACAATCTAAATAATAAACACTATAAGGAAACTCAGCTAAGAAAGAATCTGTTTGCTTATGATGCTTAGAATAGACATTCTCTTTCAAGAGGGAGAAATTAAGTCACATAGATTAACATCCTTCTCTGTTGATCCAAACACTTCATCTAGATCTGGAGAATAATATTTACATTACAATGATATCATATATTTCTTTTCAATTTATAGAACCAACTTATAGACAAAGCAGAGGAGACAATTATAATTATAGAATATGTAAAAGTAATAGTAAGGTTAATAGGAGCCAGGATGTGGAGGAAGGTGGGTGGGGGGGAAATAGATGGAAAAATAGGTTCACTAATGTTTTCACTTATCTAGTGGGGAGCTGATAGATATCCTCTAAATTGATGAGTAAAGAATAAAGAGACCTAGATATATTATTTAGTTATGAATATAACTGCTAGAAGTATTAAAAACATAACTAATAAAATTGAGAGAAAAGTGCATCATAATCCTAATGTTTTATAATTTGGCATAAATAAATACAGTTTATGATTTATAAATCAATAAATAGGTATATAAGTATATTATTTAGAATTTACCTAGCAGTTCATGGTGGATGAAGCTTAACTATTATTACAGCCTTGTTATATTTTTCACTCTAACCAGATGACTCAGGAAAAAAGCTCTCAGTAATAAATGATAAAAGGGCTCATAACTGTGATTCAATTTTGTGTCTAATTTCTCCAGGAGGAGAAGATTGCCTGTGGTTTTTGAGTGTGATAGCCTAATTTTAATTCCCATGAGAAGTAGAAACTGACAAAACGCCAGGTTCTGATGCAAGAAGGGTCAAAGGAGAATCATCTTAAGGAGAGGAAATAACTGGAGACTACAGAAATTTTCAAAGAAAAATGAACTATCTTGAGAAATACACTAAGTACTATAAGACCATATATCCAAAGTCTTGGCTCTTGGGGTTGTGCTCTGGATACGACAAAGATGGACGAATACTATGAGGGTCTTTCAGACTTCAAGGATCTGTCTCATGCTTTGGTTTTGCTAGTTAGACCATTTTTTACACTCTTTTAACTGGTTTTGAGAAGAGGTTTCATTTGAGACAACTAATGATATTCATCCATCTAAAGCAATGTTGATACATTCTGGAAAATTCAAATGTTACCTTAAAGAAATCCAAGTCTGCTGTTAGGACTCTCTCTCTTAAGAATATCTGGCAAAGAAATAGTTGAAAAGAGACTATGCTCAGGTGCTCAGGGCAAGGTTCATTTCATACATAGTATCTTAGGCACACTTCACCAACAGCTGCAAATGTTTAGGGCTGCGACCTCTCTTGCTACCCTGTGTGGTATCAATGTGCCACAGTGTGAAGCAAGACAGACCAGAGGGCTAGATGTGCTTCCCTCACAAACTGTGTGACCACTGGCAATTATAAACCCTAAGCCTCATTTTCCTCATATGCAAATTGGATGTGTTGCAGATAATCAGAAATTACCTGCCTACCTCACTGATTTGTTATG
This sequence comes from Smutsia gigantea, assembly GCA_032199065.1. NCBI lineage: Eukaryota > Metazoa > Chordata > Mammalia > Pholidota > Manidae > Smutsia > Smutsia gigantea. The sequence goes on from JAVSCE010002227.1 coordinate 6,834, forward strand.
GTAATTAAATGAGATCATTTGTTAAAAGGTCTTTGTAAATTTTAAAGTGTTCCATGTATTATTACTACTATAATCATCATCCACACTATTACGCTATAGATTTTAAAGAATCTCTTCTATTCGGCCTGTTCCCTTTTTTGCTCTTCTCTATCTCACTGAGGTTATTGATGGTATAGGATTTCAAAAGGTCATACCAGCTCATTGGCTTTCCTGCTCCCAGATCAAAGAGACTCTTCAAATTGACCACACCAGTGCAATGGAATTTAAGTCTCTTTGATAAACCATAGCATCAGAGTTCCAACTCAGAATCTTTGAGGTTGGCTACGTCCATAATTAGATACATTTGGTGGTTCCTTTTTCCACTCTGCATTCCCAAGTCCTCCACCTTGTATTATTTCTAAATATGTCTCTCTCGACATAGTCAAAGTCTTGAAAATTTCTATATCTCTTTTATTTAGTGGTCCCTCTGATCCTTTGTTTCTTACCTGTCCTCTTGCATTATCAGTAAATGTCATTAGATGTTTAATAAATTACCAGAATCCTTTTCATGCAAAGCAATTACTGATTGGTATGTCCAGGGAAAATTACATTTTGATTAAATTGGGCTTATGACTATAGATAGGAAATATACCTTTTGTGATAGGTCTCCAGGCATTTGTTCATCTCAGCCATTCAGAACTATGAATTATATATATATATATATATATATATATATATATATATATATATATTTTAGTAAATAAATAAAGTAAAATGAGGCTTGGTGGTCTAGGATTTTTATTTGTTTGTAACACTACATCAAGAACTGTAGAAAGCACTGAAGAATACAAATTGTTTTAGAAATTAAAGAGAAACCCAAGAACTCTAATAACCCCCTAACATCTAATATCATTGGTTCATTTATGCAGTGTAACTTTTTAAAAATAACATGTAAAATGAACAGTTAGTTATATATGTACCTGCTTTTTCAAAAAAAACACATCTGGTAATACTTATACACTTATGACAAGGTATTAATTGCATAAAATATTGCTTTTGGATGCTATATATCTAGTGAACAAATAATTCCAGGAAAGCTTGGGGTTCAATCGGCAATTGTCTTCTTTACCCGCACCCCTCCCTGTATGACCCTAACTACTCCTGTGGTTATAAATACTACCTCAGTCCTCCTGACTGCCCATTTCCATTTCTTGCCCCACCCAGTCCACGATGCACATAGTCAAATATCTACTCAACTGTACACATGGACATTTAACAGTTTTATCAGACTTAACCTTTACAAATAGACTGAACTCCTCTTTTCCCCCTCCAACTACTCTTGTTACAATGTTCCTCACCTTCACCACAGCACTGGCATTTATCCAGACACTAATTGTGAAACCATGAATTCATCCTTGACTCCTTTCACTCTCCACATTCAGTTCATCAACATTCAACATATCTTGTCAGATAAATGTTTAAAATATTTCCAAATTTCTTACCACATCTACACATTTCATCCTAGTCTAAATGCCATCATCTGATAATAACAATGGCTTCCAAACAGGTTGTCCTGTCTCCATTCTTATCTTATACAGTCCATTCTCCATGCAGCAGCTGGATGACCTTATAAAAGCTAATCAGATAATGTCTTCCAAATATTTCCTGGATTATGTAAAATAAACCTGAAATCTTTGCCATGGCTTGATACCTAGGAACTGTCCTGTATCTTCCTGTCAGCCTCTGTTATCCTGCCTCATGACAACTGTGCCTTACCTAGGGTAATTTTGTTACTAAATTTGTACCTGATGTTCCCTGTGCCTTGGGTGACCAGACTTTCTGGTTTGCCATGGATCCCAGTTGATGTCAGCTGAAATGATGTTTCATTGGAATTAGTATTATGAGTCCCTGACTACAATTTCATTAAAATAAGCTGGAATAGGTTTGGTAGGCCTCTACTTTGTAACATTTTAAAAGTAAAACTTAAATCCCAATTACTTTTTTGTTTAATAATAAAAGTATAAATTCAGTGGAACACATTATCATAGTAAAAACATAGTTCTCACTAAATTAAGAAGCCTACAAAACATACATATAGTAGGAAATTATTGTTATGTACACATAACTTGTATCCAAGTAAGTTGGGATATTCCATCAAGGAAAGTAGAAGTAATAGTTGTAAACACATACACACACATTATAGCTGAACAACAAAATGTGATGAAAACCAATGTTGAATAAAAATAAAATGCTTCAACCTGGCAATATTAGCTTTTTCTCTTTGCTACCTATCATCAAAAGGGTGTTAGAAATATTTACACTTTTGAAGAACTACTTTTTAAAACAATTTTCTTGTCCCATAAAGATATTGTACATTTTCATAAATGACCCCAATGCTTGGTTTCATTGTGTGCAAAATGAGTTGAAAATATTTAATAAACAAATGTCAATAGACTTAAACTTTTAAATCTTTTAAGAAATTGTAATTATGAACACAAAGTGTGCAAGTAAGATGATAAAATGCAGCTCTAAAGAACAAGGGAACTGAACAAATTAAATAATGAAAGCTCAAATATTCTACAAGATTTAATTTAACAAATTTTATAATTGTTTGATTTGGGGACAGACTTTTACAATAAAGTTCGTACTTTTAATTGGATGAATTTGTATAATATACTGCAATTAGATGAAATTGAGAAGGCTTGCCATTTTACAGCCTCCATATGGGGCAAAATATTCCAAAAAAAAATCACAGAGACAACTTATTCAAAGAGTTCTGTAAAAATATTTGTCAAAGAACAGAGGCAAAAGACAGTACCTGTGAAAACACATGGCCAGAAATATTTAAACATTTCAATACAAAAAAACACACCTGTAGACATTCTCCATTATCAGAATATGCTCTGAGGTTACCTGGTACTCCACTATTTATAAAGAAAATATTTTTCTCATTTCAAAACATTGTGGTGTAGACAAAAAAACTGAAAATTCAGAAGATCTCAAATTTCTTAATCTTAAAATGGAATTTGGAAGAAGATTGCAGAAAATTTATGAAAAATTTTTATAAGAGCATATTGAAAATAATTGAATTCTTCTAAAAACCATCTTATATTAGGATTCTCCAAAGAAACAGAACCAATACAATGGATATATATATATATATATATATATGATATTTTTTTATTAAATACACTCTTATGATATTATTGACATACACTCTTATGAAGGTTTCACATGAAAAAACAATGTGGTTACTACATTTACCCATATTATCAGGTCCCCACCCATACCCCAATGCAGTCACTGTCCTTCAGTGTAATAAGATGCCACAGATTCACTGTTTGCCTTCTCTGTGCTACACTGTTTTCCCCGTGATCCCCACACCATCTACTGATGGACACTTAGGTTGCTTCCATATCTTGGCTATTGTAAAAAGTGCTGTGATAAACATAGGGATGCATATGTCTTTTTGAATCTGAAAAGTCTGTTTCTTTGGAGAATCCTAATATAAGATGGTTTTTAGAAGAATTCAATTATTTTCAGTATGCTCTTATAAAAATTTTTCATAAATTTTCTGCAATCTTCTTCCAAATTCCATTTAAGATTAAGAAACATAATTAATACCCCTCAATCTCCTTCTCCCTCCCTCCCCACTCGCCCTCCCACACCCCTCCCCTTTGGTAACCACTAGTTCGTTTCTGGAGTCTCTAAGTCTGATGCTATTTTGTCCCTTCAGTTTTGCTTCATTGTTATACTCCAAAAATGAGGGAAATCATTTGATACTTGCCATTCTCCGCCTGGCATATTTCACTAAGCATAATATCGTCCAGCTCCATCCATGTTGTTGCAAATGGTAGGATTTGTTTCTTTCTTATAGCTGAATAGTATTCCATTGTGTATATGTACCACCTCTCCTTTATCCATTCATCTACTGATGGACACTTAGGTTGCTTCCATATCTTGGCTATTGTAAAAAGTGCTGTGATAAACATAGGGATGCATATGTCTTTTTGAATCTGAAAAGTTGTATTCTTTGGGTAGATTCCCGGGTCAAATGGTATTTCTATGTTTAGTTTTTTGAGGAACCTCCATATTGCTTTCCACAATGGTTGAACTAGCTTACATTCCCACCAGCAGTGTAAGAGGGTTCCCCTTTCTCTGCATCCTAGCCAGCATTTGTTGTTCTTAGTCATTTGGATGTTGGCCATCCTTACTGGTGTGAGGTGATATCTCATTGTAGTTTTAATTTGGATTTCCCTGATGATTAGCGATGTGGAGCATCTTTTCATGTGCCTGTTGGCCATCTGAATTTCTTCTTTGGAGAAGTGTCTGTTCAGCTCCTCTGCCCATTTTTTAATTGGCTTATTTGCTTTTTGTTTGTTGAGGTGCATGAGCTCGTTATATAATTTGGATGTCAACCCCTTGTCGGATATGTCATTTATGAATATATTCTCCCATACTGTAGGAAGTCTTTTTGCTCAACTGATATCCCTTGCTGTACAGAAGCTTTTTGGTTTGATATAGTCCCATTTGTTCATTTTTACTTTTGTTTCCCTTGCCTGGGGAGACATGTTCATGAAGTTGCTCATGTTTATATCCATGAGATTTTTACCTATATTTTTTTCTAAGACTTTTATGGTTTCATGACTTACATTCAGGTCTTTGATCCATTTTGAGTTTACTTTGGTCTATGGGGTTAGACAGTAATCCAGTTTCATTCTCTTACATGAAGCTGTCCAGTTTTACCAACACCAGCTGTTGAAGAGTCTGTCATTTCCCCATTGTACATCTATGGCTCCTTTATCATATATTAATTAACCATATATGCTTGGGTTTATATCTGGGCTCTCTATTCTGTTCCACTGGTCTGTGGGTCTGCTCTTGTGCCAGTACCAAATTGTCTTGATTACGGTAGCTTTGTAGTAGAGCTTGAAGTCAGGGAGCGTAATCCCCCCTGCTTTATTCTTCCTTCTCAGGATTGCTTTGGCTCTTCGGGGTCTTTTGTGGTTCCATATGAATTTTAGAACTATTTCCTCTAGTTCATTGAAGAATGCTGTCGGTAATTTGATAGGGATTGCATTGAATCTGTAGATTGCTTTAGGCAGGATGGCTGTCTTGACAATATTAATTCTTCCTAGCCAAGAGCATGGGATGAATTTCTATTTATTGGTGTCCTCTTTAATTTCTCTTAAGAGTGTCTTGCAGTTTTCAGGGTATAGGTCTTTCACATCCTTGGTTAGGTTTATTCCTAGGTATTTTATTCTCTTTGATGCAATTGTGAATGGAATTGTTTTCCTGATTTCACTCTCTGCTAGTTCATTGTTAGTGTATAGGAATGCCACAGATTTATGCATATTAATTTTGTACCCCGCAACTTTGCCAAATTCAGATAGTAGATCTAGTAGTTTTGAAGTGGATTCTTTAGGATTTTTTATGTACAATATCATGTCATCTGCAAACAGGGACAGTTTAACTTCTTCCTTGCCAATCAGGGTGCCATTTATTTCTTTGTGTTGTCTGATTGCTGTGGTTAGGACCTCCAGTACTATGCTGAATAGAAGTGGGGAGAGTGGGCATCCTTATCTTGTTCACGATCTTAAAGGAAAAGCTTTAAGCCTCTCGCTGTTAAGTATAAGGTTGGCTGTGAGTTTGTCATATATGGCCTTTATTATGTGGAGGTACTTGCCCTCTATACCAATTTTGTTGAGAATTTTTATCATGAATGGATGTTGAATTTTGACAAATGCTTTTTCAGCATCTATGGAGATGATCATGTGGTTTTTGTCCTTCTTTTTGATGATGTTGATGGATTTTTGAATGTTATACTATCCTTGCATCCCTGGAATAAATCCTATTTGATTATGATGATGACCTTTTTGATGTATTTCTGAATTTGGTTTGCTAACATTTTGTTGAGTATTTTTGCATCTATGTTCATCAGAGATATTGGTCTGTAATTTTCTTTTTTTTTGGAGTCTTTGCCTGGTTTTGGTATTAGAGTGATGCTGGCCTCATAGAATGAGTTTGGGAGTATTCCCTCTTCTTCTACTCTTAGGAAAACTTTAAGGAGGATGGATATTAGGTCTTTACTAAATGTTTGATAACATTCAGCGGTGAAGCCATCTGGTCCAGGGATTTTGTTCTTAGGTAGGTTTTTGATTACCAGTTCAATTTCGTTGCTGTTAATTGGTCTGTTCAGATTTTCTGTTTCTTCCCGGGTCAGCCTTGGTAGGTTGTATTTTTCTAGAAAGTTGTCCATTTTTTCTAGGTTATCCAGTTTGTTAGCATAAAATTTTCAAAGTATTCTCTAATAATTCTTTGTATTTTTTGTGGTATCCGAGTGATTTTTCTTTTCTTATTTCTTATTCTGTTTATGTGAGTAGACTCTCTTTTTTTCTTGATAAGTCTGACCAGAGGTTTATCTATTTTGTTTATTTTCTCAAAAAACAAGCTCTTGCTTTCATTGATTCTTTCTACTGTTTTATTCTTCTTGATTTTATTTATTTCTGCTCTAATCTTTATTATTTCCCTCCTTCTACTGACTTTGGGCCTCATTTGTTCTTCTTTTTCTGGTTTCATTAATTGTGAGTTTAGACTCCTCATATGGGATTGTTCTTCTTTCCTGAGGTAGGCCTGTATTGCAATATACTTTCCTCCTAGCTCAGCCTTCGCTGCATTGTACAGATTTTGCAGTGTTTAATTATTGTTGTCATTTTCTCCGTATATTGCTTGATCTCTGTTTTTATTTGGTCACTGATCCATTGGTTATTTAGGAGCATGTTGTGAAGTCTCCATGTGTTTGTGGGATTTTTCATTTTCTTTGAGTAATTTATTTCTAGTTTCATACTTTGTGGTCTGAGAAACTGTTTGGTACAATTTCAATCTTTTTTAATTTACCGAGGCTTTTTTGTGGCTTAGTATATGATCTATTCTTGAAAATGTTCCATGTGCACTTGAGAAGAATGTATTCTGCTGCTTTTGGGTGTAGAGTTCTGTAGATGTCTGTTAGGTCCATCTCTTCTAATGTGTTGTTCAGTGCCTCTGTCTCCTTACTTATTTTCTGTCTGGTTGATCTGTCCTTCAGAGTGAGTAGAGTGTTAAAGTCTCCTAGAATGAATGCATTGCATTCTATTTCCCCTTTTAATTCTGTTAGTATTTGTTTCACATATGTAGGTGCTCCTGTGTTGGGCGCATGGCTATTTATAATGGTTTTATCTTCTTGTTGGATTGACCCTTTTATCATTATGTAATGTCCTTCTTAGTGTCTTGTGACTTTCTTTGTTTTGAAGTCTATTTTGCCTGATACTGGTACTGCAACTCCTGCTTTTTCCTCCCTGTTAGTTGCATGAAATATCTTTTTCCATCCCTTCCCTTCACTTTTAGTCTGTATATGTCTTTGGGGCTAAAGTGAGTCTCTTGTTGGCAGCATACAGATGGGTCTTGCTTTTTTATGCATTCGGTGACTCAATGTCTTTTGATTGGTGCATTCAGTCCATTTACATTTATGTTCATTATCGATAGGTATGTACTTATTGCCATTGCTGGCTTTAGATTCGTGGTTACCAAAGGTTCAAGGTTAACTGCCTTACTCCCTTAGCGTCTAACTTAACTCACTTAATATGCTATTACAAACAAAATCTAAAGGTTCTTTTTTTTCTCCTCCTTTTCTTCCTCCTCCATTCTTAATATATTAGGTATCAAATTATGTACTCTTTGTCTATCCCTTGATTGACTTTGGGGATAGTTAATTTAATTTCGCATTTATTTCCTTAGTAACTAGCCATTCTACTTTTTTTACTGTGGTTTTATTACCTCTGGTGACACCTATTAAACCTTAGGTATGCTACCAACTGTAGTAGTCCCTCCAAAATACACTGTAGAGATGGTTTGTGAGAGGTAAATTCTTTCAGCTTTTTGCTTATCTGGAAATTGTTTTAACCCTCCTTCAAATTTAAATGATAATCTTGCCAGATAAAGTATTCTTGCTTCGAGGCCCTTCTGCTTCATTGCATTAAATACATCATGCCCTTCTGGCCTGTAAGGTTTCTGCTGAGAAGTCTGATGATGGCCTGATGTGCTTTCCTTTGTATGTGATCTTATTTCTCTCTCTGGCTGGTTTTAATAGTCTGCTCTTATCCTTGATCTTTGCCATTTTAATTTCTATATGTCTTGGTGTTGTCTTCCTTGGGTCCCTTGTGTTGGGAGATCTGTGCATCTCCATGGCCTGAGAGACTATCTCCTTCCCCAGATTGGGGGATTTTTCAGCAATTGCCTCCTCAAAGACATTTTCTATCCCTTTTTCTCTCTCTTCTTCTTCTGGACCCCTATAATGCGAATATTGTTCCACTTGGATTGTTCACACAGTTCTCTCAATATTCTTTCATTCTTAGAGATCTTTTTTTCTCTATGTGCCTCAGCTTCTTTGTATTCCTCTTCTCTAGTTTCTATTTCATTTATCATTCTCCACCATATCTAATCTGCTTTTAATACCCTCCATTGTGCTCTTCAATGATTAGATCTCGACCAGAATTCATTCCTGAGTTCTTGAATATCTTTCTGTACCTCCGTGAGCATGTTAATGATTTTTATTTTGAACTCCCTTTCAGGAACATTCATGAGGTTGGTGTCATTTAAATGTTTCTCAGGAGTTGTATTTATAATTTTACTTTGAACCAGTTTCCTTTGGCGTTTCATATTTGTATATGGCGTCCTCTAGTGCCCAGAAGCTCTACTCTCTGGAGCCGCTCAGCGCCTGAACCAATGTCAGGGGTTGCAGGGGAGTGGTATTGATGCCTGGAGGGAGGAAAGAACTGTTTCCTACTTCCCAGCTGCTATGCCTGACTCCACTGCCTGAACCAGTGGGCTGAGCACACAGGTATAAGCCTCTATGCTTTGCATTTATAGTTGCTGTAGACAGATCTTCCCTCTGGCTGGCCTCACACCAGGGTAGGGTTTCCCAGTTTGCGAGCCAGGTGGGGCTGGCTGGGAGAAAGGCGCAGTAGGCTGCATATCATGGAGGGGGTCCTTGGAGCTATGTAACCAGCCAGGGAGCTGGAGCACCTGAAGAACATGAAAACTCCCAACTGCTGGGCAGAGTGCACACGGACAATTTGTCTACCTGTCCTTTCTCCTGAGCAGTAAGCTCTGTGCAATCCTTGCCCCTTAGCAGCCCTCTTGCTAAGGGCTACCTTGTTAGGAAGTCTCTCAGACTACCCACCTTTCTTTTGTCCCAGAGCAGCTGGATATGGATCCCTGATTTCCACATGTGGCTGGAATCTGAGTCTCTCCAGGAATTCTGCCTGTCTTAGCTTTCCAACCCTCTAATCACGAGAGTACCATGTAAGCACCATGAAATGTAGGTTTGTGCTCCCAGAGCAGATCTCCAGAGTTAGGTACTAAGCATTCCCAGGCCTCCCCTCCCTCCCTGCTCCGTTTCTCTTCCTCTCATCAGTGAGCTGGGTTGGGGAAGGGCTTGGGTCCCACTGGGCCACAGCTTTGGTAGCTAACCCTGTCCCGTGAGGTTTGCCTTTTCTCCAGGTGTATGCAGTCTGGCGCAGTCCTCTTTCCTGTTGCTTTTTCAGTAGTAATTGTATTAATTATGTTTTCGTATTATATGCGGTTTTAGAAGGAAGCTTCTGTCTCACCTCTTATGCCGCCATCTTTAATCCTCTCTCCATATTGTATTCTTCCTATGATATTTTTATATATAAAAGAAACTTCTTATAAGGAATTGACTCATGTGATTATGGAGTCTGAGAAGTCCTCCTATTTGCCATCTACATGCTGAAGGCCCAAGAGATACAGTGGTGTAGGTCAGTTCAAGGGCAGGAGAAGATTGATGTCCCAACTTAAAAACAGGCAGAGCGATGGAATCTCAGGGCTCCCACAAACGATGAGGCTATCCACAGTGTAGAGGGCAATTGTTTTACTCAGCCTACTGATTCAAATGTTAAACTCATCCACAGCACCCTTACAGACACATCCAGAATGACGTTTATTCAAACATCAGGCAGTCAACCTATGGCTCAGTTAAGCTGACACACACAATTAAACATCACATGGCCATAAGATAGATGTGGTCAAGAAACTGATTAAAGTATGTAAATATAAATTTAGAATAATTACTCCATTTATATTATTTTAAATGTTTGAATAATATAGTTTTTTATTTTACTCATTTTAAATATTTGAGTAACCCATACATATTTTTTCTCTTGATTTTCTAGATACATGAACCATAGGAACTCTTTTCTTCCCTTCTATTTGTCTTAGTTTAAAATGGTTGAGTTGGATTCTTCACTACTCACAAGCCAGTGACTCCTAACACCACATTTAATAGGACTCATGAAGAAAAAGGGAGATAATGTTTGTGAAGTTTAGCATCATATATAACACATCATAAATTTTATGTAATGGTGGCTATTCCTATAAGTTTAGCAAAATAGGTTCCAATAGGGATGTGTACAAAATACCAAGGTAGCATCTTGTCCCTAACAATATTTCAATGCAATTTAGATAATGCTAATTATGGCTCTCACTCATTCAAATATTTTTCCCTATCGTTTGCTACTCTCTCTGATTACTCTGCCATCAGTTAGAGTAGTAATCAATATTCATGCAAAAGAGCTTGAAAGATGGCCAAAGGAATAGGCTAAATTAATAATCTTTGTAGTGTAACTTAAGACCCACCCAGAATCCCTACTATTCAAATTTATTTTCTGAATCATATGTGAATTTATGTGAATTTCCACTCTTCTTGACTATTCCTAATCTTTTATAGATTCTGATGCAAATGCTTGTGAAAGGGAACTATCACAGGTATGAGATCTTTATTCTTTCACCTACCAAAGAATTACTCAGCACGTACAATATGCCAGGCACTATTTTAGTTGCCTGCAATGCATCAGCCTGAAAAATAAAATTCTAAACTTTGTGGAGTTTATAATCTGTTAGGAGAGAACAGAAAATAAACAATACTATTTTTTAAATAAATTAAATAGTATTTTAGAAGAAAGTAAGTGCTATAGAAATACAAAGACAAAAAGATGTAGATCATGTTATGGCAGATCAAGAGTAAAGAGGCAGAAGTTGCATTTCAGTGTTAAACAGGTGGCGAGGAGAGGCCTCCTGGAGAAGGTGGGATATAAAGAAAGACCTGAAGTGGCTATCTGGAAAGCAAGTATCCTAAATATAGACAACAGCTGGACTAAAGGCCCTAAAGTGGAAATGTGCCTATCATGCTTGAGGAATGACAAGAAGGCCACTGTGGCTGGCTTCAGTGAGTATGAGGAAGAACAGAGGTGATGATGTGGCAAGGCCTTTGGCTTTAAATCTGAATGAAATGAATTAATTTACAAATTGCTCTTCTTCCTGGCAAGAAGGTGCCCTACACTTAAGAGGGAACTGGAAGCCTGCTAAAATATACTAATATGTGGGGAGCACATATTTGATGGTAAAAGATGAAATAAAAACTAATTTTCCCTATGAAAACTTTTGCAGGTAGAACACATTTGAGCAAAAGGGACTTAAATAAAACAACGGGATTCTAGCAGAGGAAGAGAAGTGGCAGTTCTTAACAGGCAAGTGACAGAATATCAAAGCTTTGAACTATGTTATTTGACTGAATGAATCTCGGTCCATTTCCATGGTAGACTTTGCAAAGTGATTGACTCTCATCACCTTAAGCTGTTGTACTTTCCACACTGCCAAAAGGCTATTAGAAAGGAGGATTAAATGTAGCATTTCTTAAAAATATGTGGTCTGTGGACCACCAGCATAGTACCTACCACCTGGGGATGCTTGTGAAAATGCATATTCCCTGGACCCTGACCAGGCATACTGGATGTGGACAAAATGAGAGTTCCTGTGGCCAGGATTCTCACCTGGCCCTGGTTGACTAGCTCATTGCACACCTGTGGGCAATACATGGCTGTTGACTGTATATAAAGAGCTCTGCCCAATGCTCTGGGCGTGACATGGTGGCACAGCTGCAAGGCTGCAGGAGAGCAGAGTGGAGGCTGGAGTGGTGGCAGCGCCGAGGACAGAGGCCCAGAGGACGGCTGTGGGAACAGAGGGGCCCAGAAGCAGAGACCGGCTTGCTGCATGCAGACTCGCTCTGAGTGAATGGGATTTTAGTGACTGACCTGCCACCTGGAAATAAAGTTGGGTATAACCCTTTCACCCCAAGAACGTTTTGCTGTCAATTTCTTTGGTCACACTGAATCCATAGTGAACTTGCCCGGGGCTGAAACCCATTGGCAAGACACTGGATTATGCTGTCCAAGTAAATTTTTGCTTCTAAAGTTTGAGATATTGAATAGAAAGACAACTTCTTATGGGTCTCTCCAACCATGGATTTCAATGGACAGAGTTTCCAATGTGTGGAGAAAGTGAAGACTCCTATGGCCAGGATTCTCACCTGGCCCTGGGTGGCTTGCTCACTACAGACCTGTGGGCAATACATTGTTGTTCACTCTATATAAAGAGCTCTGCCCAGTGCTCTGGGCTGCATGGCCGCAGGATAGCAGAGGCTGGAGTGGTGGCAGCACTGAGTACAGACAGCTGCAGGTACAGAGAGGCCCAGAGGCAGAGACCCGCTTGCTGCATGCAGACTCGCTCTGAGTGAACAGGGTTCTAGTGCTTGACCTGCTACCGTGGGAATAAAGTTGGGTATAAACCCTTTCACCCCAAGAATGTTCCACTGTCATTTTTTTTGGTCTCATTGAATCCATAGTGAACTTGCCCGGGGCTGAAATCCATTGGCAAGACACAATGCCAGGCCCCAAAAATGTTCGGTCCTGGTGTGTTTTGGTATTGTTTTCAGGGACACTGAACTTTCAGGTGAATCGGGTAAGAGTTGAGAAAAAATGCCTTAACATATTGTCACAGGGAAGGAGAGATGATTTAAATACTCTTTAAATCATTGTTCATTTATGTAAATGTACAATCATTAAGAATGTTGTGTAAAGTTACTGGTGGAGGCCACCTTTTCATAGTGATACTCAGATCCAGGTATACATTAATTGGTCTGAGTGCTCAGTTGTTTAAGATGATTTGAGCCAATGAGGAGTAATGATGGCTAAACACCTGAGATCTATCACCTTGTTAGCTATGTTAACAGCCAATGACAACATAATCTAAAGAGATTTACTGTTTGGCTTTAGAAGAAGTATCAAGCTAAAAGTATAATTAAAACGTTTATTAACCTGCCAAGTTGAAAAGAGTAGGTTAAGACTTATAGTATCTGAAGAGTAGCAATAACTTATTTACCATTTTATTTTATGCCCAACTTGCCCCATGGAATATCTTCACTTAGACCAAGAGGAAATTGGCTCACTAATATTCTTAATTTCTAGTTTGAGTTCCAAAAAGACTTGGAAAAAAAATCCTTTATTGCAAAACCAGCAATTAATGAAATTCTCTAATTACCCTGTCGGAGACCTTTCTTCGCACCAGGATGATGCAGACAGTATCTTGGTTTTTTTCTTAAAGGTCATATTACCTTGCTTCACTATCTTCTGGTGATGGGCCAAATGAGACTAGCTTAATTGAATACATCTCTGCTGCTTTTCTTTCAATTCAAAGGGGCATCCATCATGGGCTTCTCATTCTGACTGATACTGATCAGGTAATTGCCCTCCGCTTGTCAAACTATCATGATTTTTATAAGAATTAGTCTTTTTCCAGAAGAAAGTAGACTCAAGAGAGAGATACAAAGAGTTCAATTAGAAGTTTGCCCAAAAGCAAGTCAAAGTAGAAAGCAAGAATGGAAAAGAGAAAGAGCTGGTAGGGGAAGGAAGAGGGTAAGGGGAGAAAGTGGAGGTAGAGTTGTATCCTTCTAAAGTGAAGAAATGTGAATTAAAATTATCCACTTGGTACATACAATTCAGAAAAAAGTTCCAGCCAAGCACAACACAATTTGGTGCAGGTTAGTCTTGACAGTAACCATCTGTGTGGTTGTGCAGAGAAAGCATTAAGAAAAAGATACTAGCTGTGAGGAAAATGCAAGCCCCGATGGACAGGATCCTCACCTGACCCTAAACTACTTGATGATGTAACTGGCCTACTGCTAGGCTGATACTTCAACACCCATAGGCAATGAGCCATTACTGACTGAGTCATATATAAAGAGTTCTGCCCAGTGCTCTGGGCAGAGGCAGAGATGGAGGTGGATTACGGACCTGCGGACTGCTGGGTGCAGACGTGATTCTGGGGCTCCACCTAACCACCAGGAGAATAAAGTCAGGTATACACCCTGTTACCCCAAGAATGTTCTGTTGTCATTTCTCTTTCTCATCAAATCCATAGTGAACTTGTCCAGGGTTGAAACCCTCAGGCAAGACACAGCCTTATGTAATTTTCTAGTTCAGGGTCAAGGTGGATACTATTCTGGGGGCTAGAAACATTATTTTCTTTTTCTTTGTTAGTCTGATATAAATGAACATTAGCCAGCTCTTTAATTTTTCCTAAATTATTTAGGTGAAGATGGAACTCAAAAGGAAAAATTCCTGCCAGGAGAGGAGTTCCTCCAGTGAATTGTCTAATGTTGATTTTGGGAATGTCTTAATGTGCCTGGTATACCAAGCCCAGGGACATCCTGAGAGAAAGACATTTCCTTCAAGACATGCTGAGAGGTGTACAAGATAAATTCGCTTTACGGCTTTATGTGAGATAGATCCAGGTTACAAAAGCTATGTGAAGAGTCTAGAAACTCAAAGTAAGCCCACATGTAGGGTATCACTAGTTAACAACCTATTCCAGGTTGTGCTGGGTGTCCCAAGAGCTGTAGCCAGCAGGGAGAGCCATCCAGCTGCAAGCGTTTCATATAATCACCTGTCATTCCTGCAGATACTCAAGACTAGCTTGATGCCCTTCAATTTAAGAATAAAGAATGCAGCTTTGTCACTTTCTGAGAATTCTAGAAATAGTCCCTTAAAACACCATTAACTTCAGCGGAGCTGCTTTTAAACAGTTGACTCTTTTCCAGGCTATTTTTCAGATCATGGTTGGCCTTAGGTTCTTACGTTTGGAGGTCTTGCCCCCAAGCATATCAACACTTATTAAAAATAAACCAATAAAAAAATAAGTAAAAATAGAAATAAACTCACATGAAACATAATATTGGTATAACTGTTTTAAAAAATTAAATTTGCTTTTGATATTATTTGGCTACAAGTAACTGACTTGATTCACAACTTCCTATGAACTCTCAACAATCATGAATAGCTGGAAATTTTGCAAAGCAAGAAAATCTACACCTACAAATTGTTTTCAAATGTAGTGAAGTTTTAATGAACATTAAATTTAACAATTAAGTTGGCATAACATCATATCATGTAAGCATTTAATAGAACATTTATTAAAATCCATTCTGTGATTTTTCTTTTTCTTTTTTTTTTTGTATTTTGGAGCCAATTTCTTTGAACAAAATGCTCAATATTTTCTCACATCTTAGATGAATATATGTTTCAGTCTTGGTTCTTTCAATGTAATATGAGTATACTGAAAAATATTGTTTGATCTTTGTAGTAGATTTGCAGTAGAATTTTTTAAGTTTTCCCTTCTCAAAGTAAATCTCAATTGCAGTTCATCTTCTATTGGAGGCCAGAAATATCCTGAACGACTGGACAATTGTCAAACTAGTTCCACGGCATTAAGTGTTGTATTACCCTAGGAAAGTATAACCCAAGGACAAGTATAATTCTGCACTCCACCTGAAAATAGTTATCTGTTCCCCAGAGAAAGATCATAATAAGTTTTGAAGTTACTGAAGAAGAAAAAGAAGATGCAGGGAAAATAACTAAAGGAATTGGAAAGCGTTTTCTCAGTTTTCATTTCTGGGTTTCAAGATTTCCCTTTCTGTTTTCTTTCTCACAGTCTCTTTTTCCTTACCTATGTCTCAAAAGAATTGCCAGTGGTATACTGGGCTAACACAGATGCAACAGATCAAAGATCTATTCCATTGTGTTCCTGTGTTCCTTCTCTCTTTCAATTTGCCTTCCCCCAGGAACACATTAGTTACAGACTTAGTTGAGCTGTGTGCACAAGCCCTTCCGCACAAGTGCTCAGTGTACATGCACGTGCATCCGCAGGGGTGCCTTCAGTGTTTTCCTGTTGGGATTCGCCCTCCCTGGGTGGCAGATGAGCCTGTAAACTTGCAGCAGGCTGACCACAGGACCTCACCTTGTTGCTCGCTGTCCTTTCCTGACTCTTGTCTCCAGCTCTCTGGTGTTTTTAAAGCAAGTGTTGTGCCACTTTGTAGTTGTGCAATCTTAGTTATTGGACACTTTCTGGGAATCCAAACACCACTACTCAGGGTGAATGCAGTTTATTTTATTGTGAATTTTTTTCTCTCATGTTCAGTGATAATGTATGTGTGTGCATGTGTACATGTGTGTATGTGTATTGCATAGCCAGTTTAACATATGCAGAATTAACCACATTTGTGAAAAGGATAAACCCTCCATTGATCTCTTTTTCTTTCTTAAATCATGTGTGGAATGTGCCTCTTGGCTCTTCGCTGTGTAAATAATGTGTAAAATAATCAAAGCACCATCACGACCTGACAGTTCAGGCTTTTGATGAATAGGGTTTTATGTGTGATTATCATATGACATCTCCAAACTAAATTATATTTATGGGTCATGTAGAGTACTATTGCATTATCAGTCCTTCAGTGTGGAGTTTGTACATTTTGTAAGGAGTGGAAGAAGGCAAAGGACCTGAAATTGGATACCTTTAGTTTTGAACATGATGTTTTTTTAAAAAAAGGAAGCCATCCATTTAACATCCCCTGACTGCTCATCTAGGGTTCCTGAACCTTTGAAGGGAAACATATGTCCTGTACTGTATCTTAGGTTCTATTACTCAGTATACTGAAATCAATGTGTTCAGAAATCCTTAGAAATAAGCTAATTTAACATTCAATTTTTACAGGCAAGGGAACTGATTGGAGCTAGAAACACAATTCAGAACCCCCAACCCTTGAACACTTTTCTACCCAACCTCACAGCTTTCCTAGACTATGATATACATGGACAAAACTTCATCAAAACATCAAGATGCAACAGTAAGGTGAAGCAAAGCAAACGTATTCAGAATATGAAATACTAGTTTCCACAAAGAGTTCTTTATATATTTCTCAGCCATTTTGCAAAACATTATACTATTCAAGTCAAATAATATTCTTTTCTTGGTTAAATCAAGATAATTTTTCTCCCTTTGAAGATATTACTCTATCACTTCTTAGAACCTATAATAGAGGCAGACATATATTGCCGGATACTGATATTTCCTAAATCAGAGCCTTCAGAGAAGAGTGACATGGGTCTTTCAGGATACCCTTCATATTTCCTTCCAGTGATCTGCAGTTTCCTCAGCCATGGCTGCCAGCCCTAACCATGGTCTACTCAATACTGAGAGGAGCCTTAGGTAATTCCACAATACCTCAAGGAAAGGACAGATTTGTTGTAAGTGTGTCTATTGAATTTTGTATATCACATTTTATTACAAGGCTACATTCTAGCTGGAGACTCCTTGAGCATGACTCATTCCTTGAATGCTATCCAATCAACTCTACATTTGATAGTGCTAATGTTCTAACAGGTAAGACTACTACATAACATAGCAATAGAACTTATTTTTTCTGCTTTCTAACAAGAAAAACTGTAAAAATCACTTACAAACCCATGAGTCACGTGAAAAAACGTAATACAAATGTGAGATTACTACCGTATGATGCAGAATAAGATGGTATCCTTTACTCAAACCCATTCCATATAAATGTATAGTTCATTTGATCCCATAGCTGACCTACATGGAATTGTCTGTATCATTAAAGCAAGGTAATATGACCTAAAATCAAATATACTAAAGGGAGATGGTCTCTATCTGTACAAACAGGAAGAAATGTCTAAACAGGATAGAGTCTTTCAAGAAAGTATTTTTAAAAGTGTTTTTCGGTAATAAAATTGAAATTCTTAGCAGATCACCGAGATATTTCTCTAGTTCCTTCAGTGTGGGCTAATATTCCATGTAGCTAGGTGACATTAGACAAAATACTGACAAGATGTTGTCATCTCTCTTGATATTTCATAAATCCCAGCACTGGCATTTCTAAATTCTTGAAGCTCTCTATCTTACTCTGATTCAGAAAGTCACACCTCTTCACTGCAGATGGAATAATTACTAAACTTGAAATCCATTGTAAATACGCATAAAATTATGTGACCCAAAGTAATAAAAGAGGCACCATGACAACTTGAAGAAGTAAAAAAGCAAAAGCAAAAACCGCTGGTCAGCTGTCTTTTCCCTCTTAGGCACTTCTTCCAAATACATAAAGCAGGCAGTCATGGTAGGTGTTTCTCCAGCTCACTGGTATGGAAGTAGCCAAATCTGGTTAAATGATGGGGGCCTCCCATCTTATCAGACAGTAATGCTAATATCTCAGATTATTTTGTTAAACAGTCAACTAAGCGATGTAGATTATATCCACACCATTTACAGAGCAATAACTGTAACTTGCCAAATGCTGAGTTTCACCTGAATCAGTTCAGAGTATGGATATTGATTCAGGCCAGCTCTCTCTTTATAACCAGTTATTTTCAGAGAATTTAAGGGGCAGAACCAGCAGTCTGTTCACAAGTTCTTTACAACTGACAAAACTAAATCTCTCCAGCGTGGGATTGTGGCAAGCAGAAAACCTCCTCATGTTCACTGTCATGTGCAGATGCAAATCTCTTTCTCACTCTAATGAAATAATGATACCTTATTTTCTGCAGTGTTATTGACAAATAATAAGAAAGATGTCTAAATGGGTGTGGCAAGATGAGGGTTAAATCTGATTGTAATTAGATTGCAGTATGCATGGTCATGTGGTTAATAGTAAATTTTCCTTGATTAACTGGTCCTGTTTGTTAAGAGCTCCTATTAACACTAGTGCTCTCTGTGTTGGCTGTAGAGACACACCATGGACCAGTGCAAAATTAATGAAGGCAGGTACGCATGCTGATTAGAATGTGGCAGTTTAATAAACTCTTCCAACATTAAATTATTTAATGCATTCATGCTCATGCAGGCTATTCGATGGTCAGCTTGACCACCTATGTGTTAATATTGGGAATTGAAATGCAGAGAATGGAAGAGATATAGCGGTGTATGAGGTAATTAGCTCTCATGTCTGATAAATGGGGCAATACCTATGTGTGCACATGTTTTAGCATACCACAAATGGTGCTTTCATTAGTTGGAATCTTCTTCAGAAATTTTTATAAATGGTTAGTTTGATTTTTGCACCATAAACAGTGGGTCTGATTGCTGTGGTCACTGTCAATTGAATATTTGAGGCAAATTTCAAGTCAGCTATAAAGTAAGCTATCTTGTTAAAATAAATGGGTCACAAAAATTAGATAGGAAGCTTATCAATAAACATCTCCAATCTGGACATAATCCCTATGTATTATACAGAAAATACTCTATATAAATATAAATTATTTCAATGTATAAATGCAAATATCAGATTTTGAGCAAAATGATAAGCTCTTGTATTTGTACAATGCTCTATAGCTTATGCAATGCATGTACATGTTATTTTATTTAATCTTAAGCATAGCCATTTTAGGTGGATAGTGTTTGCTAATACATGGTGGATCAGACCCTTAAATCTCAGTTCTTATAACTCAAAATCCAGGGCTTTCACACAATTCCACAGCTGTCTAAAAAACTAGTATTTGTGAAAGTAAACTATTATTTATAAAACAAGTTAATTTTTATCAGTAAGTGAGCATTCTAAGAACTTAACCTCGCTGGGAAAAGTATGCTATTTAGATTTGGTAGAAACACAAAAGAGGAAATGTCTATGTTTTAACACTATCTAAATATAAACAAGTATTTTAAATGACTTAGATTTTCCTAGATCTCAGGATACTTCCTGGCTGTATTTTAGGCATTCACAGGAACTTTGGCAGTGCTTGTATGGAAATCAGTATGCTAACACAGAACAACAGAGGCCCCGAACCTTGGAGACAGTGTAGAAAGCATGTACACCTTTGGTGAGGTGACCAACAGATCTAGGTGACTGATTCACAAAACCATCCCCTGCCGGTAAGCCCTGGGAGAATGGTTGAATGGATTTATCAGTTAGGGGACTTCTGTGACTTTGCCACTGCTGTCTTCAGTCCTTGCCCAGTTTTAAAGACACCAACTAAAATAAAAGGAAGAAAATGATTCTTAACCCAACAACACCAAAGGAGAGAAGCTAGAAAGACTGGAAAAACGAATGCACAGAATCCAGCCTAACAGACCTTCCTTCTAGTCCTGGACAGTCCCAGGAATTGGCAGTCTGACTATGAGCAATTAGTTAACTTCTCTGGGGCTCAGTCTTTTCAGATGTAATTAAGGGCATTGGAGAAAGTGAACTCTCAAGGTCCTCAAATGTTAGCAGGACCTTCGAGTTGTTTCTTACCTAGAAAAAGGATGTCAGTGATCGTTTTTTGCACATCCCCGAGGAAGAAAAAGAGCTGTGAAATTCTGTGGCACACAGAAAGCATCATCTTGGAGCAGCAAACTCTGCAATCCCCTTCTCCTGGGCCTGAAGGGGTAATAAGTCTGGGCTTTGTCTGGCCTCAGGTCCTCTATGGGCCTTTGCCAACCTGGATGGTCTGACTGAATTCCTGCTGTCATTTTGTTTCCTTTGTGTTTTGTTTTTTTGTTTGGTTGGTTTTGGTCTCTGGCTAGCTTCAAAGGATGCCGTGGCCATGAATGAATGTCCTCTGGTAGCTATGAAGTGCTCGCTGCAGGGTTATCGGTCTATGTCCTTACCACTTCCCTTGGACAGTTACTGATGTCTGGCGCTTGTTATAGGTGGTTGGCAGCTATGTGAACATTGTAACTTAGCGATAGGCTTTCTACAACATCGCCACGGTGTCCATGAATTCTGACAGCTATCTGCAGGATACAGGCACCGCCAATCCACTTTCTGCAGTTATGGTGTGCGCTGACAAAATTGGTCTCATTTTCCTCTGGGTCTAGCAGAACAATTGCACAGTTAGGAGAGTAAACTATTTCCACTTGTTTGTATATTTTCAGCCAATTATCAAGATGAAAATCATTGTATTCTACCCATCTGAGTTATTTATCCCAAAGAAAAAGTAGCTCAAACTAGACTAAGTCTTTATTTCTTACTTTCAAGCCTTTGGCTCCTTTGAAAACCATACATAACAACAAAGCAAAACAGAAGGAGCAGAAGGAACAGAACAGCAGTAGACTCACAGAGCTGAGAAGTGACTTTTGTTACCCTGGGGGAGGGGTTGGGGTGGGTCCATGGAAATTGTGAGAGGGACAAAGGGGCATGAAAATTCTCCAGGGATAGTAGTACAGCATGGAAAATACAGCCCGTGTTTCTGTAACATCTTCATAGTTGACAGAGAATAACCGCAGTAGTAAGGGTGAGGATTTAATAATATGGGTAACTGTTAAATCACTGTATTGTATATTTGAAACCAGTATAAGATTGTATACCAATGACACTTCAGTTTTAAAAATTGAAAAAAAAAAGAATAAACAACAACAACAAAAAATACGTGTGACAAAGCATTTTAGCTTAATACCTGAAGTAGGAGAAGGCTACGCCCTAAAAAAGGCAAGGTCACATCTGACACACAGAACGAGCTCAAAGCAGCAATAATAATTAACCATGGAGAACGGCACAATCGAATGGCTTGGGTAATGATAATGTGGTGAACATAAAAAGACAACTTTGATATCACGCATTTCTTCAAAATGCCTTATAGGCTCAGGTAATTTGCTAAGCAATATTACTCCTTTTGTAGCATCTAATATATATATTTATGATTTGCTAGGTATTTTGAATTCATGTACCTCTCATGATAATTCAATGAGATAGGAACAATTTTACTCCTGTTTTACATATTAGCAAACTGAGTCTCAGAAAGTTGAATTAACTTGCCACAGAGGGACTGAGGCAGAAGCGAGGTTCCAACCCAGAGTCTTGGAGTTCTTAACCCTGCAAACGGTACATCTAACCCTACACCATCCAATATGGCAGCCATTAGCCACATGCAACTGTTGAGCAGTTGAAATGTGCCTAATCTGAATTCCGAGGTGCTACAAGCATAAAATATACCAGCCTTGAAGACTTAGCATGAAAATAAGAATATAAAATATCTCAGTAGTTTTGCTCTATGGATAACATGTTGAAATGATAATGTTTTAAATAGTTGGAGTTATATAAAATATATTCCTAAAATTAATTTCACTTTTTCCTTTTTATATTTTAATGTGCTACTGGAAATTTTTGTATATTTATATAAAAATTGTTCATAAATTTTATATATATAAAATAATATATCTTGGATTAGTGTGGATCCTTTACCAAGTGGCTCCAATTTTATTTGATTTCCTCACTTTCCACCATAAGATTATTGCATTTGTATTCAGAATCCCTTTAGGACAAAAAAAAAAAGGAGGAAAACCTTTACTCTGACCAGAAAACACAATGCTCTCAGTGTTGGCCATCACATGGCGTGTTTCATGTTCATAACCTGATGTGGGATGTATAAAAGCTGTCTATCAATAGTAACTATAAACCAAAGTTAGTTGCT
Source organism: Smutsia gigantea (assembly GCA_032199065.1). Lineage (NCBI taxonomy): Eukaryota > Metazoa > Chordata > Mammalia > Pholidota > Manidae > Smutsia > Smutsia gigantea. The sequence continues at coordinate 29,432 of JAVSCE010002227.1, forward strand.
TTACTCTGTTTGCCATGGAACTCTCCTGATTTAGAACAAATCATGCTGGGATCTTTCAAATGCTGAGAATTCCTGGTCATTTGTTAGCCAAACATCAGTATCTACCATGTGCAATTACCTCTATATGTTGAGGACTTTAAATGTAGGCATCATGTATTATTCAGTATTTTGTAAAAGAGCCTAGTACAAGGGTCTTTGTAGAATATGATGGTGGTAGACAGAGACTCTGGCCTGTCAACACAAGTGAAATTTTGTATCTATTAGGGAAAGAGAAAAAGAAATCCCTCAGAAAGTCTGAGAAAACAGCTCATTTCTGTTGCAATTGTATAAATATCTGTGAACCAGTATGAGCAACCAAAACACATTCAGGCCACTTTTCACACAGAAGTTTCCCTACGAGAAAAAAACAGTCAAAATTAAGTTTTCTGTAAGTATTTGTTGCTGACTGACCAAATTTATCATCTAAATGAGATTAATAAGTCAGTAAGAGTCATGAAGTGCATGCAATGGATGGAAAACTTTTAAAAATCACTGTAAGAAGCTCCATCAGAAGCAAAGCCCACGAATTCCTCACTTGAGTATTCACACCCTCATGATGAGATAACACATAGGAAAAGCCACAAAGTAAAGGGTTAGAAGTGCTAATGAACATGGGTAGGAATTAATTAAATATACTGGACTTAAGTATAGCATATGAATAAAGACAGTAAAGGACACAGGTAAATTTAGGTGGACAGGTGTTAAATCTCTTGGGAGTTCCAATTTGATTTGAGAAGCAATTGCATGCTATTTGTGAAATAATTGATCAAATAGAGAAACCCAACTTTTAACTTTTTTTGAAGCTGTAGAAACAACAACAAAAATCTTTAATTTTTCCCCCTTATCTCTTGCTAAAAACCAGCTGAATTTTAAAATCAAATTTGGCAGGCATTTGATGGCATGCTTTCAGCATGATGTTTTAAAGATTCAGCGGTGGAGCAATCTTTAAACATTAATGGAGGTGACATGGCAAACTCCACTTACACAATAGAATCATCATGTCCGTCTCTCCAAGTGTGTGTCTTAGGCTTTAGGCTGGAAGAATAAAAAGCAATATTCTTATTCTTCCTCCTCTTCTTAGGGTTCTAAGAACACCCTTTAAATGCTCCTGCAGCACATCTAATTCATCTCTAATACATTTTGCTGGCTTTAGTGTTCAATTTAATTTAAATCAGCAGAATGATCCAAGTGAATCTAGGCTGCTGTAATGTTATATTAGGAAGATCTGATCCATTTGCAGCAAAGGTACACCCAAATTCATTAACATTTACTCAATGGGCTTCCAGCAGGTGACTTCATGAGAGGAAACAGATGCATCTGAATGTCACCTTACCAGACATGTGACTTTTAATAGATATTTGTTCTGTCCATATACTACTGCTCCATCCCATTCTGAGGGAATATGGATAATGGTATTAGTTTAATTTGCTTTGAAATATACAGAATTATACAGAAATGTTCGCTGAGAGACTCTGATGATTAAATGAGTCCAAATTTTACACAGGGCACAATGGGTGTTGACCTCAATGGCTTTCAAAGTGCTAATCCTTTAACTTAAATGCAGCATGGCTCAGAGGGCTAAGCCACAGAGAGGGTGGTCAGAGGTTGTGGGTTCTAATTCTCACCTCAGTATTATAGTATAATACCCACCTAAGGCAGGATTTCCTAAAACAGAAAAATCAAAACACACTGTCCAACTCTCTGGCTTCTGCACAAGGGCAAGGCAGCTGATGGAAGACCTGTAGCCTCAGATATAGGCTCTGTGCATCATGAAGAAACTCAGCCCTTTGCCAAAAGAGAGCTTTTATAATCAAGTTATAGAGGTTAAATAAACCTAAAATAATTCGCATACAAAGGGAAACTATAGATACTGACAAAAATGCAGAGGGAATTGTAGAAGCTCATAGAATGGAAAAGTCATAGGAGCCCGTATGGAGACATTCACCAGACCTATGGAAACATTCAGGGAGACGTAGATGGACATGAATGAATGCATAACGGGAGTCACCAGACAATACCAGTTCTAGTGCAGGTACTTCTCAGAGTCAGGTTTTTCCTCCTGTAGAAAATAAGAGTGATAGCTCCTGACCCATACGAATGTGCAAAATTGTTGTGGGGAAACCAATGAGACCATGAGTTTGAACACATTTTAAAACTTTTAAAGATCCGAGGTGCTATATAAATTATGGATTACGGTCTTGCTGGATTGAAGTGAAATTATATCTTTCCAAAATATGTCTGTCAAAAAAGACATATTTGAGCCAACATCCTTGGCCTTTGAATGCTATCGTTTTGGGGGTGGGAGAGTGTCAGATGCCTCCGTGGAAAGCGCCATGAGACAGGGAGGGCATGACGCTGCTGCTCCACTGGCCAGAGAGGGCTCTGATCAGTAGGAAAAGGGACACTGCATTGAACCCCTCGCTGTAAGTAAATAAAATTAACTCCATGTTAAAGAAAAAGGAAAAGAGAAAAGGGAGAAAAAAGAGGGGGTGTGAGAGGAGAGGGGGAAAAAGGAAGTTAAACCTTTGTTCATGTGTGTAGAATATGCCAGAGAGTGAAAAGCAGTGCTGGAGCTCTGCAAGCTGGCATTTCACACCTGCTAAGGCTTCTCTTCAGCCACGTGCCTCCACCTCCTCCCGTCTCCTCCCCTTCCTTCCTCCTCCTCTTGCCTGACCTCAGCTCCCCTGCTCTCCCTCCCCATAAATCTTCTGCCAAAATCTGGCCTCCTGATCCCACTTCCCCATTCCTTCTTTCCATTATCTAAACAAAGTCCTTTAGCTCTGCATTGCTACTGTCCTTTCTAACCCAGGTCTGTCTGGTCTTTCCTAGTCCCTTCTCATTCTTTGCTTGCCTATTAGCTGAGCAAAATAAGAGCCTGAGGACTGAGGAGGCAAAATAAGATCTGCCTTCAAAGGTGAAGGCAGAAGAAAGACTGTAAATAGCATTATGTAAGCAGAAGATGCAGATACACAAAGGTCTATGGGATTAAAATATGCCTGCCATGTGCCATATCCTTTCCAGAGCTTTACATTTCCTATCTTCTTTCGTGCCTTCAACCACCCTATGTGATAGGTACTGTTATTATGTCCATTTCACAGAGGAAGACGATGAAGCCCAGAGAGAATCATTTGCCCAAAGTCAGAAAGCTCTAAGTCTGACTAGGGAGCCTTCACTCCGCCACTAGAGGAGGTGGATGTCTGGTTAGGGAAACAAATCAATGTCCAAAGTATTGGAGGGAGCTTTGTAGGGTTGGGAGGTGTGGGGACTGGAATTTCATGGGTAGGGTGGGTAATGTCAGCTGAAGGGGTCATAGCTAATCTCAAGAATACTTATCACAAGCTCATGACAAGGACAATATTGTGTAATGTCAACCCCTCTCTAGGCAATGTTTTCTCAAAGGCTGGGGTTGTAGGGTAAGTCATTTTTGAGAAATTAAATTTGTATTGGCTACCAGTTTCATTAAACTCAAGGAATAGTAGAGTCAAATGATGCAGAGTAAGGACCAAACTATAGTCACTGAAGACCCATATATTAAATGTAGTCCTGCCCACCCCCTCCCAATTTATTACAATCTGGGAAGAGCCTGCAATGTAGGGGCACCAGAGCATCGCACATTCCCAATGCAGGGTTGTGGAAATGGCATAAAATTTTTATGGGTGCTGCATGAAGACCGAGGCATCATCTAATCTGGCTTTTGCAATGTTACCCTGTCTACCCTGTATGTGTTTGATAAGATGTGGAAGCAATTTGAATTTGTTCCACAAGTTCAAGTACTCTTTTTTTTATAATTGTGATTCTTTTTTTTTTTATTTGGATCTTTTCTCTCTTTGGTTCCATGAAGGTTTGTACTATGTCTGATATCGCATTTTACTAAAAGAAATTGTTTTCATGTATTTAGGCTTTAGAACCCATTTTTCAGGTACTTTCCAGAGTCTAGTAATTGACTGTTATTAGTATTAATAGGAATTACACACCAAATCCCACTGCCATGCACTGTAAATCTACCCCTTAGGATCAAATCTCAGTAATAATTTGAATGTGTTGAAATGTAATTTCCAGTTCACAGACCTCTCAAAAAGGCAACACAGATATGGGAGTTTAGGGTTGAGATCATAGAAAGGAAGCATCCTAGTCTGTGATGCTTGGAATTAAGAATGTATAAGTAATCATATTTTTTCCAAATGCAGGAGTCCATTTGTTATAATTCACAGGACTGGACTGATACACAGGGCATATAATCATTCCTATGGGGGACTCTTAATAGAGGATCCTTTCTATGCATTTCTTCAAATGAAGGTACCTTTGGCTCTATTTCTTTCTGTTACAGCCATTTACTTTGCCTTCAAATCTCTTTATTATATATTATTTGAATATCTGGAAAATGTATTATTGCCTTGTAAGAAGGTTGTGAAAATCACCAGCCCACACCAATTTTATCAATATGTCTCATGCTAGGGTTTATTCCTGATGCAAAATAAAAGAAATTGACTTTCTTTCCTTATAACTTGATATAATTTGTTACCTTGGTAGAAATATTTTTTTTTAGGTCTGTTGATAAGCAACTAATGAAATGTATTTTAAAACATGGGGAAATTCTAAAAACCTAGATAATCTAAAACAAAATAATCTAGGTTTTCCTGGTTCTGCTGTTTAGTCAAGAAATGGGCAATACCTTTTGTGTGTACATTCTCTGCATTAGTCCAGTTCTTTCTGCAGTGATGTCTCAAAGGAAACTGTCCAAATTATTCTATTTCTCCACTTTAATATCTTTTATATTTACTTGTAAACTTGATTCAACTATCATTCCATACCAGAGAATGTATCATGACTTTTCAGTACCTTTCAATAAAAAAAGATGAAATAATTTTATATATGCAAATTTAAAATGTCAGGAGAACAAAAAGGGATCTCTTTGAAAACACTTACAAAATAAAATTTGATTTTTGTCAATAGTATATGAAAAACAATGAAATAGCCAAGAAAAAATTTGATATTATAGAGTCCTTTTGACAGAGGGTCAGTCCTAGAGTTTTAAAACTTGGTATCCTAAAATAATGTCAGTATGTTTAGTTCAAAGATAGAATATTTTCTGAAAGTTGCTTTCAGTAAAACCCAAAGTGGGCTGAATTGCAGCAAAATGTATTAATAAACTACAGCATGTGCTGTTTTACTGATGTGCTTTATGGGGAGTTATGTTTATTTTGTAATCGCCATAATTTTTTTAATTGCTGCATTAGAGGTCTCAGCAACATTTCCATTGTAAAACATACAACCACCCAAAACCCAATCCCCAAATCTTTAAACAAATAAATCTACTGTGAAGACATGTATTTCTTATACTCAAAAAGTGAAAGTATTTTACTAATGCATTTTGGTGACCAAAAGCTAGGTCAAAATATCTTGAAAATGGCACATTTCACATGTTTCATGAGAAATTCAAAGGTGCTTATCATCAAGGGGTTTATAGCAAGAAACATAATATATACAAAGCCAACTTTGGGTAGAGGATAATTCCTTCTTTTATGCTTGTCCTAGTCTGAAAAATTGCTCTATTTTACTATCAACATTAGATTTTTTTTTAGAATTTTTTTCCTGAACTGTGAGTGGATTTACAAAGGTTCTTTTTCTTCTAGAACTAAGAGAAATAATCACCTTCATTCTGGAAAATAAGTGTCCATTTATAATTCTGGTGATGTGTATTTACAGAACAATATTACCTAAAAGACCAGGATGCTCTACCTCTGGTACAGTGATTCCTCTATCAAGACTCTCTGGAGAACTCAACCCTGAGCTCCGTATTGCATGGGCTTTAACATGTCAACGTTTTCAAGAACATCATCTGTAAAGAGCCCAGGAGTGAAGTGGAAGCACTCCTATCAATGGTACTTTTGAAAATGGAATGTTTTCCTGGTTTCTTGAAATACAAATCATCAATGGGGGAAGTTGATTGCTCCATTTACTTCTAATGAGTTGGACTAGGTGACCTTTGGCCAACAAGTACACAGTGATAAAAAATGATCTCTTATGAAATGAATGAAAATCCCATTGCACAATTATAAACAGTTTCAAAAGGTAATGGGCCAGTTTAGCCTGATCAGACCCCTTTTCTTCTTCTCTATTGACATTTACTACTATTCCCATATTTTCTTTTCTTCTTATGGCACTCTTAAGCATTTCTATTTGTGCACTGTATGTATTGAGCATGAAATAAGCAGATTTCAGAGTGGCCTTCCTTGGCCTACTTTGTCTCCCCTGGCCACACCTTAGATTTGGGGGCTTTGACATCTTTGCAAAGGGTGTTCCTGAGCTGAGAATGTCCTCCTTCCCTACCATACTCCTACCTTCTTCCAGGGCCTAATTCAAAGACTTCTTCAACTGAAGCTCACTTTTAGCTCCTGACACATTCTGCACTTGATATATGCTTGCTATGTAATGGGTATTTTTCTGAATGAATGCATATTACTGGATATTTTGCCATTCATATGCCACTTACAGGTATCACTGTGTTTAACTGTTGGATCTTCCCAACTAGATTACAGCTACCTACTTGAATAGAAGCTATCTTTCACTTTGGTGCATCTTTAGTGCATATGGCAGGGATCAGTTTATATAATAATAAGTCAATGATTGGTTTTTGAGTGGAAATTAGACAAGAGATAATATTAGCAAAATACATAAAGATGTTTCCACTGAGATATAATTGACATGTAACTTTATATTAGTTTCAGGTTTACAACATAATGATTCAATACTTGTGTATATTGTGAAATGATGACCACAATAAGTCTAGTTAACATCCATCACTGCACATAGTTACAATTTTTTTTCTTTGGATGAGAACTTTTAAGATCTACTCTCCTAGCAACTTTCAAAAGTAAAATACAGTTTATTAACTACAATCACCATAAAGACTCTTAACCATAAAAACGTTCCTCACATTTTAAGCTATATTCACATTTGGAAAACAACACTATAAAATTAAAGAAATCTCAGTGAAGGAGGGATCACAAAGATTTCACTAAAGTATACATTGGAAATGGAATCATATTAAGATACCAAATTCAATAAACAGTCCTCTAAATCTTTCAAAAAGGAGATCTTTAAAGGATACTAACAAATGACACACAAATGAGGAAAAGACATACTAATGTTTAAAAGGTATTCAGACTATATGAATTTTGATTCAAAATGCAAGTTGTCCTCCTCCCTTTGGGGGATTGGAATAAAAAAAATAGTTATGGATATTAAAAAGAATTCCTTTATTTCCAAAGATTCTTTCACATTAGAAGCTTAAAACAACTTAATAGTCTTATCTGGTAGTTAGATTATCTACAACAGTCATGTCGAATCTAGGGACAGGGAAGCCAGAAGGTATAAAAGTCCAAAGTTAAACAGAGTGTCAGTAATCTAACCAAGAGAACAACACATGCCTTCCAAATCTTTGACTCTTTCTCTAGCCATGGGGTTACATTTCCCATAATCCTCATATAAGGAAAAATAATTAGAAACAATTTTTAAAGAGCTACTAATAATCAAATTTAAAATTTTCTAGGAACCACCCTTCCTGCTCATTCTACTTGTCACTGCACAATCTCAAATCCTTTTTAATTTTATCATATTATTTCCATAGCCTCAGCAGGACTCTCCATTCCCAGTCTTCCCTTGCCAAATGTCCGTGCTACTGCCATGACCCAAGTTTCCCCAAATCACACAGCTCCAGGAGAGTACTGTTCCCAATCTCATCCCCCTGGTTACTAAGTTCTTATAAAATCTGATCACACCCTAACCAGCCAACCTTTGTTTCCTTCCATTGAACAGTTTAATATGTAAAACAATTTTCTAATCGGATCTAGTAAATTAACCTTGACTTCAGATCTTAAATGTCTGAAGGTTGAGCACAATGCCAGGCACATAATTGATGCTCAATATACACACACGTTGATCGATTAAATAATCGAAAAGATTTTTTTTTAAGTGCCTGTGAGATCCTGGTAAATTGATGCATGCCCTATAAGCTGCTCTGTAATGTTGCTATCTAATGTTCTATATGTAATTATTAATAGCCCAACACCTCTAGGAAAAAAAAGTCAACAGAGGCCCCTTTCCCTCTTCCCATCAAAACCACTGTGCTCTAAAACATTCCCCTAACGAGATTCGCCTGGTTTCATCACCTTTCTCAGACGGAATTTTAAAGATGCTTCCATATTTAGAGGTGTGGAATTTATTTGAATACCAAAAGCCAAAAACCAGAGTTTATTTGCCTTCTTATAAGCACTTCAAAAAGGCAGACCCAATCGCTATCAATTTAAGAGAAACATCTGGATCGCTCATACCTGCCTAATAGATGCAGCGTTCTACTCAAAGATCATAAGAAAAAGGATACAAAGCTAGCAAACACTATGTGCCACAGAATAAAAAACATAGCTCATTTTCCCAAGATTAAGAGCTGTGAATATTCTCATAGTAGCTCCCATTGCAGTTTCATGGGAGATGCAGTGTTTCAGAGAAGAGTTTGCATCCATCTTGAGTATTTGGCTGCAGGACCAGGTATTCATAAATGTCTACTGCCCCAGCTTAATTTCAGTCTCAGGTGGGCAAACATGGGCCGCGCTGGATCATTTCTTGTCAGCCCTTCAGATGATTAGCCTCTTTGCCGTTTGGTGGCGATCAAACCCAATGGATGCTCCAGGTGGCTCACTCGTGGGTCATTTTCTTGAGTTTCCCCCTCCTGCTCTACCTGCATCTAGCAAGGAAAACAGCATTTTTTGGTCCATTACATTCAGACCATTTCTTAGGTAGGACAGAAAATACACAATTTCTAATAAGCTCATTATTAGTAAGGCAGACTCCTGGTCAGTTATTGTCATTTAATGACCAAAATTCACAATGGTACAAGTAGACAACTGACATTTTGTCTGAGCACACATCTCTGGCCAGTGATAATTAACCTGAAGGTAAAGAACTAGTCATTTTCTTAATTCAACAAGGCACCTCTTTCAAAGTTGGGGCTCTTCCTGTTTTAATAATCAAAAGGAAAAGACCTTTGGTACTTAATATTTAAACAAAATGTTTAATATTTACACAGTAAAGTTCTTCTTCTGATATTAAACCAGCATTAAAGCAGGGATGGAAATTGGTTTATAATCTCTGACACTAGGCCTGGAGCCTTGTATGCAGTAAACAATGTCACTCTTCAGATGGGCACCACCTGCAGTGAGTTCAGAAATGTCAACTGTAATTAAACATTTTATTCCAAGGATAATTCATAGGTTATGTACATGAAGGACTGCTTTTTGCCATGAGAAATTTCGAAGTCCTGGGCTGTGTAAATAAGAAGCAGGTTTTTTTTTTCATTGCATGTTTTTTAAAAAGCACATACAAACTGCCCAAGACCTAATTAATATTATTCTTAAACATATGCTCCATATTTTGCAAAGATTTTTAAAGTCATTTTCATGAAGCTTGACTGGAAATGATAGGTCTCTACCTTACCAATTGTTTCCTCTAGCTACAAGTAAGAATACTGTAGGAGGAAAAAAAAGGGTATGATTTGCCACAAGGTAACATGGTAAAGTAATGGCAACATTGGGATTGGCTGTCATCGATGCTAAATTTCTCCTTTGAGGCTTTAGTTTTAACTTACAGTTTCAATGAAAACCTGAAGAACATGTATTATTTTTAAAAGAATGACAAGTTATTCGAAGCTTTGAGGGTCACCTAGCACCTCTTCTAATCCTAAGGAGAATTTAGAGTGAAATTATTCAGTTAAGAGTATGTGTGTGTGTGTGTGTGTGTGTGTGTGTGAGAGAGAGAGATAGAAAGAGGAAGGAAACAATCTGTATCAATAAAAATTCATTCATAGTTCCTTGGTAGCAATTTGTTAAAAGCTAACATAATGAATCAGAGGTTTAAAATATACCTTCCCTGGCCCTCTACCCTAACGTGCTACATCATTTTTTTCCCCAAAACAAGGCTTAAGGGGAAAGACCTTAAGTAAAAATGCTGTTTAAAAAATGAAAACAAAGATCTGGGCAAATGTGGCACTTTTTTGTGCATTTCCAAGGCAATTACAAGAGTACTCTTTTCTCTAATTATATAAGGCAGTAAGGAGAAAGGGTGTCTCTCATTCTCTCTCCCTCCCTCCCTCCCTGTTTTTTCTGAATTACTTCATATCCAAGTATTTTATGATCTAGATCATCTATCAAAAAGAAGACTTTACATACCTACAGCTTAAACATGAGATGAAGAGGGTTTGCTAGGGAACACAGAGCCCCAGCCCTGCCAGCTGAGCACCGTGCAGAGAGTCCTGGCACCTAGCAAGTGGAGACACGCCCATGGCAGTGCGGTATCTCAGATACTATGTTGGTTCTTTGTCGTTGGGGAAAATTTGTTTAAGCAAAAAGTAAAAGACACAAACTCTTCTAAATCACTATTCCAAAATGAGTCCAACACCAGTATTTGTTACAAGAGCTCTGATTGTGCTTCCTTTAATTAATAATCTTTGGGAAATATAACTATAAAGGTTGTGTGAACACGGGAAAAAGAAATGACACATTAAGAGAAAAATGCGGCAAATCACATGTATACTGATTGCAATTAGAATTAAAAATCTGATATACAAGAAAAAGTACTTGGAAGAATGACAGCAGTGTATTACCAGGGTGGGGTTATGAGTAATGATTTTCCCATTTTCCCAGATTTCTGCAATGCTATAATATGACTTTAATTATTAAAGGTCTATATCAAGGAAGAAGATAATCACCTTGGGGAATTAAAAAGTCCACAGTTCACAGTTTCTTGAACCCCAGTAGCAAAGATTTGGAGAAGAAATTGGTGAAGGCTTGGACCAGACACAATTTGACCTTCTCTTTCTGCACATCTCTCACTCAACATAAAGAGACTAGTCCAAGAAGAATGTTAGCAAAATAGGATGAAGGGAGAAGATTGAAGAACACAGTATCAGAATGGTTAGTTGGTCTGAACATGGAGCTCCTGTTAAACTAATTTCAGTTCCTAAATCCTAAAGATTTCGTTTACATTCCTGTTAAAGTGGGGCTGCCCCAACTGCAAGACAGAAGACAGACAAAAGCTTTCTGAGTTCAGCTATTCCCAATCCTGGTTAGGAGAGAGAAGTAAATCCTGTAGGTTTGGTTACATCTATAAGCCATCACAAAATAGACAATATATTTCAGCTGCATAAACCCCACAGAATCAGACTAAACACAGATATTAAACACATAATTTAATTTTGAACTAGAAAGGAGGAAGGACATGTCTAAAGACCACAAAGCTAGTAAATGACAGAATTGGTCAGATGGCACAAATGATCAACTATGATTGTTCCATGAATTTATTTATTCAAAGCCATATATATATACACACACACATACACACATCATTGTCTCAAACAATCGATTAACATTGGGTGAATATTTGTCATGTGACTTAGCAAGAGCTCTCATTTTCCCTTTCAACCTGACAAGATTCCTCTCTCATCACCCAACCCTAATTTCCTCTCTGCACAACATTCCATGATTGCAATAGACCTGCTATGGAGAGAATGCCAAAAGCCTTCCACGTGAAAAGTCCCATTAACCAGGCTGCAGTCATTAGGGGTGGAGAGGTATGGAGCTTGAACTTGAACCCTTTTACATATAGAACCAGGCGAAGCACATGGAAGCCATGGTAGACTAATTAGGAGGAAAGGTTCTTCCTGTAAAGCCTTCTCCTTTGCCCATGGAAAAGGCTTGGGAGGAAGACTCCTAACGCGCTACACCTGATCAAATAATAAGAATTCATTTAAAACAAATACGATATTAAAAGCTAATTTTTTCACCGCAAAATTAATTAACATTTCCTTCTACAAATATATTACTAAAACTTTCTCACTGCACCAACTCTCCAAACAAAATTAATGGTTTTGTTTTGAAAATGAATTTAGATATTAAAAAATTATATTTTCCACCAAGATCTCACTCAGATTAAATATTAACCAAAAGCTGTCTTCTGCTTAAACAGAATTTAGCCTTTGAAGTGTTTTTATTAATCTCTTCTGATGCAGGTGCTTGAGATTCTATGAAAGTGCTGCCGTTACCCGTTCTGTGCATCACTTACTGTAATTTATTTTCAGAACATAATTCTATTTATAAATGAAAATCCTATTAAAAGAAGACAAGAAAAATTAGTCCTAGACTTTGCATTGGTAGAGTAGAGACAAAATGAGCAGACTAACCTGAAGTGACATTTACAAATTACCTGTTAATTTAAACCGGGTTGAGGGATGACAGAATTTAGTCAGACTGACAGGAAGTACCGAAGGAATGACAGTTGGGTCTGGAGTGGTCATACAGCTCTTACTGCTGGCACATTTGTCTGTGTTCCTCTGCTACCCCACCACCTCCCCAAAAGCTACCTGCCTGGTAAATAATATATTTGTAAAAGTATTTACATTTTTTGGCAGATTAGTGACTTAGAGGTTTTCCACAGCAGGAAGATCTCTTCCTTTGTTTAAGGGGAGGAAATCATTTCTTAAAAAAAAAAAGGCTTTGGACTTTCCTCATGAGTGATCCCACACCCCACCCCTCTACACCATCCCTACCATTCAGGCCCAAATAGCAGCTGTTTCTTCATGAGTGTCTTTGACAATACAGGAGGCCCCAGCAAGGCTACAAACAACTGAACACCCGCACCCGGAGCTGGTGTGTGCATCTATCTCACTCTCCACCTCCACGCTTCTGAGAACAAGCTGGCAGAAAGAGCTGGTGTTCCTTTCACTCCATTTTCTGAAATGTACCATCCAAAAATATCTTACAAATAGAATTGTAAAATAATGATCTCTAATGAGGAAGCCAAAGAAGGGAAAAGAATTGCTATAGACCTGGGGTTTATTAGTTCATCTTAAATTACTACAAGCCAGTTAAATGTCTGCAGACATTGTACATATCGAAGTAGATTTTAGTATGTAGCCATTTTTTTAAGACTTGTTTTTATATGACACTTATTCCACATTCAACTTACAAAGAGGTCCATTTTTTCTGTCTGGTGGGTTTGTGCTCAATAGCATTAATAAAAGCTACATGTATGCATGGAGTGGAGATACAGGCCCACACTCACACATGTAACACACACACACAACATACACATGTTGTACCCAGTCGCCTGGCTTTCATGACAAAAGCCATCTTTGTACCTTTAAAAAAAAAAGGAGGCATATTTTTTATGTATGAGGCCATCTTTATATTCATCATAATGATAACAAATGCATTTAGATAAACATAAAGTAGAAATAAAAATTAAAAATGCATTTAAATAAAAATGATAAAATAAAAATAGGGGACCTTCTTTGTGTTCTTAAATTAATGTAAAGAAAAACATCCTGGCGTTTCATCTGCCTGTCTCCTGGCTAAGCCTCCTACATGCTTTCTTCTCCTTAAAAGGATTTCTCCATTGGAAGTTTCAAGGTACTGTTGCCCTCTTCTTGATTCCCCGTTCTGGAATTTCGTCAGTGGTGCAAGGATAATTCTGTAACACAAAAGTAACTTCTGTGAATTATTCACACCCTGATTCTCAGAATCTTCATGCAACTTCCAGTAACTATTCTGGGCTGGAAAATTACTGGGCGTAGGCCTACTCCTTACACAAATGTCTCTATATTTGTGTTGAGGGCACCCACCAGAGACTGAGAACCACAAATGTATTGTTTTAGAAAAGCAGTGTAACCAAAGTAAAAAGAATTTTATCTTGACATTTTGATCCAATATTCCTGATTTTGTATCACTTATTAGTTATCTAATAATAAGGAATAATTCAATCCCTTAATGCTAAGATAATCAGAATAATCCCATGAATGATTAGTATTTCTTAATGAGAAACTAGTTATGAAGAGACTAAAATATTAAATTTGAGTGAAAAAGTTTGAACTCTGAGATTCTGACAGGAATTGTTGGAAAAGCTCCTCAGCCTGGCTAGATAAGAATAAGTCCCATTGTAAAGTCCTCTCCATACAAATACCATGATTCCAATTATCAAGTCATTTAAAGTTGACTCCAAATTTAAAATAAAGTTCAGAAAGGATAACCAAGATAAATTATTCAGATTCTTCCTTCCATCCATCCTCCCCAAATACCACAGAAGACTTCCTCCTAATGCCATTACTATAAAAAATAGAAAATCAAAGTTTCCCTTGTCCTATTTGGCACATAAACACTTTTTATACTAAATCTTACTTTTCAGTCTTTCTTCAATCTGAGTTTAAAGATAAATTATAAATGATCTGTGTCTCAGATTCCTGTGTCACATTGCTGTCAAGAAGTATATGCCTGTTTGGACAATTCTGGTTATTTCTATAAGATTTACGAAATGTTACTTGCGCCAAGATTGATATCCATGTCCCTTTTCAGTATATCAAGGGCATATGATAATGATAGCGATCAATGTTATTTTAAGACTGCACAAAGGCCGGGGTGTCAAGGCTATCACTTCATTAGACAACAGAACTATTGATTATTAACTACAGACTAGCTAAAATCGAAATACCTGTACAATCTCCCCATGCCAAAAAGTTATCAGCTGGCGAGCAGATTACATCATCTGTCAAGCGCAATGAAACCTTCTCAAAACCAAACGGAGGGTATGAGGAGTGTTTCAAAGGGCGTTTCACAATGAGTGATTTCTCCTTTTTTATCCCCTGACCCTCTACTATCCTCCCTCTTAAAGTTGAAATAATATTAGACTTGCCACACTGCTTGAGTGAGTTCTGACCTTGTAGAATTTACATCACATTAAAAATCGAGGAGAAGAGGGAGGAGAAAGTTGCTCAAGTTTAGGTGGGAGTGGAGGGGAGAAAAAGGAAGTAAGAGGTTTACAGGTGTGAAGGGAAACAAAGACTATTTGTATCCTTTCTCTAATCTTCCTATCTCTGCCTTTTTAAAAATAGTTAATGTTTTCCGCATGTCACAGGGCTAAAGAAAACCACATACTTATTCCCTCACTGTCAGAAGACTGACTATTATTTGGCTGCCCCCAGTTTTTTTTTACATGCGAATTTATCAGACATTCATTCTCTTTGCCCAGAGCCATAAGCTATAAAATGTGTAGACTCTCATTGCAGATGTTAGAGGCCTCTCTCTCCTGGAGTCCTATAATCGGACTCTAAGGCAATTTCCCATCATGTGTGCTCTGATTGGACCACCCTTCCTAATCAGCACATTTCCCCCTGGACCAGCCCCCTATGTGAATATGCTGAGAAAAAGGGAAGTGGGTTAAAAGGAGAGCATTGAGAAACGAAACGAAACAGCCGGTTCAGAACAGTGACTTGAACCCGTCCTAGCGGAGCTATAAAAACTCATCCAACTAACGCACATTCCACGAGGCATGTGGAAAACTGATAAGGGAAGAGCAGAGCAGACACTTGCTGCCCAGAGGTAGGAAGTTCACTCATCTTCCTGTTAAACCTCTGTTTTCATTTCCTTCTCAACTAATCTCACTCTGGACCAAATTCATCACCTGTCCAGCCTCCAAAGGCTACTGAAATCAAAGAAGTCAAGGGAACAGTGAATGGAATCGTGGGAATTTATTTCCCCCATTCCTCCCTGCCTTCCCAAAGATCATTTCGAAATGCTGCCATGCCAGGGCCTTGGCCCTTTACCACCTTCACTCTGTGTTTGCTCTTCGGAAGCAGCAGGAGTAGAGCACCCCGCATATTGGTTCTGAACCATCGCCCGTGGGCTTGAGGAAGGCAGATGCGGCGGACAGAGAAGGACCCCTATGACCAAGTGCAGCACGAGGAGCCATCAATGTCATGAGAGTAGTGCCGGGCCAAGCGCTTTTGACGGTGCTAGGCTACTGTGGTGGAGAGCTTTGATAGGAGAGCAACTCTAAAAATGCTGATCTTAAAAAAAAACATTAGAACTGGAACAATTTGAGCAACAAAATAAATAACAGTATTAGCTTACAGCCCAAAGTATGAAATAAATATACATGAGTCCATACGGCTACATAAAATGAAGGAATAGATAAATAAATAAGATAAAAAAGTTTCCTTGCAGAAAAACTCTGAATAATCTATTTAAACACAGACACTCTCCTTTCCAAGAGGTGATCCTCAGTGCCCTGCCCACACTGCCCCATCCGCCTCCCCAGCCCTTGAAGTAGACTGGACTTAGTGCCTTGCTTCTGAAGAATAGAGTATGCAAGGGGGAAGTCGGGTTATGTTTACAGCGGACACATTTGTCAGATGTTATCTGGGCCAGGTGGTCAAGATTAATATCACCAGTTGTAAGTCCTGTGGATAATATGTACCCCCTGATAGGATGTGACATGAAGGACACACCACCTCTGTGGTTTCTTCCCCAAAACCTATAGTCCCAGGCTAATCAGAAGAAAACCATCAAGACAAACCCAAATTAAGGGAATTCTACAAAATAACTCACCAATAATCTTCAAACTATCAAGGGCATGAAAACAAGGAAAGACTAAGAAACTCTCACAGACAAAAGGAGACTAAGAAGTACATTGAAATGCAATGCTTTATACTGAATTTGGTCCTGGACAAGAAAAAGGACAGTAGTGGAAAAACCAGTAACTTGAATAATTTTAAGTCTGGAATTTAATTAATAGTAATATACCAATGTTGGTTTCTTAACTTTGACAAATGAACCACAGTGTATAGAATGTAAACACTGGAGGAAACTGTGTGGGAGGGTATGCAGAAACTCTCTGCATTCTCTTTGCAACTTTTCTCTAAGTCTAAAATTATTCCAAAATTAAAAGTACATTTTAAAAATCTAAAGCATTTCAAAACCCCCCAAAAATCCCTATAATGCCCAGCCCACACTTTTTTCACTGTATAAAGAAAAGAAAAATGTAGAGGATACATTTTTTGTTAAAATAAAGAATGAAATGAGAAAAGGTCTTCTATTTGAACAAAGCAGAATAAAACAAAAAACAAATACACATGTATATACATATGCATGCATAAATGTATACATAAGATATAGACATACACAGGTGTATATAGATAGGTCATAAATACATAGATATATAAATAGATCAATACTATCACTGCTAATCTAGTATTTATTCATTAAGTTATTATTTTATTCATTCACTCATTCAGTTTTGAAATAGTAACTACTACATCTGAGGCACTTTGCTACGGGCTGGAAATCCAACTGTGGACAAGATGAATATTAAACTTACCCACAGGCAGCAATTATATAAGGTCTTCTTTTGTATGCAAAACTTTTCAATCTTCAAGAATTTCATGTATCCCTCAGAAGTATTTGGGTTTTTTGAGTAAAATTCTTGGGCTCCAGATCTGGACATACCACTGAAAATATGTGTCTTGGAGCAAGATTCTTAGCATCTACCTGCCTCTCAGTTTCCTGGCCTGGCAATTGTGATCATAACAATTATTTCCTTACAAAGCTTCATAAGGGCAAAATAAATCCTCACATATGTTTTAAAATACTATACAAATATTACCTACCACTTAAAGGACAGTTCCTGTGCTATCCAGGGGGGTCCATTAGGAATAAGAACCACAACAGAATGAAGAATCAGAGAGAAAGACAGAGTTCTGGTTTTGGACATGGGAAGACACCAAGAAAAAACTTTCTCTATTGCATAGTCTTGCTTGGAGTTAGCTTTGGAACTGAATACATAAATGTCCAAAAGAAAAGTACAAAACAATCTTCTGAAGTAGAAGTCACACATTGTTATCCCCATAAATGGATGAGGCACCTGAGGCCCGAAGATACTGAATAACTTGCTCAAAACCCCACACTGAGCCAGTAACACATGAAAATTAAGAATTCAACCCCTTGGCAGTAACAGCGATACCACAAAGGTTTTGCCATTTAACGTCTCCTTTGTGCTTATGCACACCTCATCGGCACTCAATTCTAAAACAGCTTCTTGGGTTTATCAAGGCTGTGATTGGGAGGTTTGTGTATGATTGCTTTGCCAGATGGGATGGCAAAGGCCCCACAACTGCTGTCATTCAGTGCAAGCCTAGCCAATACTATGAAATTCCTTACTGTCCGCCCAGTTCTGTGTTATCATCAGTAACCCCATACCACCAGCTACCCAGGAGAGGCTGCTGCTGTAAGCGACATGCCAGTCTTCACTCTCTTCCCTTCCCTGTATTGTGTAATATGATTAAACTATGATGTATACTTGTATTCTAATGTTGTATTTATAATTGTACACATGCCCAAAGGCTTTAGTGGAAGTTACATTTTTTTATATCTTGAAAAAAATACATGATCCAAACATCAGTTTTTGAAAAGCAAGAAAATTCCTTTAGCAGTTTTCCCTTTTTTCAATGCAAGAGTAAAAGCAAAGTTTCCCTTGGCTACTCTCTGAAGCATTAGTCAATTTGAAAAATTTTTTACTTTTATTGGAAAGATTCTGGTAGGTCTTCTAGCTGGTTTTTTACACATATGGATAAGTGACAGTCTATTTCAATGCAATATTTCATTTCCATGACCATTTATTCAGTTCTGAGTTCTTGTTATTAAAAAAAAAGAATGAATTCCATTCCTCAAAAAATTTGCTATCTAGTGAATGTAGAAAATAAACAAATAATACAACTTTGTATTAGACTTATGTACAGATTGGTGCTGAAGTTTAGTGGGCTTGTTGGGAATAGCCTCTTGAGTAAAAACAGTGGAGAAGGAGAAGAGATATTTGAGCTGGATCTTCAAGAATGTGTATGGGTTTCACAGGAGAATAAGATGTATGTGAGCACAAAGAATTTCATGAGCAGAGACCCAGAAACATCAACTGTAGGAGAATCATCGTGTTAGGGACTTGAGATGGTGAGACCAGAGATGATGAGGCAAAATACGGTTGGAAGGTGCTTTTGAAGGCTCTCACATTCCAAATTAAAGAAAAGGGAATTTTTAACTTACAGGTTATGTCGCTCTATCAGACAGTTTTATGGAGGATGGAGGGCTAGGGAGGGGTGCAGAGGTCATGACTAAGAACAGAACAGTCAAGACACGATTAGTAAAATCCATCCAGGCTGGGAAATAGTATTCTTGGAAAACAGATGTCAATTCACTGAACAAATTTAATTCAGTTTTACAAATATGAACTGACTGATAATGGCTTGTATCAGCCACAGTTCAGTTAGGAAAACAGAAACCACTCTAGATATTTCATGCAGAAATTGATCTAACAGAAGGAACTGGAGACTTAAAATCTGTTGGAAAAGGCTGGAGGAGAAAAGATCGGGAAGCCACCACTAGTATTCAGGAAACACATACATTTAGGCAGCTGGCAGATGATATCTGCTATCTCCTGCACCAGGGTGGTAAGGAGGGAGTGCAGGAGAACACCCAGAAACCTCTGGCAAAAACTTACCTTTGGCATCTGCAGTAGCCCAAATACCTCATCAGTGCTGCCCAGAAGCAATAATGGTTTCTGCTTCTCTTTTGTTTTCTCTTGTGCAAGTGTATTTCACTGGTAGTATATAGAACAGAATTCCGCTGATAGAGGCTCTAAGAAATTTAGTTGTTATGCTTTGAAGCACCTGCAATCTACTGTTAGTGCAGAGAAGAAGGGAAGTCTGAAGAGAAGTCTGGTACATTATGCAAGGAAAGTCAAGATCTAGGGCAAATATTATTTAAGCAACATCAACGGGAAAATTGGTAGTTTTCAGATACATTGGTAAAACAAAACAACAAACAAAAAACTAGAGGACTAGCTCCCAAGCGATCTTGGATGCGGCTCTTCCTTTTCCTAATTCCCCAGTTTCCCCCAGTTCATATGTAAAAATCAGTGAGCCAAACCCAGTCCACTCACTGGTTCTTCTGAATACAGTTCCGTATACCTCTGTTGCAAAAACTACTCATGATGAGTTACAAGGCTTTTGAAGTTTCAAGAGACACAGGAAATGGAATTAGGCACTTCAGGATCATGTCTTATATGAGAAGAATTGTGGATTCCTATGGAATTTTCCATGAGGCTCACAAATGTATAGTAAAGACCCATCAAATATTGTAATTCTGACCATCTACACAAACACACATACACACACACAGACATCTTTACATCCTTCAGTTACTTCCTCTTGTTCTTAGAATAAAGTCCAGACTTGAAATAAGGTCCACCAGGGACTGTGAGTTCTGGCCCTTCACTGCCTCTCCAGGTCCATCTCACACCCTCTGCTCCTCCATCTGGCCTCCTTTCAGTGTTCCCTTGCATGGGCCCTTCTTCACCTGCCAGAGATGTCCTTTGCCCACCTCCTCCCCTGCCTCCTCCTAGTTATCCCTCAAGTGTCAGTTGACATGGCCTTTCCCCCGGAGGTATCTCCTGCTCACCATCCTAAGGACCCCCTTATTTGCCCTACCCCCTTCAAGTTCTATGATTTTTTGACACAGAGTTTACTTTTTGTAATTATGTAATTATGTACATAATTGATTGTTAGTTATTTTTTGTATTTCCATCTCTTCCAGCAAATTTTATAAAGGCTATCATCTCCATTTGTCTTGTTTATAACTCTATCTTCAGGGTCTAGCACAGATATGTCATACTAGGCACTCAGCATCTATTTGCTAGGAGAAGAAAGAAAGAGTGAAAGAAAGAAGGAGGGAACGGAGAGAGGAAGGGAGGGAGGAAGGGAGGGGAAGGGAAGGGAGGGGGAGGGGGGAAGGGAGGGGGACGGAGGGGAAGGGGGGAGGAAGAGAGGAAATAAAGGAGAGAATGAGGGAGGGAGAGAAGAGCCAGATCAGCATATCTGGCTCCCATCACCATTCTGCACAATGGCTACTCTCTTGCCAGTAAATTCTTTGAGTTTACTTCCCTGCATTTTCCCTTAATCTATGAAACCACCAGAAACCGGTGGGTCTCTTCAGTTCATTTTATTTAAGTATACATGTCAATCAGATCACCTTAATGCCTTTTCTTAGGCCAACTGAAATCTCACAGTCCCTGGCGAATTGAACACTGGACCACTGCCTTGGGAACGGATTCTGTGTGTGAGATAATGAGGAGATTCCAAAAAGAGAAACAAGAAGCCACATCAAGGGCCCTGGAGGGGACTCTGCCACTGGACAAACCCTGGGGGCTCTGGCCTCACCAGAGGTGAGAAGGCTTTCTTAGCAGCCACGACACCCTCTTTTCTTACAACTTCTGATCTGTGGCAGCTGCATCAGAGTGGCAGTTGCCCCAAAATGGGTGAAATTAGCAGGAAAACACACTTATTTGCATGTTATCACCTAAAATAGGATGAGATGCGGGGAGGGAAGAACATTTTGATCCCAAATCACTTAGACTGTAACCAGAAGTTGGGGTGCTCTGTTCAAATGCATTGTCAGTGGGCGATTGTCAGATGACTCATGCTTTCATATGTAAGCTAAATCAGAGATCCAAATGCAAAACCCAGAACTCAGGGACATCATTTGGATTTTTAATGCTCCCCTGGGAACCTAGAGCCCCTAAAGCAATGAATGGATTACAATGAAGCATAAATAAAGTATTTTCATTTCTGACAGATATAATCTTGTTCTAAAATGGCCTGTTCTTTAAAGAAAAGTGATATCCATTTTTAGCAGACCAACATTGAAATTTCAAGAGTTAAGAACCCCTCAGCTTAGATAAACTCATAAACATATGAAAATTAATTTTGCACTATTCCTTGAGACTTCACACTTGCAAGACAAGCAGCAAAATTGACACCGTCTTTCTGTTATTCTTCTGACTTAAAAGGAAAGGATACAGTTTTGGGATGTGGCAATTGTTTCACTCCTGGCATCCCTGGCAACTTAAACAGCACCCAGAGATGTTGATGATCGATGCATTGGACCATTTCACAAGATCAGTTCAATAGCCAAGTTTAGGAATTCACTGATGGGAGAAGCCACACACAGAGCTTCCAGCACAGAAACCATTCAAAAGTTGCCTGGATAAAAGTAAAGCAGAGGTGGAAAACCTGGGCTCTTAAACCAGACTGCTAACACTTGCATCCCTGGCTTTGCTACTTACTAACAGTGGAATTGTGAGAAAATCATTTAGCCTTCTGTACCTCACTTTTCTTATCTGTAAAATAGGAATAATAATGTTATCTCCCCAAGGATTGTTGTGAAGTGTAAATGAGTAAGCTTAGTAAATATGAATTGATTAAGACAGTTACTGAAGCATAGAAAAGCCTAGATAAATAGATGATGACACCTTCCTAAGAAGGTATTCTAATGTCTGGACTCTTCCTCCATAATAAACATATTTCCGAGTACCCTTGTATATTTTAATTCATTGTTAGGTGCCATAAACTTTAACAAATATGCCCTGAGTGATAATTCTGTGTTTATGATGCTAAGCCACATGTAAGTATTCATCTAAGGCAGCTCTGTAAAGAGCCAGAGAGTAAATATTTTAGGCTTTGCAACTGCTCAACTATGTTCTTGTAGCATAAAGACAGCTATAGACAATATCTCAATAAGCATGGCTGTGTTTGAATAAAACTTCATTTATAAAAACAAGAGGTGAGCTAGACTTGGCCCCCAGGTCAAGTTTGGCTACTCTTAATCTAATGGATTCTTCAAATAAGAAATCTCTGCATAATTACCTTCCTAAATCAAAGGATTTAAAAAAGTAGGATTCCCATCTCCATAGATATTTTCCAAGCCTTCATAAGGCATCTGTACGTGTGAATGTCCATCACACTTAAATCCTTGTGAGACATTTAGGAAGCCTCAGTTTCCTCCCAAGGTCTCAAAGAAAATTTCAGACTAATACTAATTACTCATTCATAACAATAGTCTACCATTTAAAAACTATTTACTTGTAGCAGTTAATGTTCCAAAGGAATTATAGATCATATCACTTAATCCTGATATGATGGCAAATTCCAACAGCATCACTTTCAGAATATATCTGGATTCTGCTCGTTTCTCCCCACCTCCACCAGAACCATCATGACCCCAGTATCCTTCACCCTTCATCTGGTTTACAGGTATAGCTCCTAACTGCTCTCCATGTTTTCCCCTTGCTCCCTACAGACTGTCCTCAATTTAGTAGCCCAGGTATTCCTTATAAGATGTTTCAGGTTATGTCACTCTTTTGCGTGAAGCCCTTCAGCAGCTCTCATCTCACTCAGCGTAAAAGCCAACCCCCTAACAGCAGGCTGTCAGAACCTTGGAGCTGGCCCTTTTCTTCTCTCTGGACTTATCTCCTCCTAGTATCACCCTCTGCTTGTTCTGAGTTCTCCTGCCACAGGGGTTTTCCATTCCTCACTCTTGCCTTGGTCATATGGGTTGATTGTCCCCACCTTCACGTCTTTGCTTGAATGCCATCTTCCTAGTGGACCAGCCGTGGCTATCCAACTTCAAATTGCACCCTGTCACCCTCTTTATCCTCCTTCTCTGCTTCACTTTTCTCCACAGCCCTTATTTTATATTTATTTGCTTTATATTGTCTATTTCCTCCCCCTAGAATGAGAGCTAAAGCAAGTAGGGATTTTTGTTCCCACCTGTGTCTCCAACACTTAAAATAATGCTTGCCACATGGTAGGCATCTCACAAATACCTGTTGAATGATTGACTCTCTGAGACACTTCCCATACACAATGTATAGTTACAAGCATTTTAAATCTATTGTGTGCCTTAATCCTCACAAATTTCTGAGTTGATGTTTTTATAATCCAAATTTTCAAATGAGAACAAAGCCTTGAACATTAAATGAATTACTCAAAATCCCATGGCAAGTAGCCGAGGTATACACTTGAATGTAGGCTGTCCAGACTCAGGCCCTGTCCTCCTCCATCCATACTCCCTTTCCTTTATTTAATCCTCACTTCTCCTTGAGTGAGGGGCTACGATTGCTCTGGTTTCACAGGTGAGGAAAATGAAGCTTAGAGATGTTAGTAACTTGCCCAAGGTCACAAAGACTAAATTGAGAGGCTGGGATTCAAACTTATGTTTGCCTATCTCAAAAATCACAAAAATATATCCATTTTGAAAGCTCTGAAATGCAGTGGGTTTTGACAAAGACTGATACAATTTTACAAACATACAACCTTTCACACACTGATGGGTTTAAGGCAACCATGCAGAAATCCCTTGTCCACAATCTCACCAAATATGGTCAGTTCTCTGCTTCTTCCAGAATTCAAGGAGTTGCTATCCAACATAAGTGAGCCTGGGTAAAGCCATACTGGCATCCTTACCACATTAAGCAGTAAGCAAACGGTAAACACTCTTTTATAAGGTGACACAGCTGCCTGTAATGAAGGCAAAGATATGCCAAGAATTTACGCTTCATATTTGGCCAGTTAGCTCATTCTAATGCTCCCAAATTAAATCCCAACCACCTAAGATTCGTATATGTACAAACTGGGATTCGAGAAGAACTCAGAGAAAACAACAACACACGCAGCAAACGCAAGGGAAAGCAGTGTTGGTCACTGACTATCCAGTCCGGAGGGCTTTCACATGAAGGAAAATGACTGAGCAAAGATCAGGAGCAGAAGCGGAGGTTGAACTAGACCTCTCATCAATATCAAGGAAAGGCTGAGCAAATCCAAACAAAGGTGGCAAACACATGCAAGCCTGTTGTTTTGATTCTGGAAAAGTGTAAAAAAGGGACCATCTGGAAATTCTAATTTTTAAAAGGACATGAATAAACACAAATACTTTCTTTCATACTTTACAAAAAATGTTAGGTACATAAGGAGACTATAAATACTAAGGATGTGCTCATGCTTGCATTTTAAAGTGGTTAAAGCTGCAATGATGCATCAAGAATTATCACAAAAGACCTGGAATTTTAATAATTTGGAGAGGGCTTCTGATGCACAAAGACAAGGGGGGGGATTAGATTCTTGACATCCAGCTCTCATCACACCAGGAATCTCATATTAATGTTTGTTAGGAAAAGGAATCCACCATAATTCCTGCAGCCTTAATGTTGAACAGAAATGTCAATATGTTTTATTCAACCTTTTATTTTTCTTCATAAGGTAAAATCTGTCTCATATATCTAAGTGCATAATAACCCTCAACAGTCTGAAGAAGACAAAAACATATACTTGGAATCTTATAATTATTTGATAATTACCAAATTCCTATCATTATTCAGAATGTACTATTACAACTACAAAAATATTTTATGTATATATGTGTGTCTATGTATATGTATGTGTATATACAAACACACAAAATCTTTTAAAATATATCTCAGAAGGTTGAGGAAGTAAAATACTGTATGAAAAATCTAATATGATTTTAAATGTTACATGTGGAAGAACATTTTAAGCAGGTTCTACTGCATCTAGATATATATACATCTGCACATAATCAGGACACATAAAAGCAATCACAAAATCTCAGAAACTCAACAATAATGAATAGAAATAATTTGATTAGAGAATGTAACCTTTGAGGCCAAAGAAAGCTACATAAAATTCTCAAAGATGAATTCAATACTTGGGGGTTGGAGGGAAGAGAAGAAATGAAATTTTAAAAATATTTTACTAAAGTTTCACAATTCAGAAAGCTGCTCTTAACTGTTCAGAAAATATGGGCCATATCTTTACTATTATCTAGGGCCACAGTCATGTGTGCATGGGTACACACACACACAACCGCCGATAGAATTTGTCACTATAGGATATTTAAAAGACAGACTTGCTGCATTTAAAATGTATGGAATTTATTTTTAAACCAGCCATATCTGAATTCAATGCCTTATATTTTGAGTTTTAATTCCAATCATGCTAATTTTAAGTCACAAACATATATCTGCCGGTAATGAAGGTTGTTTAATTAGGTCCAGATAAAATAGCTCCAATTCTGTTTCTGATCCACCTGTCAAAGCAAATCAGTCTTTTACATGGCTAAAAAAAACCAAATTAGACTAGCTGATGACTTTTTGAATATTCAAGTAGACACACCGAGGATAAATCCAAACAGAACTTGTGACTGAACAAAAGCCTGAAACGTGACCTCAGAGATGAAGGTATCTTATTCGACCCAAAGCAGATTTGCAAGCAGGGTCCTCCCAGGATTAGGAAGTCAAGGACAGGATGCTAAGAAGAAGTAAAGAGAAGGATACAAAAGAACAAACATTACAATAAATCAAATCAGCCACCGGTCAGGGCAATGTAGCTCAGTGCATTGCAAAATAAATATAAACAATGATGAACATTGTGACAGAGAGGGTCAGTTTAACATTTTGTCTGCCAAGGAAATTTCAGAACAAGAGGCATCCTAACTCATGTAGTCTACATTATCCAGAGTTACATACACATTTTTTTCAAGGCCGCTAACAATAGAAAAACTCTCTCCCTTGTAAGTCTAGTATGAATAGTTTTAGAGCATTCTAGCCTTATAGATTTAGTTTACTTGTGTTTAAAGCACTATACATTTGAGGACAGATTCATGGAAACTGAGGGGTAAAGTGTTTTTAAATCAGCATGGTGGTCATGTGAACAGCAAGCTTTAGATGGGAGAACACAGAGGGACAGAGAGGAAAAATAACTAGAAGCCCAAATCCTTGGAGTCTGACTGACAGGTGCTTCTAGATAAGACCCTCAGAACATTCCACCTCCACATGGTTGGCTTCTAAGCAAAGATGTGAGATGGAGTCAGTAGTCCAGTCTCCAGACTTCGGACTATCCTCCTAATTCCTCACTATTGCATTAAGAAAAGAGACTCATGCTCAGCTCTTTCAATTCCAAGTTGCTTTAAACAAGAGACATAAAAATTAAAATAATAATCTATAATGTAAACATTTAATAGATTTTATATAACATTTTATTACCATATATTATATATTGTATGCATTTTATATAGTAATAATATGTAATGAATATAGTAATATTTTATATATATATATCAGGTATATATGTTGCATGGATAACTCGGTGGTGAAAGATAAAAAACACAGAAACAATTGGGTATGCATTTGGAATAAAATGAATCTCCATCCTATATCATGTCATACACAAGATAAATGAATCGACCTAAATGTAAAAAAATGAAACTATAAAATTTCTAGACAAATATAGGATAAAATATTCCTCAGGGTAGGTAAGATTTCTTAGATTAAGACACAAAATACATGAATTACAAAAGAAAAGATTGACATACGGGGCTTAAAGTTAAAAGCCTTTCATATCCTAAACATTAAGAAAATAAAATACAATGTACAGACTGAAAAAAAAAATTGTTACACCATACCTGACAAATAGTCAATCAGACCAAAAAAAAACTCAGTTTTAAAAGTGGGCAAAAAAAATTGAACAAACACTTCACAAAAGATCATATACAAATGGCTAATGAGAAAAAGATTTATTGTCATTCAGTCATCAGGGAAATGAAAATTAAAACCACAATGAGATATCCCTTACATACATATTGAAATGGTTAAAATTAAAAAGACTAACAATACCAAGTCTTGGCAAGGATGTGAAACACCTGGAATTCTCACATATTGCTGGTATAGAAAGTGTTACTAACACTTGGAAAACAGTTTAACAGCTTCTTATAATGTTAAAAATACACATATGACCCAGAAAATCTATCCAAATCCATTTTAGCTCTGACTTCAGCCTTGCCTAGAAGTTACTTGATCCAAAAATTCAAAGAACATCTAAGGATCTATCAATGGAATGTTGCTTAAAATACAGCATTTTGGGGACACAGAAATGTTTTCTGTATTTTGAGTGGGCTGGTAGTTTACAAGGATGTTAAATTTGTCAAAACTCACTGAAATATTCATTAAAATGGGTACTTTTATTATATGTAAATTATGTCTCAATAAAGTTGATTTGAATAAATTAGAGTTGAAAAACACTTTAGGAAACAACTATTCTAACCCTTCTATACTATACATGAAGAATGAAGGCCAAGGAACTTATGGAGATGAGCCCAAAATCCCATCTGCTAAAGGGCAGTTCAGCGCCCTCTCTGTGTGACTTCTACCTTTTCACTGAACTACAGAATTCATTTAAATGGAATTTAACCTAAAATGGCCTAGAGAGGAGGAATTTCAATTCCTTGAAAGTTAAGAGACTCTGTGAAGGTGATGATGATGGCAAGGATGATTTTGTCTCTACAAATCCCACTCTCCCTTTTCTAAAAGTAGATCTCACCTTCCATTCACTTGTTCCCCACTCTCAATCCATGCAGTCTAAGGATGGAATCCCAACTTTTGCTCCAAGGGACCATATGTGACCCAGGTCTTAGACCATCACTGTCCAATACAGTAGCCACCAGCCATATGTGGCTGTTTGAAATGTGGCTAGTTTACATTAAGATGTACTGTAAATGCAAAATACAGTCTTTTACATTCTTTTTATTTTGTAAAAAATAAAATGTAAATAGCTACTAATAAATTTTATATTGACTATATGTTAAAATAATAACATTTAGGTTGTATGATTGAATAAAATATATTTTCAAATTAATTTCACCTGTTTCTTTTAACATCTCCCTAGAAAATCTTAAATTACATATGTAGCTTGCATTTGTGATTGGTACTCTATTTCCATTAGACCGTGCTGCTTTATGCAATTATTATATCCATGATCATCACCCTATAGACTCATTTTCAGAAATGCATATGTCAGGTTATATCAGAACTGACTGTACTTAATCCATAAGTTATCGTATCTTATTCAGTTTGTGTCAGGCTGTCACTTGCAATTGAAAGTGTCCTACATATCATCATTCCCAAACTGGGTGTAAATCAAAATATCAAACTACCTTGTATATAGTACTGTATAGTTCTCAGGCACTTTTATGTTCATTATTATATATAATAAGATAGTCAATATTATTATAAGGAAACTAGGGTTCAAAGAAGATAAATGAGCTGACCAAGGTCAAGCTAAATTGCTAAACATTTGGATTCCAGACCCCATTTCTTTCCCCTTTGGCACCACACTCTGCTGACCCACCTGGAATGTTCCCTTTTTGAGTTGAACTTAACAGAATCAATGCACATGGTGGTGACTTGCCATTTCTGGGTCCCTCTCCAGGAATTAATCCACTAAAATAAAAGACGATTTGTGACATGCTGCTGATCAGATTAACGTGCATTCCGAATGTTATCCAGCCACATGAAAAGCATGGTGACTACTTATAACACTGTCAGAGAAACCCTGTTCTGTAACTGAAGGACTTGAAAGTAAGAGGTGGGTTGCTGGTGAAATGACCAAAGTGCTTTTGGAAGTCTCTGATAGCAATATAAGAAAGGGAAAAGTTGAGTAATAAAGAGCTTGTACCTCTTCAAGACTGTCAGTGGAGGGTTAGACTCTACATTGAGCCCAAGAATGCAGACCATCAGGGAGATTATTCATAGTTTAAGAGCTGGAATAATGCTGTGGATTCAATTCTAGTCTTGGTGGGTACCTCATTCTTTGGTCTCCAAGCTTCTCAGATTGCTGGTTTGGTTTCCTCAATGCCTTGGCTCAGATATAAATAACATTTCACAGAAATATAATTTAAAAAGTATGTTTTTCAGTGAACATAAGTAAATTCTATGTTCTAGACTGTGTATTTGTTTAAACAATTTCCCTGAGGCATGATTGTCCCACAAAGAGGAATAATACTGACATTTTGAATATGTAATACAGAATACCAGGCTCCAATCCTCTACCAAAAGGCACAGACCCTACAAACTTACCCTAAAATTGACAGCAGACTACACTCTTTTTGATCTTCCCTATAAAAGCAAGTGGCAATAGTCACAGTGACACATGTCCTGGGTTTACCAGAATGGTCTCGATTTCAAAATCTTTTATCATTGTCCTCATGAGCAAACAATTTATGCCCTGATTAAAATGGATGTTCTGATTTTTAATTACCTAGGGTAACTTTTGTGTACCTAAGCTCAAACTCTGGTCCTCATGGAGACTGCAACCTAATTGGAGCCCTGAGGGAAGTGCGTGTACCAAAGGTATAGAATGCAAGGAGATTTACAGGAAGTTGCCGAAGATAAGGCAACCCTCATGAGTACACAGAACAGCTGCCCAGGATATCCTGTTCTCTTCAGGTTGGGAACCCGAAGGGGCCATAGGTGGGAACATTGACTAGCAGGTGTGAGGCAAGTGAAGATAGTTTCTTAACCTTCTTTGGCCCCAGTCACCCCATTATAAAATCAACATACTAATATCTATTTTGTAGGGATGTTGTGAGCATGTAAGCACTTAATGCCGGATACACAGTAGGCTAGGTGCTCTGCTAACGGTAACCAACAAGAGCATAATAAAATCAAGTCTCATTACCACTTTTTCTCAAGTGGAATTTGTTTAACACTACATCATAAGGAAACTGAGACTTACTTGTTTCTCCTTAAAATAAATGCATAAAATAAATCAACTTTATTTTCCAGTGGACTCTGTAAATCCAGGAATCTCTGGCTACTGAAATTCTTAGAGGTGACCCTTCCAAGCTTCGCACCTGGTGCCCAGGCTCCGGAGTGGTGAAGGGGAAGCAGCAAGTCTAAAAAGTTGTAAGCAAGTAATTTTGCCAGAGGTATGTCTTGAAAGCTTCTTTTCCAACTCAGTTTTCCCCAATAGAAGTTGCTGTATAAGCAAAAAATATTATTAGTATTAATAAAAATATTTCAGCCATGCTTCTTCTTGCATCATATGTAATTTATTAGCAGCAGCTCATAGGCAAGGCAAAATTTTCATGTCGAATAATGTTTTATGGCTCTTTAGAACATTATACTCACTGGGTATCCAACATGATGATAAGACCTCCCTCAGAGGGAAGACAGGCAGAAAAGGCTTTTTGAAGCCCTTTCTTTTTCATATTTTGCTTGGGGAAAAGGTTAGTCTCTGTTTCTTCTTCAAGATCCACACAGTGCCGGGAAATTTAGTTGCTTCTTGAAAGGGCACATGTTGTATTGTTCATGGAAATAAGATTAACAATGATGTTAACTCAAAACAAGAAATTAAATATAAAAAGGTTAATGAACGGTTTCAGTAATGGTTATAGTGACCATGATCAATCAAAGGCCAGAGAAATGGCCATGGTAGAATTAAAATATCCCAACGCACTGTTATTTATCACTATTGCTATATTACAGCAGCTGGCCACAATTGATCATATAAATCACCCAGATGAACTAAATCCTGAGATTTCCTTTTTGTCACATAAAATGGCTATGGTTAAAACTGATGGGAAGATATTTAAAATAGTCTTGTTAAAAAAACTCCTAGGTAGAGGTTACAGGGAAAATTCTATAAACAGGAAACTTTAGTCATTTTTAACAAGCTTATTAGATTTCAAGAGTGGATAAATACATCTTATTGAAATGCATAGTAGTGTTTTCACAGAGGTTTATCAAAAGGTAAATTAATTGGGCCTTATGCTTGGTAGTTGTTCATTCACTCATGAATTTATTCATTAAGTCATTGACCAATATTTATTGGGGGCCTACTATGTGCCAGGCACTCAACTAGACTCCTGTGTTATAGCAGCCATGGTCCTAACCTCATATACCTACAGTCTAGTAGGGAAGGTCATTGCACTCCCAATCACAAAAGTGGAGAATGTTATGAAAGCAGAGTATAGAAGACTCCAGAATTCTGCAGGAATTTGGGTTGAGAAGGTGAAGAAGGGGCATTTCAACTAAGACCTGAAGGATAGGGAAGAGGAGTTGGACAGGTCATGGGGAGATATTCAAGCAAAGTAAATAGCTTGTACAATTGATTACTGCTCTGTTGCCAGGGCCTGGCACATTGTAGATACATGATAAATATTTATGGAATAGATGAATGTCTTTCATTCTATTTCCAGAGGTATTTGGCATCTTATACTCAGAGCCCTGTTCTAGAGATTGATGGGCCCAAAACAAGGCCGATTCAGTCTTCTCTTTGTCTTACCCATAATCCTGCACAGCTAAAACCTGACTAAGATGAAAACACCAGTTTGAAACTAAGGCAAAGAGAGGTATCATAAAAAAGGCGATAGAGAAGCCATGGTGGGGTAGATGACAGTGGAGAGGACAGAACATGGTGGTGCCAGAGGCCACTCCACAGGCCCACCTGATGTTGGCTTGGGTGCTGAGGGTATGTTTACAGGAACTTAGGGGGGTTGTTTTCCCACTAGGAGAAGATGCTCCCTCCCTCTCTCATTGACACCTGTTTCTTTGGGACTGAAGGAAATCACCTTTGTTCTCTTCTTCTCTAAAAGCCAAGGCTCAGGGCAATCATTCTACTAGCCCACGTGGTGGCATAAGGTCTGTTTTTGCTCCACTCTCCACTCAGTGGCAAATGAGACCCCTAGACCCTTATATACAGGGCTGCTGTGTGTCCCTATGCAGTTTTTACCACCCCCTTCCCCCTCACAAGGCAGCATTAGAGGCAGTGAGCAGTGGCTAAAAACAAGCCCAGACTCTACTCTTCAAGATCAATGTCCTGGCATGGGGCTGTTACCTCACAAAAAATTACATATTTTCCTAATTTTTTTGTCCATAGAGAATGTTTTTAAAAAAATTCCACAGGGAAACCAGCTGCATTTCTCTTCTTAGTATTCCTCCCTTCCTTGGACAGTAGGATACATGGATATTAGTTTCATATTCGGCACTAATGTTTTCACTCCAAAAATAAAAACTGATCTAAACCAAACGACTACAAGAGCAAAATGGAAAAGTGGGGCAGAGCCATTCTGAGGATGGGGATGATATTGTCAAAATGGAGGCCTCTGTGGCCCTGTGTGCAAAGTTATAATTTGTTCTAAAATGCCCCTGTGTAGGCAAAAAGTCATTATTGCAACACCATTGCTTCCATGACAAAATGGCATACAGCACCAGAAACTCTAATTTCACAAGATTAATACATACAGCCCATAGGAAGGGCATAGTTAGGGCCAAGAATGTGTATTCCTCAACCCAAACAACCTCCAAGCAAGTGAGTTCAGGCACTTTAAGTCAAAGCGCTTCCCTGGCTTTAGGCCTCATAGAGGAACAAGGAAGTATGAGGCTTTTGTCCCTGCTTTTAGAGAATTTACAAGTAGTAAAAAATGTAAAAAAAACAGCTTTTTTCTTCCATGAAAATATGGATAAAAAAAATGTTCAACTGAGCAAATGTAAGATGGAAAATAAAAATGTTTATTAGCATGTATGAATATAACATAAATACGTGTCCAGAATAAGAGTAATAACATGTCAAATTTTGTCCTTTTACAGATTTAAGAGTGCAATCAAATATATTGTTCCAGTTGAACCTCACAATAGTCTTAGAAGGTTGGGCAGAAAAAAACACTTTCATGGTCATTTCATACCCAAATGACATAGTTCCTGGGAAAAGTTAGTGATTTGACCAAGTCACATGGAACTCAGACTAGAAATCAAGTGGCCTGACCCTGAGCTTTTTTTTACCAAAAATGCAGACTGAAAGCAAAGTTACATGTGACTTGTATGTGTGAGTTTATGAGGCCATGGGGTTGCTGTGACAACCCCTGGTGGGACTATTTTTGTTCTAAATTATTACAAGTATCCAACACAAGAAAACCTGGTGGATGAGAGGTGCTGACAACATGTGGCAGTTAATTGAACATATAATCAGGGGCTGCAGTAACGTGGCAGCTCTGGATTCTATCAAGAGGCATAATGATGTTGCTAAAATTATGCACCCACAATTATCCCTCAAAGGTAGGTGATAAATGAATTAACTAAGTACTAGAAGCACAAACTTTCAAATATTTAGAAATTGACTGCTGCAAAGTACACAAGGTCAACCTCATATCAAAGAGTGGGCATTCTAGATGATTAGTATATTCTTTATTCATAGCAATACTTTGGCAAAATGTTGACATGGGTGCTCCATGTAGTAGAAACATATATAAAGAAAAGAAAAAATGGAACATTTTTATGTTGGCTCTAGAAAAAGGGGAAAAAGCATGTAGAAAACTCAAAAGGCATCAAAATAAAGCAGAGGTGATTTCCTAGCCACTAGGGTAAAGATGATCATGTTAATGAAGACGTGTCATTTTGTTCACCAGCTCCATTTCCTGATATTTCAGTACCAGGAACTTGTAGATGAGAGTCAACCAACCTCTAAAGATGTTGAATCAAGACATGGAAAGAGAAGGGGCTGAATGCCAAAAGGATGGCAAGGGAGTGGGTGCCAAGGGCATCATGGTGGATGATGCCCGGGAGCCCTGCATGCTGAGGAGAGGAGAGTGTGAGCGCCCATTCTGGAGGCAGAGACGGGCTCAGCAGTTGGACATGCCCGGCTTGCCGTCCCCACCAGGTATCCACTAGCAGTGCATGTAGGAGGAGTATTAATTTCTGTTAAGCCTCAGGTTCCTCCTCTACAACATAGGGATAACAATTGTGCCAACCTCATTGATTCACTTTGAAGATTAAACAAATAAATGTGAAGGCCTAGTCTAGTACTTAGCATATAAAGAGTGTTCAAGAATAGATACTGCCGTTATCATTAATATTATTGGGTCTCAGGCCACTACAGT
This sequence comes from Smutsia gigantea, assembly GCA_032199065.1. Taxonomy (NCBI): domain Eukaryota; kingdom Metazoa; phylum Chordata; class Mammalia; order Pholidota; family Manidae; genus Smutsia; species Smutsia gigantea. Next base: position 63,901 of record JAVSCE010002227.1, read on the forward strand.
GTACAAAGGCTGGAGATGATTTGGAAAGCCTTGCTTTTCTAATGGCATTGTGCCATTAATCAGGTGGGTTCCTACATCTGTCCCCATCAGTATCTACAGTCCTTTGTGTTTTATAGAGATGCACATGGTCATCAGGTATTGGGGTTCCTTTGTTGTTTTACAGCATTTTGATGGGAGAGTTACCAGCCAAAGTAAATGGGAAAGTGAACAACATCAGCCTCTGTAGCAGTTCTGGCTCAATATGTGATGGAGATGGAGGTTTAAAATTAATCACATAAATGAGGATAGAGAACCTCCTCTGCATCATGCTCATCATGCTGGCCAGGTCTCCATTACCATAGATAATTGAGAACTGACTGTATTTATTCCCAAAGACTTCCTTAAAATGGAAAGATCTCTGTGGCATCTATAAGATTCAATTAGAAGACCTTTATAAGCACACATCTAGTTGAACCAAATGAGAGATAAATTAACCTATAAACAGCATGCCCTTTCTTGTGGAATCCACTAATGGCCTGATTTAGGATATCAGCAGATGGGAGGTCAGTGCCCAGTGCTTTCAGAGTTCAACCCATTCATTACAATCAGGTTCACGATGCCACGAAGAGGTTCTAATGAAATACACTCCAGTAAACCTCAGAGGGGGACAGCTCATGTGTGCGTGAGGCATGAGTTTAAGGCTGCAGACAGACTGTGATTTTGTATTTCTAGACAGGTAGGGGGTCCAAACAGAGCCACTGCACATTTATTAAGTTGTATTCTTTCAGGGGAGAAGCTCTTACCACAGCATCTTACCTGTAAGTTCCTTTAAGCTTTTAGCCGAAATGCTCTAGTTCACAAACAAAGAAAATTGCACTGTTTGTCACTAGTCAATGTCCTCTAACATCAGGGCTTTAGTGGGAAAAGAGAAACATTAAAAAGGGACCTGATTTTCCCTGTATCTCTCCCTACACCAGCTCAGACTGCTTTCTTAAAGTGCTTCTCAAATCTAGGAGTGGGCGTGGGGGTGCATAAAAACTTATATAATCTTGAACCCTACCAAAATTACAGATCCAAATAATATAAAATAGGTGCCTGCAGTGTTTTTTTTTTAACCAAAGTATTCCAGAAGCCTGACAAAATCTACTTTTGTGGCCATGTCCACTAACAAAAAGCCTTACAGATTGCCTGTAAACCAAATTAAAAACATCACTGCAAGAAAACACCAACTTCTAGCATACATGCATAACATCACAGGACATCTTGTTGGTTTAGAAATACCCGGTTTTATGTGGTGCTATCAGATGAACGAGAAGACTGTCTTTTACATGTGCCATACAGGTGATCCTGGGGTACAATGAGATGGGCATATAAATGAACCGTAGATGACACACTGCAGTCTTGATCTAATGTCTCCCCTGTGGACCCACACTGAGAGGTGCTCTTAGATGGCTTCTTCTGAGTTGGCCTTAGTACTTCAGCAAATGAATCACTTCAGGTAGAAGTTTCTAGTAGCTTCATGATATTTCTAAATTCTAATGTGGAATGAATAGCTTTATAGTGTAGTTTAAAAAATATTTTATTCGTATTTTTTATTGTCTGTTTTAGCTCATATAAGCATATTTATATGCCTACTGTTTTTACCTCTCTTCTCAGCTTATCAAAGTCATTGAGTAGTAGACCTTCTTTCACTACGCCTGCAGTTGACAGAGGTGAGCCGGCTGATTAGAGCTAGTAATCTCCAGGTTAAAGACTTACGATCTGAAATTTGGGCACTTCATAACCTTCATTTTAGAATAACCAAATGGCCTGCTTTGCCTAAAAATGTTTTCTGGTGCATAGAAATTCTTTCTTTCTGAAAACAGATTAGTATCTATAGTGGCAAGCTTTCTTACTGTTAGAAATGGTTGTAAATAACCAGGGTAAGAGATTCTCTCTTCCTAATAATAAATATCTGTCACTCTGCTATGTCTTCACTATCATCCCCTTGACTCCTGTGGGCCCCCTGCCAGGAAAAGTCTCGGGTGTATATAGGTGGTGTACTTACTATAACCCCCTCACTGTGAGTTTATAACATGGTGCTTAAGGGTTCCTTCAGAAACATTCCCCAGTTGTTCAGAAATCTTACATGTGTGTTCATACTGTCCACTTAACTAGGCATGCCCTCCCCTTCTTTCACTTTGAACTTACTCGTTTGCTTTGCACACATTTTTTCAATGAATATGTCTTTGACAAGCATTATATGCCAAACGCTATGCCAGATATTGGGGATATGGGAGGGAATAAAATAAACCGAGAATCTGGTCCTTGGAAAGCTTACTGTGCCAGGGAATGCAGACCAGTAAACAGGCATTTATAACACAGTGAGGCATAGAGTAGAGGAACCACAGAGAAGCGGCACCTAACCCAGACTTGAGGAAGGCAGCAGATGCTTCCAGGGAATGAGACATCTCATTTTGACCTACTGGAACATAGGCCTTGCCAAGGAAAAGAGAGAAGAGTGGGAATCAATTATATGATCTAGGCAAAATATTTGCATGTATAAATATTAAGAAACAGGAGAGAGAGCACTGTTAAAGTGCTTGCACTACCACCTAAAGTTCCTGAGGCCAGTGCCAGAAAAGTTCATGATCCGTAACCCTCCACCATGTTGCCCTCCATGACACTACCTGGTGTTATGATTTCCATACTTCCTGTTGGTACAGTAGAAGCTCATTATTTGATAAGACTTGGAATCTGTGTTTGATCAACTGATTAGAAATGGTATGTAAGTGAAGAAACATAAAGTATGTAAGATTTAGAATCTGTATTTGACCAGTTAAGAATTATATGTAAGTGGCTGATGGACAGTGACTGTAATGGGGTTGGTGGGGGGGACCTGATGAAGGGGTAGTTTAATAACCGTAATATTGCACATGTAATTGTAGATTAATGATAATAAAATAAATTATATTAAAAAAAGAATTATATGTAAGTGAAGAAACATAAAACATTGATATCAAGAATCCTACATTCTTTAACTCACACCATGTATGTATGGTCATTTATCAGTTGTGTGATGTAGAGAGAAGACATTTTCTTTGAGAATTAATTCTCTCATTAGTTTTGTTTTCTCTCTGTTGTGTAAACCATACCTCTAATACATTGTCCACAATTTCCAGTTTAGATATTTGGGGGGTAAAGAAAGAACTTAAAGACAATTTGAAGTAATCTGAGTGCAGAAAGGATTTTACAGTGTTTTCCCCAAATTCTTATACCTGCCTTACCTACACCTGCTTTAACAACTAATTTTTTGCAATTTTTTATTGAATATTTTCAAAGTTTTCAAATTATTTCACAGAAACAACTCTTTCTGAAGTTATTGTAATCCTTTGCTTAATGATTTATTGTTTTAACTCCTCTTGAAAGCAGGGTCTCAGGTTTAGGGGTGCATTGTATATGTAGCATTTAGAATGTTTCCTCACAACTATTAGGTATCAGTAAATTTTTTATTGAATGAACAAAATATGATGTTAAGGAAGCAAATTTTGAAAGACCTGGCAAGTCAGGGTAAGGACTTGGAATATTATTCTAAGAGAAATGAACAGTCGTAGAAAGATTTTGAAAGAGCATAATGGCATGATAGACATGATACGATTTTATTTTTGAGAACTCCTTCAGGCTGGCGTAGCAAAGAATGTGGGAGACTGAAGCTGAGAAACCGGTTAGGTCAAAAAGTGACCCATGGCACAGGCAGTGATGATAGATGTGAATTGTGAATAGATATTAAGTGAACGGCATTTAAGAAATGTTTGGGAGACCGAAGTCCTAGCAGTGCTGGTTGTTTTCATGTCTCTCTCCTCCATAAAATTAATATCTCTCCCCTGCCTTAACTCTTGAATGACAGGAGCTAGAAACCCTCTCTTATTCATCTCAGTATTCTCCCATAACAAGCACTAGAGTTCGTATGTATAATATATGCTCAGTAAATGTTCCAGGGTCCAATAACTGTTTAAACTTTTAGCTTGTTTTGCCTCAAAGAGGAAAGTTGAGCAGAATGTCACAGAATCATAATGAGCTTTTACTCATGTTCTCAGGCCCTAAAATAAACAAAACTAAGCCCAAGGAAATCAAGCAGAAAAGACATTCAGAAATCAATTCCTTTTTATCCCCACGAGATTCTGCAAAAGTGATAGATTTGAAAATCCGTCTTGGAAGCAGAGAAGAAAGAGGCTTGATGCTTTTATCCACCATCTTGGAGAGGACACACAAGAAGTCAGAAAACAAACATGAAGTCACCCAGCAGCAACAGTTCCTGAAGCCAGCACTGAATTAGGCCCTCAGAGTATCAGTCCTCTCCCAGAGGCTTCTAGAAAGAAACCTTTCAGGAAGACTCGAAAGCCAGGACTAGGGCCAATGAGAGCAGGGAAGAGTCCTCTAAGCACAGAAATGGGAACATTCATGAGGTCAAGAGGAATCCTTTTTTTTTCTTTTAATCCCTTTTAAACTAGACTGTAAGTTTCCTGAAGGCAGAGACTTTGTATAATTTTTTAAATCATTGTATCTACACTGCGTGTTACGGAAATCTGAAATAAATGTGTGATGAATGAATGAATGTAGAGTGGTGATGAGGAGTGAAATTGAAGTCTGAGAGTCAGGGAAAGTATCTCTATACTACAGTCAGCAATGGTTTTTGAAGGTGTGGTGGGAGTGAAAATGGTAAGTGAAAAGCAGCATTTTGGGAAGGTTCATGTGACATCTGTGCGCAGGAGTAGGAAGAGGGAGGGAATGCACTTGTGGAATTCTGTGAACCTGGAATAGAATGGTAGCTATGGGATCAGAAAGGAAGTGGCAGATGTAAAAAATGTAATAAAGCATTGTTTGAACTTGAAGATCAATTGATGTGAGAACACAGGGAGGGTAAGGAGTCCAAGATAATATAGGATTTGGAGTTGTTACAACCGCCAAGACAATAGGGCTGATGCATCCATAAGAAAGAAAACAGTTCTGCGTTCTTGTGCAGCTGAATTCATCCAAATCAGGGACCAAGGTGTCCATGGCCAAAGGCAAGACAATGGGGATAATCGGGCAGCCTTGTTAACTTACCAACTCCCAATTAAAAAGGCAAAAAGAGATGAAACAGATTCATCCAACAGAAAGCAAACCCAGTTGTAGGTTCTCAAAATCAGGAAGAAATCCAAGGCAAAGTCAAAGTGAAGAAGGAAGTGGAATTCCAGCTCATGATAACAATAGCTAACATTGACCGAGAGTTACTATGGGCCAGGCAACAGTGCTATTCTATCTTTACCTCAATTATGTCTTTTAACTCTAATAGTATTATTTCTATTTTATAGATGGGAAAAACCAAGTCAAAGAGAGGCTAAATTACTTGCCCAAGGTCACACAATCCATGCAATATCAGAGTTATGTTCATAATCACTTGTCCATGCTGCTGTGTATGCTTAGCAATCAGAACAATTCATGCTTGGAAAGTCCGGTCACCAACAGAAAGAATAAAATTTGTGGTCAATTAATATCCCCAAGTGACCCTTCTTCCTTTGGAGCCTAACTCACTGCTTGCCTCTGCAAGGTCAATCAATCCCACTCTGATCGACCCTGACAGTAATAGAGACAAAAGGCTTTCAAGCCAGAATGGATATTTTAAGTCCCTATGAATTTTGAAAAGTATGAAGATCACTGATAAAGAACACACATGGAATACACTAATAGAGACTCTCAACTACTTACTGCATAATTTAATTGGAGCTCTAATTTACATCTTTCTTAAATTGCATCTCAATTTCCTAAGTTTTTACATCTCACAATTGAGCTGCTTTCTAGTATTCCACTATCTTACCATGCAGACCTATATGTGATTCCGTCTATTTTTACTGTTTAAAATGTATATATATGTAAATTATTATTCATTGGATCCTTTTGCATCTGAGATATAAATGCTGATTCAATGTGGGAAACATCAAGTGTCTGTTTTAACCTGACTTGATTATATCTAAATATAAAATATAAATTAGCATTTTATTCTTAGTTGTATTTATTGTATTATATCGTGCATTAATTAAAAACATGTTTTAAAAACACCTAATTTATAATTCACACCTGTCTACACCACCATAGGGCCAAAAAATTTGTAAAGACTGAAAGATTTACACTAAATTTTTAACAGAACATAATATATTCTTATCGATTATTTTTTAGATTTATTATTGATTTTTCTCTCAGTATTAAAGGTTTAAAAAATAGAAAATAACCAAGTTCCAAGATATCTGTGTTTTGTAACATTGCCAAACATCATTTTTCTAATCTGTTGATGTGATTGACATGTAGATATGATTCAGGGGGGAAACCATTATTAATAGAAAGAAAAGTTATGACTATTGAATCATGACACTTTACTGTTTTAAGTAATTTGCTGGCTCTGTGTTCTCAAAGAGAACATAGTTGAAATGGAGAACAGGTTAAGGAGCCTGCACCTTTTAAAAAAAATCAAAACACTAATGGAATGAGACATTGAGATTTAAAATAAAATAAGTACCCAGAGGTGGACAGTGTCAGGATGGCTACAACACCAAATCAAACTCTGTTCCCAGCTTTCTATTCCCACCCCTGATTACGGGAATGTGAACTTTCCACAGTTGTCACGCAAATGAAAATTATGTCCATACAATTGACCATGAATTATCAAAGAAATTTCATTCGGTGAAATACGATTTACCCACAAAATCTGAGACCCAGAACTCTCTGAAATGCAATGAGAGACTCTAGTGGGAGATATCCCATAATTTATTCTAGCGGTTCTTTTTCTTGAATTGTAGAATCAATTAAAGAAAAGAGTTAAAGAGGAAAACTTCTCAGCTTTACCTTTACTTGGGTCCAATGAATTTTGCCTTTTTTTTTCTCTATCCTGCAGCCTTGTTTCTTTTGCATACTTCCTTAGCCTTAGCCTTAGAAATAACTGAGTGCACTTGGACACAAGGGAATAGAGAATGAAGGGGGAGCTCTGCCTTGAAAATCCATCATTATGATTAGGGGAAGAAATAATTGACAATATTCTATAATTGATGCATCAACTTCGGAATATAAGTAGTCTATCTCTGAAATGTATTGGGAATCCATCCCACCGTTATGTACCTAGTTTGAAGTCCCAACATGTTTGCCTGAGCTTAACATTGGCCCCAAGCTGGGTTCCCTGCTCCTAATCTCCTGCACATGAAATCATTTCCTACATTCTTAACAGAGCTTTCTTTCAAAAGCATAGTTCTAGTTATGTCCTTTCCAGTTCCTAACACTTTGATGGCTTCCCTTTATCTCCCAGATAAAATTCAGAGCCCTTACATTCCCATATTATGGGAATTAAAGGAGAAAATGCATAAAAGGTAAATGTATATAAGGCAAATAGAAAGGGATTAAGAGTGAGTCCATAATTTAGAATCTCCATGGCTTGGGAAATAATAGGATCACCGACAAACTGAGAAGCCAGATACAGATATGGTTTGAGGTCTGAAGACAGTTTGTTTTTGGATGTGTTGAGTTTCAGGTGACAGGGGACAGTAATGCAGAGGCATTCAGTGGGCAACTGAAGATCTAGGACAAGTGCACAGGAGAAATAACAAGTTGGAGGTATGGGAGCTACTCATTTATTCACTCATTCGTTTATTCACTCAACAAATATTTATCGAGCACTTTCTCCATCCCAATCACAAGATGCTAAGGGAAACTGATGAAAAAGTGAACACAAATCCATCTTCATACAAGACTCCATTGAGAACTCAATAATCACACAAACAACTATGAATTATAATAAGTAACATAAAAGAAAAGCCATCTTCCTAAAACTCACACTGGACACTATCAGCGTGGCTAACATAGCCAGTGCAAAGTGTGAATATGTGCAGAAACCCAACTTTGCCATACAGATTGTATGCAAGTAATTGGAAAAGATAATTCACCTCATGAATGAAGTCAAGCAAATAAGTCAGATAAGAAGGTGGCCAACTGCGGCATGAGAGGGTTGTGGAAGCCGTGGGAGAAGGATCTTCCAAAAGAAGAGGGAACGTTCAACAAGTTTCAAATGATGTAGAGAATCAAGGATAAAAAAAGAGTAAGTAAATTGGATTCAACAGTTAGAAAGACACCACATATCTCTGATAGTACATTTTCAGACAAACTGCAGAGAATCAACACTCAATGGCTCAGGAAATGTCATGGAAGGATGATAATGCTCAGATCAGTTATTGGAGAAGTCCAGTCCAAGAATCAGCAAAATAATAAAGTCATTGAAGAATGGGAGTCTTAAGGGCCTCAGATTTAAAAAACAGGATGAGATACAAAAGTAGAACTTATGTTATTATTGGGGTTATCAAAGAACACTTCAAATGTTTCATTTAACTTAAGAGCATTTGTCATCAAAATGGTTCCTCCCTCATATACAATTGTATGACTATTGATGTTTTAATTTTCAATTAAGCAATTAGCTAAAGACTTCTAAATACACTAAGTAAAGAAACTTTATCATCTGCTGCTATGGGTTTGGATAACTTCGGAAATAAGAGTGAAAATTAGACATGATCTAGTTCCAGGATTTTTCAATCCCACCAGCCTGTAAAACATTTGATAAGAAATGATGCAACAGTAATATCAGAGAATAGCTAGAAGTTAATTGTGAGTGTTAGAGAAAATTCAGCTACAATAGAACAAAGCACCACTGAGAAAGCCCTCAGAGAGCTTCAGTTATCCCCAACTCCTTTGATTCACTCCATCACATCATGTTAAACATGTGGCCCCACAGACAAAAAGGATCAAAAGTGGGGCAGCCCACCAAGTCAATACATCTGATCTATAGTCAGGTGGATCTGTGGAGAAGAAGCCAAGAATGGATGGTTGTAAAAGGAATGATTACAAAATAAAATTTGTTCAGTCCTATACTTGGCTTACCTCTCACATCCAATAGAATTTAAAAGGAAAAAAAAATGAGAATGGGAATGTAAAAACAACATCCTTTACACACAAAAAAGGGGAGGGGCAAGGAAAGGCTTTATTTTAAGAGTATTGTTTGGAGCAATTAGGTAAAAGTGTTTATTGTTTCCACCCAGGCTTCCTTCATGGTTTTAGAGTATATAAAGTCCTGCCGCCATTCCTCCTCAAAAAAATTGCTAGAGGCTAGAGTGACAATGATGGCTCATCTTCACACGTCACATCACTACTTTATGGCAAACTTTATGCAAACTCAAACTTCTCAAAACTTTGAAAAGAACCTTTCAACTTTTCTGCAGCCTTCCTTTCAGATGTGGTATAGCCTGAGGTTAGACCTCAAGAAGAAACTTGAGGAGTGTTGGGTCTCTCCAGAGTTGCTGGACCAGGTAGTAATACCACATCCACTGGGCCACTTCACAGGGAGGCTTATGACAGTAACATAAAATCACTACTGATGTATAAATTCCCTCTTCAAACTCTAGAATAACAATTATCTTCCCTAAATTGAAACCTAATTGACATTTTCCCTCTGTATCTCATGTGTCCAAAATTATTCGATTGACATGCTACAAACATTTCAGGTTCTCAAATGATCCAAGTGGATCTATACTTACAAATTGAAATGCAGAAAAAGGAACCCTAGCCAGATAACCATCCTTGCCCCTGTCATCTTTTAACACAGTGATTGAAAACACAGGCTCTGGAGTCAGACCAACATGAGTTCAAATACAGCTCTGTCACTTAGTTTCTTGAGCAAATTATTTAAATTCTCTTCCCCAAGTTTGGCATTTGTAAAATATGGATAATAATTGCACTTTCATCATAAGAGTTGCTGGAACATTAAATGAAATCATTATTGTACTGTGCTTAGAACAGTGCCTGGCACATAACAAGCTCTCAAAAAAATGTTAGCTTTTATCATAATAGGTAATAAATTTTATTCCCTTTAGTCAACAGTCAACACATTTTGAATACATTTTTAAATCTTTTAATTGACTCCCTATCTCCAGATGAATAAACCAGAGTTTCTATCTCCAGGAAGCTTATGGTTTGAGGACTGAATTTTAATTCCAGTAGGTAGAGGAGGGGGTAATCAGTGGGAGCGGGCAGTGACACATTATCTAAATGGTGTCCTTATCGGTATAGCCCAGCACAGGTGAGAACCATTTTCCTCAAAAGTGGGCAATCATTCCTCCATCCACACCCCACCATTGTCTACAGGAATCACATTTTCTTGTCACTTGCATGTGTATTTTCCTTCCAACTTGATGAGTTCCTTGGGCTGGGCTGGGCTTCAGCAATGCATGCCTTACAAAGTTGCATGGGATCTCATACTCAGTGGGCCCCACACTTGGCTTAATACTGTCATGAAATCCTAAATAATTTTTGCATGAGACCCCACATTTTCGCTTTGCACTGGGCTCCACAAATTAGATAGCCTTGGGACCACGTCTTTTTCATCTCTATAACCCCAGGAACTACGTTAAAAGCTTGATAAATTTTAGTGAAGCAATGACATGAACAAAAGAATGAATTAAACGCATGAACGAATGAATGACTCTGAAAACAGTCGACAAATTAGACATTTAAACCCAAATTAACTGTCTTTTTCCCTTAAAGGGACAATGAAGGGCCAAGCCAGGCGCCCATAAAGCATGGTCGTGGATGCTCACCTTCCAATCTCTTTGCTAGGTTTTCAGCCATGGATCTCCCACCATTGTTAATGGGCATTGGGAAAGGGAACTGATGGCAGGCCCGAGCAAGGCCTTCAGGATTCACTTTGATAACTGGATTCAGTCACATTTACTCCTTAAAGGTTATTAGTTATTTTAAATAATTTTGTTAAATGCTCAAGAGGGAAAATGAAGACATATTAATAAACACACAATTATACAGGTTAGAGCAACAATGCAGCGCTGGTCATTCAGAAACCTTGTGCTAATTTTAATTAGCTGCTTTCCCTCACTTTCAAATGTAATTAAAGAAGCTTAGTTGTGCTCAGTGATGCAAGCCACCTTATTTAATCACTAACATTATTTCCCTGAACTATTAATGATTTTCAAAACGCTTGTTTATGCAGAATTAGAACAGTAATTACCTTACCAGTTAATTTTGTACCTTCACATTTCACACCTAGCTCAAACGTCATTCATTTACCGTGGCTTCTCTGTCAAAACAAAGAAATGCTTGTTCTAAATGTGCTTCTGAGTGCCAAATTGAAAGCCAAGTTTTGTAACACTAATAAAGTAGCTCCCAAGTGAAACAGGTGTAGTAATTTAGACCCTTCCTGTCTCGAGCTTGCACGTACATGCTATGTCTTTTCTTTATTAGCTTTAAAATGAGAGCTTGGTGTGCAAAATAAGCTATTTAATTCAGACTTGTGGAGCAGAATATAATCTTTAATTTAAACTAGTGCAGTAAAAAGAGGCCTTTAATTTTAACTGGCATGTGCATGTGAATTTGAATTAATAATCCAGAAAATTGAAACTGTTTTGCTGTTGCTGGATATTGACTGTTCTTCACACGCACTTAGTTTCACTCAGTAGGTTTCTCTCCCAAACCATGGCCAGTGCTTTCCTTCCCATCCTTTTTCCCCCCTTATGATGTAGCTGCTTTATGCAAAGCAGACCTTTCTGAAAAAGAAAGTCTCAGTTGACTGGACTCTCTTTACCAAAAGAAAAAAGCACTTTAATAAAGAAATACTAAATCTGTATTAATTTAGATCACAAAAAGAATGTAATTGGTGTACTCATCAAATCTACTTAAGATGTAATGCAAGTGCGCTCTGAATTCATACCTGATTGAATCCTTAGGTGGGAAGATGATCTACCCACACTCCTTGTGACAAAACCCCTCTGAATCCAGTGGTACCAATTCCTGCCCAGAAGTGTGTTCTCATGTTGGAGGCAACTTTTTGGAAAATACTGGTAACAACAATAATACCTTTGATGCTATGATTTAGATAGAAGTCAGTGGTACCCATCCTTCACAGCCTTTGCGTAAGGATGACCTATCCAGGAAGCCTCCAGGTATACTGCCAGTCCTAACTCTGCATTCCTTCCCTGAATCCCAGAAACACTGGGGATGTGTATCACACAGTGAGCTCCTGTCACTCTATTTCAATCCCTCCATTAATTCAGGGCACTCTTCTTTGCTAAACAAATTTCCCAGATTCTCAACACCTTGGGACTAGGGTCATGACTTTTCAGTTAATAGTAGCAGGTGATTTAATACAATTCCAAGGTGGAAATTAATACTAGAGACATAAATGTGCATTTCAAAGTGTCAATAGGTGGACCCTTGTGCAAAAATGCACTGAACTGAAAGAATGTCAAGAGTATTGGTGAACATAACGTGCAATTTAGGGCAGAGAAAGGGAGAGAATAATTTGATTAGGATTAGGAGAGATGACTCATTGTATTTGATATGCATTTATACTAGGAAGGCAAGAAAAGGAAAAACAGCAGGTTGACATATCTGGAATCTAACCACATGAGTGCAACAGAGTTGACAATGAATACACACAGCCTCCCCTTCCCCAAGAAACTTCACCTATCAGCCTTCAGCAGGAAGAGCCAGGCTTCCTATGAGAGAAGAGGGTCCTGCTAAGGCAGATACCATAGATGGAATCTCAACGGCCCCACTCTCTGCCAAGCCAAATATAGCTAGATGATAGATAAATAGACAGCCAGCCAGAAATAGATATGCATTTATGTAAATGTCTATGCCTTTTTGCTAGTTCATGAAGCTTTTAATAGAACGCAATGCTTTTCATTAATTAAAGCTTAAAATTTAAATTGCTAGAAGGCAATCGTCTGTGAAGGTGAGACTCATTCACACCAGAGTGCAACAGTCAACATGGGTACATAACAATCCTGTGTGATTTCAGCTGGTTGGCTACAAAGAGAAGACATGTGCAGAGGCAATGTAATGCTGTCCAGAAGACAAACGCCTCTAGCTCTGCTTCATGTATACTTTATTACATAGAAACTCCACTTCCAGCAGATATCTTAATCAAAGTACAAACATACAGCACTGACTCACTTCCTGTCTCTGTGTCACATTTTGGTAATTCTCACAAATATTTCAAACTTCCCTCTTGTTGTTATATGTGTTATGGTGATCTATGATCAGTGATCTTTGATGTTATTTTAGCTGTCTTGGGGCACCACAAACCACACCCATATAAGACAGCAAACTTAATTGATAAAGGCTTGTGTTCTCATTATTCTCCAACCAGCCATTCCCTTGTCTGTTTCCCTCTCCTGAGGCCTCCTTATTCCGCAAGACACAGAGACATTGAAATTAGGACAACTAATAATCCTACAATGGCCCCTAAGTGTTCAAGTGAAAGGAAGAGCGGCACATCTCTCCTTTTATTCAAAACTTAGGCATGATCAAACTTAGGGAGGAAGGCATGTTGAAAGCCAAGATAGTCCGAAAGCTAGGCTCTTGTACCAGACAGGGAGCCACGTTGTGTGTGCAGAGGAAAAGTTCTTGAAGGAAATTAAATGTGCTACTCCAGCGAACACATGAATGATAAGAAAGCAAAATGGCCTTATTGCTTATATGGAGCAGGTTTTAGTGGTCTGGATAGAAGATCAAACAGCCACAACATCCCTTAAGACAAAATTTAGTCTCGAGCAAGACCCTAACTCTTTTCAATTCCAGGAAGGCTGAGAGAGGTGAGAAAGCTGCAGAAAAAAGTTTGAAGATGACAGAGGTTTGTTCATGAGGTTTAAGGAAAGAATCCATCTCCATAACATAAAAGTGCAAGGTGAAGAAGCAAATACAAATGCTGATGTAGAAACTGTGGCAAGTTGTCCAGAAGACCTAGCTAAGAGAACGAAGATGGCTACACTAAATAACATCTTCATAGGTGAAACAGCTTGCTATTGGAAGAAGATGCCATCTAGGACTTTCATAGCTAGAGAGGAGAAGTCAGGGCCTGGCTTCAGAGCTTCAAAAGACACACTGACTCTCTTGTTAGGGACTAATGCAGCTGGAGACTTTTAAGTTGAAGCCAGTGCTCACTGTCAATTCCAAAACTCCTGTGGCCCTAAAGAATTATGCTGATCTACTGCATAAATGGAACAACAAAGACTAGATGACAGCACATCTGTTTATAACATAGTTTACTGAATATTTTAAGTCCACTGTTGAGACCTACTTCTCAGAAAAAAAATATTACTTTCTAAATATTACTGCTAATTGGCAATGCACCTGATCACCCAAGAGCTCTGATGGAAATGTGCAGTGAGATTCACATTGTTTTCATGCCTGTTAACACAACATATATTCTGTAGCTCATGGATCTAGGAGTGATTTTGAGTTTCAGGTCTTATTACTTAAAAAATACATCTTTAAGTCTATAGTTGTCATAGTGATTCCCATAATGGATCTGGACAAAGTAAATTTAAAACCTTCTGAAAAGGATTTAGCATTCTAGCTGCCATGAAGAATATTTGTGATTCCTGGGACAAGGTCAAAATACCAGCAATAACAAGAGTTTGGAAGAGGTTGGCTCCAACCCTCATGGAAGACATTGAGGGGTTCAAGACTTTAGTGGAGGTGATCGAAACAGCAAGAGAGCTAGAATTAGAAGTGGAGCCTGAAGATATGACTGAACTGCTGCCATTCCTTGATCAAACTTGAATGCATGAGGATTTGCTTTTATGGATGAGCAAAGAAAGTGGTTTCATGGGATGGAATCTACTCCTGATGAAGATGCTGTGAAGATTGTTGCAATGACAACAAAGAATTTAGAATATTACATAAACTAAGTTGATAAAACACCAGCAGGATTTGAGAGGATTTTCCCCAATTTTGGAGGAAATTCTACTGTGGGTAAAATGCTATCCAGCAGCACTGCACACTACAGAGAAACCTTTTGTGAAAGGAAGAGTCAGTTGACGTAGCAACTTCACTGTTGTCTTAAGAAGCTGCCACAGCCAACCCAGCCTTCAGCGACCACCACCCAGACCAGTCACAGCCATCACCATGCAGGTAAAACCCTCCACCAGCAAAAAGATCGCAACTCGCTGAAAGCTCAGATGATGGTCAGCATTCTTTAGCAACAAAGTGTTTTTTGATTAAGCTATGTATATTGTTTTTTTATACAGAAAATGCTGTCACACACTTAATAGATGACAGTGTAGTATAAACATAATTTTTATACACACTGGGAAACCAAAAAACACACGTGTTCACTTTATTTTGCTATTTGCTTTATTATGGTGGTCTGGAACCAAATTCACAATATCTCCAAGGTTTGCCTATATAACCGTGGTTTTGTATGGTAAAGATTTTGTTTATTTTAATTTGGTCACATCTCCCCCAGATAGGTTTTATCGGGCAGAAAAAGATTCTTGGAAGGCAAGATCCAGGTTGTATACGCCTGTCTCCACTTTACAGGCAAGTACTATTCTCAGTAAAAAATACAGTAAATGAAAACCAAAACGTCATAGTATACTAATTGATGTATTGCTTGAACTGTTAACTAACAAAAGCTAAATTTCACCAAACTTTCCAATCTGCTTAGTTCCCTGTGAATACAGCTCAGCAGTGGGAATCCCCTTAGCCTATGTCTTGGCTCTACGCTGAACATAAAATTTTCAACTAGCAAACATTGATTACATATTTCCAGGTGCCAGGCATTGCGCTGAGCTCTGAGAAAACAAAGATCATTAAGACCCTTCCCCTAATGTAGGAGAAAGACACAGGCACGAGTAAGTTAAACATGATACGGTATGAATCATAGAGGAGGAAAGAATCAGAATGAATCATTATCAGTCCTCTCAAAGAAAGATCTCTAGAGATATGTGGGATACTTGTATTTTGTTCTATGTTATGGTTTTATCGCTTACTGCAATGTTCTAGAAGACTACTGAGAATCTTTCAGTTCTGAAATGTTGACTAGATTTTCATTAAGTCAAACTGGAATACATTCTAATACTAATCTTTTCTTCTTGTTAAATTCTCCTGGACCATGGAAAAAAGCTGGTCTTATTTCCTATAGAAAAAAAATTATGAATTTTAAGACAATCATAAAGCCAGTGTTGAGCGTTCATAAGGTTATTTCCCATTCTTGAATAAGTAATCCTTTAATAAGTATAAAGTATACTTTGCAAATAATTGAAAGTTAGTTTCTTTTTATTTTTCTGTCATTTTTTTCTCTTTGTTTTCTCTTTCCTTTCTTTCTTTTTTCCTTCCTTCCACTCTCTGTCGTTCATGTCCTAAAAGCACATGGTCTTGATAAAATTCTGCATGAAACATGAAGGCTGGTAAAACCAATCCCTGCCCTTAAGGATCTTACATCTCTCAGGAAGATAGCATAAATATGTTACTATGGAAACCACAGTAAAACACTTGGGAGTTCAGAATAAGTAAAAATGAATAATCAAAAAAAGACTGAAGAAATGTATAGATATAATTTCCACAGGAAGAGGAGTTGAAGAAATGAATTGTAGGAAAATAAACCATGTAACAAGGAGCAGAGAGAAATTTTTTAAAAAATAAGCATTTTGTGCACTAAGGGAATTCCAAATAACAACTATTATTGGAAAGATGTAGTAGGATACCAAATGATTTCAATAGAAGATAAGGTTGGAAAAGCAAGTTGAAATTCTTGCATGTCATGCAATAGTGGTTGGAATTTATTCTCTAGGGCAATGTAGAGCCACTGAGGACTTTTGAGCAGAAGAACAAAATCAATAAAAATAAATTAGTCTCCCTGCCTCCTAGAAGGTAGAGTACATAAAAGCATGAGTTTCAAAACTAGGTAGAACCAGTTTAAACTCTGGCTATTCCATTTAGCTTCATCATACGAACATTTCTTAAATCTCTCCCCTGGCTTCAGTTTCCTCATTTGTAGAATAAGCTAATAAAACCTCCCTGATATGCTACATTGTGGAATTGAACTGCTATCCTGTTGCAAAATGCCTGTGCCTGTTGGAGAGGACATGCTCAGCACACCCTTTTTGTATTTCCTACTTACATTAATGACATCTCTGATTCATCTGGACACTTACTTTTCCTGTCTCACCCAACCAGTTGGCAGATCCTGTCAGTTCTACCTCTGCACTAGCTCCTGAATCCGCATTTTTCTTGGCCTTCTGCCTTCCTCTACCCTATTTCAGACCTTCATTTCTGTTCATTTGAGCTACCCATTTCCAGTTTCATTCTGTTTTAAGCCACCTCTAGGCCCCTCTACCCTCCAGCCCATCCCTACTGACTGGCTGGGCTCATCTTCCTATAGAACTTTGTTGTTCTACCTAAAATATATCCATGGTTCTGAATAGTCTGTAGAATTAAGTCCAAACTCCTTAGTTTCACTTTCAGCACCCTACAATTTTTCAGTATAAGCTCCTATCCATTACTGTGTTTCAGTCAAATAAAACAATCTCTTGTTCTATGACCTGCTCTGTGGTTTCCTGACTCTGTGCCTTCACTCATGCCATTCCACTGCCTGGATTTCTTTTCTCTTATCACACTTCACTTGACTTGGAAGGAAGCTGACTTTCTGAGGGAGACATTGAGGAAAGTTAGAAAGAAATTGGATCCTTGATGACATCAATGACCCACTGAATTAACCGATCCTAGGGCTGCCCAACCTCAGGACTTCTTGTTATGTGAGCTAATTCTTTTGTGGTTTAAGCCAGTTGGGCTTGATTATTTTGTTAGTAACAGTTGAAAGCATCCTATATGATCATGTGGTCACCGGTTTAGTGAGCTCAACTTAGCAATGATAACATAAGGGAAAATAACTTGTAAAGAACGATTTACACTTTTCCATGGCAATAAAGCTTATCTCCCAGATCTATGCCTCCGCACTCTGTACCCCTGTTGAACTAAAACTGGAGCCATTCTGCTCCATTGGCCACAGGAAAATCTAGACTTCAGAAATAATTATGAAAATTATCAATATCCCAAATTCAACAGTAACCTTACCCACTGGCCTAGTTAAGTAGTCCCACTTCTGCCCTATAAAGGTATGAAGGCAATAGAGAAAACATCTGTGGGCTTCCTTTCCTATGCATTGTACATGTTGTACCTGCTATGATTTACATACCCGGCTTTACTGTTTCTGCCATTGGAATACATTTTCCTCTCCTGATATGAAAATCGTCTCAGAAGATTTTAGATGTTCTAACTTTACACTGAGTTAACAAACCCTTTCTTACCCAAGATTTGACTTTTTTCAATTTACCACCTTCCTTCTCAAGGGACACAGGTCAAATCCTCAGGGGTTAAATCCTGAGAGGTTTGTCATATCAGCCACAATACTGCATTCCAGAGCCAGACCAGTCCTTCTTATCCTTGCCTCAGGTGGTTTCTTTGAGCGTTATTCTAAAAAAGCGAATGGGGCCATTTTCTCCACTTACTATTTTTTCCTGAAGTTTGTAGGACTCATGGCCCAAATTTATTTTTCCTATATTTCCAAGGAAGTCCAAAAACTAAGACTTGATGTCACAGGGTTGCTCTGATGGGTGATCCTCCATGGACCTTGTGATGAGCATCTCCAGTTGCATTACTGGCTTTTTACATTATTGGTTAGTTTATTTGAGTGTATGATTTGTCATCCTCTAAAATGACAAGCTTCTTGAAGGCAGTTTTCTTACCTGTTTCATCTTTGCTCCCACAGCACAGTTTCCTGAACACCACAGATTCACTGTCGATAATGGGGGATATAGAGTCGTTATGTGTACAATGGGATGAATGGGGAGGAGCCTGGAGCCAGAAAGACTACTTAGAAGACAATGATCCAGACAAGAGGATGTAAGTGCCTACTCAAGTCAATGGCGGTGGAAATGAACACGTGAAATAGACTGGGAGATATTATGAGGGTAGTGTTGTCAAGGATTGTGATTAAGTGATATAAGTTACAGGAAGCTAAGAAAAGAAGAGAAACCAACTTGATTATGGAATACAAAGCACAAAAAGTTAGGAAATACATGAAACAAAAATAAGGAAGAAATGAAGAACATATATGGAAATGGGAACCAGAAGAAATGAGTTTTATTTTCATTTCTCTCCATTTCTGATAAATCACCAAAATTGAACATAACATGCTACCACGTATTCAGCTGATGGACCAGACCTCAGAGTACTGCTCTGAAAATATTTCTTCTTAAATATATTGATAGTCTTCTGCCCAAATCTTCTGTTCTCTGTTCCCTGAGAACATGGCTAGCCTATAATTCCTAGCCCCTCTTGAATCTTGGAGAGGCTAAGTGACAGTATCAATGGACTATGAACAGGAGCAAAATGGGCCGCCACCAGGCCTTGTCCTTGAGACCAGGTGTGCTTCTCAAGGCTCTCCCCCTGCCATTGGTGAGATCTTACAGCAACCTTGTATCACCCATGAAGATGATGATAAGGCCTTGAGGGATGGTGGAGCAATGTGAGTGGAAAACCTGGGTCCCTGAATGGGGAGCAGAGTAGTCTGCTGACCTGGAATGCTCACCTTGGATTGTTCCATCCGAGGAAAATGAAGGTTTTTGAATTACAGTTGGGTCTTTTTTGTTACGGAATTACCGGAACTCACAACTGTGGTGTTTGTTTGTTCAGGCTCCTATGGCTCTGAAATGAGTCATCCTTATCCCGAGGCTGAGGAGAGCTCCACTGTCTGAATGATACTCATTAAGAGGGTGTAAAATATAAACAGGGTGGACATTAGCGGGAACCTTAAGAGCAACTTAAAAGTTAGAGATTAGAAGTTAGTTTACCTATTTAAGTTTAAAGAAACTTTCCTCAGCTCTCAGCATTAGAAAAATCTAGGCTGGTCCCAGGCAGAGACCTTATTTTATATATGTACAAAACCAAACACCTTTCCCTCCTTGCCCCAGTTGCTAGGAAACTCATACATATTTGTGGTTCAACAGCAAATAGCCAACAAATACATAGGCCCGCAGACACAGGATCTGTGAGAGCTTGGTCACTGGCGTTCATTTGTCTAGTCATAGTTTCTCTCATCACTATCTCAACTATAAATTCTGCCCTTCTAAACAGAGTAAGATATTTGCGTCACTTCAAATTATTTCAGGAATGAAATGGGACATAAAAGGAAAAAAGAACACATTTCAAAGGGACCTGTTTTTTTAAAAAACTGGAGTTTTATAAGCAGAAGCAATAAAATTCGATGAGACAACGTGTACTGCTCCAAAGGTGATTTCAAAACAGCACCATTTGGGCAATCTACTTTGTAGCCTGCAATTTTCTGCTTTTACACACAAGAATATATTTATTAAGCTATTTATAGATTTTTAACATATAATTTATGGTTCTAAACACTCATTTCTTGATCTTTGCTCTTTTTACCACACATCCATTTAGTGTAGTGTGTATTATTCAACTATCATAATAAGAGAGGCAAATGAAAACACTCAGTTTTAATTTAATACAGGATTCTGTTTTAGTAACTCCTTTCTTACATTTTGGTTACATTATTTATATATATAAGTTAAATAAATAATTCTCTTAAGAGTTTTAACCAAATTTGAATGGACTTTTTCTAATGGTTTCCACCTCCTACAAGTTTAATGATACTGTATGGGAGGAATTATATAATCGCTGAAAAGATTCTAGAAGGTAGCACAGTAGTCATGTTGCACCTATTCAAAAGTGATACAAAAGGTTAATTCCATTTAGACTTCAAATATATACTCTAATTTTAAAGCTACCGAACACCTTACATATAATCATGAACACTTTATGTGTAATGGTCGCAGTGTTAGTTAAAAAAAATGTACACTGAAATTTACACTAAAAATATTTAATATTTAAATATATATTTTAAAGGGTTTAGAAAACTTTAGATGACAAAAAAATTATTTCCAATATTTCTACAATGGCCAAAATTCATGGTCTCCAGGCAACTAGGGAGCACATGACCACCCAGGGTTGGCCTGTTCTTCCATCGCCGTTATGCGTTTGGTTGATGATTTATTCAAACCCAGTTTCAAACCTGCTATTAGCTCTCTCATTGCTTTAATGCAACTAGTCCACCATTCATAACTGTCAAGGGCCGATTCATCACACCTGGGACATTTTAGGCTTCCAAACTTGTAAAAATATCTTCTTTCTTGTTAGCATGTATAAGACTATAAACACTATTTTTCTCCCACTTTTGTAAATACTTTAGAGGGCATCAACCCAATTTTTAAACTAACCTGTCAAAGGAAATATACTTGAATCATAAGCACATGGCATTTTAGAGATATTTTTGCTTGTGGTTGACGGTGATGATCCCTGAAGACCTCTCAACTAATCATGAGTAAGTAGTATTGGCTTTTGTGAAGCAAAAATAAACCGCAGCATGTACAACTTGACAGGAATAAGTGACCAAATGACTGAACACTTGATGAGATCCTTTTAAAAAGGTGACAGAGAAGTGACCACTTCACTTAGATAGTTCTGATTCTCTTCTGTTTAAAAATATAACTTATGGCAATGGATGAACCTCAAGAGCACAAAACATTAGGAAAGAAGTAAATCATAGAAGAATGCATAGAGCACAATCCCATTATATAAAGTTAAAAATTGGCAAATAAAACAAAGGAATGATTAACTAAAAATTCAGGTTATGGTTACTTGGGGGGACATGTGGCTGAGAGAATGACATCTGGAGAGGCACATAAGGGAATTCTGATAGTTCTGTGAAAACTTTGAAAAATAAACCCCATAAATCAGAAAAAAAATTTGAGTTTGGTTGGTGCATAGGACAAAACCTTCTTCCTTCATAATTATTTTGGTAAAGAAAACGTATTATTTTCCAGGAAAATAAAGTTAATGGTATAGTAATTCAGTTTGAAAATGTCAGGCCTAATATTACAAAAGCTCAGAAAGTCTTCTTGGGAAAATTGCGTGTTGTTTTGCCCATCTCACGAGGAATGTCGACAGAGGAATAAAATGGCACTTGATCTTCTGGACAGCTTGGTGTTCGTCTTTGGCTGTCAAGTAAAAAGGGCTGCAATTCTACTCATCTGGAGAAGAACAGAATCCTCTATGAAATCAGAGAAAACAGAAAATGGAGTAATAGAATGCGGGCCGTCATATTCTCCAGCTCCCTCTGGAAGAGGGAATAGTCCCACCTGGTAGCACAGGGGTTAATGAACAACAATCTCAACAGCATAAAATTGAAAGATGAAAACATACCTGGGCACTTACATTTCAAGCCATGAGGCATAAAGATTACATTACATTGAAATTCTTCATTCAAAGGGGAAAAAAATCCACTTGATACACAAACAACATTTTATTTTTGAATCTGAAACCTTCTAGAAATTAATCATTTATTTAGATAATTGGAAGGTTTTGAGACGTTAAAATGCACATCCTTAGAAGCTGTCAATAGAAAGTTCATGGTTTCAATTCCAAGTTTAAAACTGAATGATTTTTATATTTTTCAAGCATTTCTCTAAAAGCACAAGTAGCTGCTTTAAGAAGAGGGTGTTTACTACTATAATTATCTACAGACCATTTAACTTCAGGATAAAATATATATGTATATGTGAACATGCATATGTGCACATGTATATGTATATACATGTACATATATACACACATACATGCATGTAGAGACAAGAACCCATATATATATATATATATATATATATATATATATATACACTCACACATATTTCCACATGAAAATTTGAATAAAAAAATACACTTTTTTTATTTCCCTAAAATTAACTTTAAAGAATTTTAAAGTTGTAGTCCTCCTTTAATGTCGTATTGTGCAATAAGCCTTGTATTACATCATTATATCAACTGAACACCAGATATCCCCCAAAGAACTAGCTCAGGAAGGTGCCACAACTTGGCAGCCTGTCCCATCCCCCTTTTGGCATGGATTTCAATTAAGTCTAACCATGAGGGAATGGCTTTCTGCCAAGAGCACAACAAAGGGACAGGGGCAATGTTAGTCTTGGGCCATGGGGAAATTAAAGGCAGTAATGGAGACTGGTGCTTCTGGAATTGTGCCTCTGATCTAACATGGGAAAGGCTGAGAGGGATTGGTGTGAGCTAGTCATGTCCTCTTAAGGTTATTTGTTTGTTTATTTTTCTATAATAAACCTTTAGTACATAGAGCTTTAGAGTAAAACTGTAGTGCCCACAGGACGAGATCTCCTGGATCCTATGCTCTCATCCTCATGGCCCTTCTGATGACTGTGTAACACCATCACCCTCCATTTCTCAGAGCCTATTTCACTATCTGAAGCCAAGTTTCCAAACCTGGCATCAAGTCAGCTCCTTGGGACACAGTGTGGGCAAAGCTGGTTCTTTGGTATTCCAATCTTGATATAATAAAGAAACAAGATACCTGACTTCTAAGACCAGCTCTGCCCCTGATTTACTGTGCATTCCGGGGCAAGCAGTTTCACTTCTCTGGGTCTTTGTTTCCTCCAATATAAAATGAGATTCTTTGTTTTCAAAATGTGGTCCAAGGACCCTGGAGGTCTCTGAAATCCTTTCAGTGTATTTGTGAGATCAACACCTGTTTCATAATAACGCTAAGATGTCATTTGCCTCATTTGCTCACAAGTGTATAGTGGACTTTTCCAAAAGGTTGCATGAGGAGGCCACTAGACTGAGGTGGCTCTACTGCCTTGATAGCCTGCGTAAGCAAATTAAAACCTAAGCCAGAGTCAATGCACTAGAATGCAAGAAAGTGAAACTTAAGAACAACTAATCATAAATAGTCAAGTAGGTTTTCCCAAATGAGGCAATCACTCAAGTTACAGCCAATCGAATATCGCTTTGCTTTGCTTCCACATCTTCCCTATAAAACATCAACCCTAGCTCTTCCCACTAATAAAAATGTGCTTTTACTCATAAAAAGATGTCTTTTTGCTTACTTATAATGTATTTATTAAAGTATTTTTTTAGTTTTTTAGTTTTTGTTCTTTGACTTCTATTTACTTTTTGAGGTACCTATAATTAATGTTATTTTTAAATGAGGTAATAAACATTTGAAAGTTTTAATATCTAATACAATAAATAATGATAGATATGACTCACAGAAAGCAAAGTTTTTGAAGTCCTCAATCATTTTTAAGATTATAAAGTAGCCCTGAGATCAATCAGTAGCCCTGAGAACTGTTGGACTACCTGACTTCTGAGACCATTTTCAGCTATGATTTTTTGATATCCTATACATTATCAGGTATTATTACCTATAGTGAGCAACTTCCAGGAGAACTAAAATTTCCAATCTACCCAACCTTGTATAGACACGATCTGTAAACAAACAACTGAAAATATATTTTAAATTAAACAAAAATTGTTAAATTATTTTCAACCCAGAGAATCCGTTAGATCCACAATCTTCTGAATAAAGATGCCACATCTAATTACACATACATGATTACTCTGCACTTTAAGGCCTCTATTCCTGAAATCTTTATTCTAAATATTTGTACCAGGAATTAACACCTCTTCCAAAGTTACTCACCTGTGGACTAGATATAAGGGAAGCCCACGCAATGAGTGACTGTGCAAAATTCTAACCAATAGGGTCATTACATACTGAATCCTAAAGTAGCCAATCATCTCTTCACCTTGGGCGATTTGAAGATGTCCTGTGGAAAGATCTAGAGAGTAGGGCATACACACTGCAAAAGTCATGTGTGGGCTGTAAATGAAGCTATGAAGTAGTAGAAGCCATACAAGTAGCAGAAGCTACTGTTAAATAGAAATCATGAGATAGAGAGAATGAGAACCAAGAAAGAAGCCCTCGGTAAATGCAGCAGGAAGAAGGGAAATGGAAACAAAAGTAAAAACAAAGGTTAACCAGAAGGGCCACACACACATGGCATACGACAGAGTTCCACCAGCCTGCTTGAGTGGCCTAAACGGTGTTTCTAGTCTTCACGAGCTTATTGCTCAGTTGCTAGAGTGAGTACCTGTTCTTTTATCCGTGTATCTGTACAATAACCAAAGAGATGGTGTGTCTCTTTATGTCTCAGAAATTCTAACTAAGACAGCTCAACAGGACTGGAGTATCTATTGGGAAAATGAAATTTAAGGAGATGAGCAAGAAAATAGTATATTTGCTTAAAGCAAATATGTATGCATGACCTTTAAAGAGCTATATATATGATTCTCTACATACTTTGTATATTATATACAAAAGCATATCTTCAGAGAGTTATAATTTCCCTCATATTGAAGAAACTCACAAAATAAAATCGCCATGTAACAGCAGGGAGCAGAGAGAGACTTACCCGCACTGAGCCAGGGTGAGGGCCTCGTCATGGGCTGAGAGGATTAGGTAAGGCAGAGTCGGCTGTTCTCTTGTTTCCAGGCCACATGCAGTCTCATTTTTAAACCCTCTGAAATCCAACTGCAAGAATCAGCAACCACTGAAAGTCTCCAAAGAATTCAATCTCAAAAAAAATTATTACATATTAGAATCTTCACTGAAGATTTTATGAAGGAAACAAGAGTTGCATATTTTCCTTATACTTGCACAGAAAAAGTAGTCACTAACTTCAAAATCCCAAACAGATACTTACCTTCTTCCAGTCCTTTCTCACCCATGCCTGCCACAACATTTATAACAAATTTTACTTTGCCTTTCTCTCTCTCTTCATTTTCCCACAGAGTATTTAACCTTATTAGCATCTCTCTCCCACTTCCAGATTTTCTGCTGAGAATTTAAGATTTATCAGCCCTTTATCATGCAGAGGAATACAGTCCTGAACTGGCTACTACTCCAGATTTTGCAAAGCCCAACCCCCTAAGTCCACACCTACGAAAGCTCAGGGCTTGGCTCCTAACCGGGTCTCTCCACCTCTGAAAAGAGTTGCTCAGTCACTTCATTCTGTTACCCACGCGGCCCTATGATGGACTCACCACCCAGATCAATGAAATTTTCCAAGCAATTCTTGCAAACAGGCATCAGTTGGGCTCTCCCAGGAAGAAGCCTGGTGAAGGATATTATTCAGTTACAGAAGTACCAGTGCAATAATGACAAAGGGTTTCCAGCCTGAATGACTGGGAGGATGACTGTGGCTTTAGTGGAAATCTGAAAATAAAGAGCTTGCAACATGGCACCAAAGCCCAAAGGAGAGGTTAGGACTGGAAATGCGCATCTGGGATGTATTCAAGGTAGAGATGAGGTAATCAGAAGGGAGTGAGGAGAGAGGGCTGAGAGTGACGAGAAGCCCAAGGAAACAGCAGAAGCAATGAGGCAGAAGCAGAAGCAGGAATAGGAATACATGAAGAAGAGAACAAAGCCAGAAACACAGAAGAGGAAACCAGAAAAATGCTCTCCTAGAAGCCAGAGCATGAGAGAGCATTTTATTCAGCTGTAGAAGTCAAAGCATAAGAACTATCCTTTACTCCTTTCTCCCGCACCCTGTATCCAGTTCATCAACTTAGGTTGAGCCAACCTTCCAAAACTTTTCTTCATCCTTATTGTTTCTACCAGCCTGGTCCAAGCCACCATTTTCTTGTGCCTAGATGGCTGCAGTCATCCCTGCCTCTACACGTGTCCTCCAGTGTTCGCAACCCAACAGAGCGGATGCCATCAAACGTCAGGCAGATCACACCAGTTCTCTGCTCAAAAACCCTATATACTTGCTCCCCAGTCTTTCAAAGGCAAAGTCCTTGCAATGATGGACAGCTGTGAGTCCCCACATGACCTCTCCAGCCTTACTCCCACTTCTTGCCCCAGCTTGCGCTCTCACTTCATCACAGGCCTCCTGCCTCCGCAAAGAGCCCAGCAGGCACACTCCTGTATTTGGGCCTTTGCACTGGCTGTTCCCCTTTTCTGAAATGTGTAAGTGAGACACCGAGGGCACACAATTTAGAGGTAAGAAAGGGCAAGGGGCCACCCTGATAGTGAGTGCCACTTTAAACTTTGAGACAGCTCATTTTCCTCACCCAAGTCCTGGTCCTGTATGTCTTGTAATTGATAATATGGTTCTTCTTTGGTATATCGACTGTTTGTTATCTGCATTCTTCCTTTGGAATGTAAGAGCAGATATTTTTATTTGATTTGTTCGTGGATACATTTCAAGCACCTGAGACAGCTCCTGGAACATTATAGGTATGTATTGTTGGATGAATAAATGAGGATAGGAGAGCCCAGAAATACCAAATGCTACACATAAGTCATATATAACCTACAGATTAAAAAGGGATTAAAAGATCTGGCAATAAAATGATTACTTCTTTCTTAAAGCATAGTCAAGTTCTGAAACCAAAGTATGGACAGTTAAAGAATGACGGTTAGAAGTGAAAATGCTAAACACAAGGTCTGCTTTCCAGAAACAAGACAGCAATGCTCTAAGAATAAGGAATAAGGTGGTAAGTGTCAGCTTCATTTTCTTGGAGTTTGGAAAACAAGTTGAAAAATAAGACCTTAGCTTGTAGGACAGGGGCAGGGTGGATAGGGGGTTGGCTGGTAAGAAGAGGGAGACCTATGGTTTGTAGGCAAAAGGGAGAGACCCAGAAAGCATTGAGCTATAGAAGATGCAGGAGACAAGTGATGATTGGTTCTGGAAGAAGTAGAGTGAAAGAGGAGAGAGAAGCAAACAAGGAGGAAATCAAAAGCATGAAGCAGCTTAAAAATAGAATTATTTTGAAGAGATAGTCATAATGATTCAGTGTGACACAATGCTCATAAGATTATCACATTGCATTTTAGTAGTTCTTGCTCCTCTACTGAAACCTCCAGGTTTACAGCAAGAGGTATTTAAATCAATGAAATTGAAGTTTAATTCACAAAGGGAGGGTTCAAAGGTAATAGGTTAAAGCAGGTGAAAGACAGAAAATTAGTCAAGCCTAAAGATAAATGCAAGTAGTATTCCAACTAGTAAAATAAAATTGACAGCCCTTTCAGTTCTTTAACAAAGGACTCTTAGTTTATGTAACCATTATGATATCCACTAAACATCTAAACCAGAAACTTGAGTTGGAAATTAGGCCCAGTACCACATGCTGTGAATGAAGGTCTCTCATCTTAAGGAGGTTTGGAAACAGAGTGGAAAAAATAAGAGAGAGAGAGAGGCAATCTTCATCAGTGTCTGCAAACAGCGAGAGGGATATTCAAAATCACATTTCAGGTAAAGTACGAGCATGAGCAATATATTCACCTGGTGCTCACAAATCCCAGGGAAAGTTAATTAGCCACTTGGGGATGCAGTTACATTTTCTCTACCTTAGATGGCCTGTGGGAAAAGGGCAAAAGCTGGAATCACTTCTACCAGGAAAGATATTAGTTTATATGTTGGTTTCAAGCCCTGGTTTTCCACATAAGTGAAAAATTAAACTAGAAACATATGTGCTCTGAAGTTACACCTGATTCACTTCTCGTTTTAACAAGGACATCTACAATGGCCACCCTTCCTGCTGTTTCACAGCAGGACTCACTCAGTCTTTCCCCAGAGGTGTTATCAAAGCATTCACCAATATTTTGCACAAGAGGACAACAGTCTCTTTTCCCAGGATCTTGAAGTTCCCTCCACCCCCTATTTCCCTGGGAGATCTATCTACCCATTGCATCACTTCATTATTTCATACCTGCCTCGACTGGGCACATTTTCATTGTTAGAGCCTCAGAAAATTGTTAAGAGTGATGAATTTCATTTCCATTGTTCCAAAAATATTTTTTACAAAATAGGAATCCTTTGAATAAAACAAATACCATATATATCCAAAGTCATCAACTTCTTTTTCTTGGCCTACAGAAAATCTTTGTTAACTTGCACAGATACTTTGTTTGCAACTGTTCGATCTTTTAAGCACAGAACAGTGAGCTTACACATCATAAAGAGTAAGCACACACCCTTTTTAGCAAATCCTATTATTATATAAAGTTTCAACCCAACGGCCATAGGTGTAGGAGGCAATGTGGCTGCAGTTCTCAATCACACACTCTTTATTACGGGCTCTCTCAGCCAGCGTGACCTATAATGAATGTATTGGGGTTTGTGCCCTTTCAGAAGCTTCAGCCAGTGTCTGCATGCCTTTCCCTTGGTGTTCCTGAGGGCAGGAGAGCCTCAGGGAGGGGTGGACAAAATTGGAAAATATAAATAACAAATCAAAAATTACAATTGATTGGATAAACAATTTCCCTTAGTCTGTTTCTTAATAAGTGATTGATTTTGTGATCAATATTCATTATTTCCCAGAACATACCAAACTGCTTATTGAACAAATGAATGGCTGAAACTACAATGACACAGAATCAAAAAGGCGAACCAATTTCTTTAATAATGTGGGTTGAGCAGACTGTCTCATCTTACCTGGTTGTTCTCCATCAGTGCACTTCTCTGCATAGCCCTTTGGAAAAAGGCTGAAGTTCAGGAAAACAGGGGAGGCGATTCATTACTCATTAAAAGGAATGGGCTGTGGGGGCACGTGATTGCACGTGGAAGGCCGAGCTGCAGTTGGGGCTGGGCTTGCTTTTCTCTGTTCAAAGTAAATTCTCCAAGCTGCCAAACCAGGTGGTTCCTAAAGGCGTTGCTCTTTGAATTTGATGTACTCCACGAATGTGTAGAGAGTTGGAGAACCGAGAGCTAGGTCCCTCTTGAATAGAAAAGAAATACTTTTTGTTGGTATTCAGGAAAATGGCTAATAGATATTTGGGATGACCTAATTGAGGTGAAATTAACTACTTAGTAGCTAAGGTTGTCATTTTGTTTGCTTGTCCTATGATAACTTTCAAAGCATTTAATTGAACTGAACCAATTCTGATGAACTGTTATGGACATCCAGGATACCCTCTTCTGGGGGTCCCTTCATCACCTTGAAATAATGTGATGACCAATACACTTCCAGATGGCTGTCTCCTCCCTCATTTTTAGTGATTTCCAATGGTACTGTGTATATAAAAAGAGGCTATGGAGAAATGGAACTCTACTGGACACTAGGAGGCGCACTGCTTTCCCCAGATTGCTGACGCGAGTGTGTGCACAAGCTCCGGTCTTCAGCAGGGGTAGTGAGCGCTGAACACAGGACACGCGCAGGCCCCCAGCTGTGGCAGCTGCAGGTCCCAGCCCCTTCGCAGCCTGCAGAGGGGTGAGGGGCCGCAGCAGCTTCCTCCATCCCTTTCGCGCTCCCCTTCCTGACCTCCCACCTCATAGTTCCATAGTGTCTGTAACAAATGCTTAATGATTCAACTTTGCAAGAAATGCTGGACTGATCAATTATGAAAGCAACAAATGATTGACTAATTTAAAATAAAAATTTCAAAAACCACAGCACATACTTAAAGTCAGTCATCCAAGGCTTATCCAAGCTACTTAGGAAAATCCCATTAAATCAGGCTCCCCTAATTAGAAATTAGATAATGCCGTCAGGAGCAAAGCTAAAGTTTACCTTTGTACTGTCTGTAAAAAAACATTTTTGCGAAGCAAAGGAATAACATAAACAAGCCTTAATGACTTTGTAAATCTAAAGCTCTAGGACAGATTCAACATTTTCCTAAGCATCTTGACAGCAAATTGTCAACCTTGAAGCTACCTTCATGCTGTATGTAAAACTCCACCTACAGAAAATACTCAAAGCTTTAATTGTAAAAACATTCTTATCTATCACTTAAGAAAGTCTCAGGAAGACTTTATGAGATAACATAATTGAAGCCTAGTTGTAATTAAAGCTATTTTAATACATGCATAAATGTCTCACTTATATTGCATCTATATAAATGGAATCCAGGAATCCATACAAGAAAACTTCCAGACAACTGAGATTTTGATGTTAAGCTGCAATACTTACTTACTGGGAGAGGTCTGGCACAGTGGTTTAAACACAGGGACCAAGGCTGTGCGTACCTCTGCTCCGCCTTGGGCAAGCTAATGTCTTGTCGTCTCAGTTGCCTCATCTTTAAAATGGGGATAACCATGATAACTCTTCATAATGTTGCTCTGAGGATTTAATGAGATGATGCATAAAAAAGCCTTTAGATCAAGGTTTGCTCCATTGTAAATATTCACAAATGCAAAGTACTATTGTTTAATCTTTGTTGAAAAGATTTAGAAAAAATATATAATTACCTACCTTATCAAATAGAATGCTGTGGGGAAAATGGAAGTTCCTATGGCCAGGGTCCTCAGAGGACCCTAAATTACTTGATGATGTAATTAGTCTACTACTAAGCTGGTGCTTCCACACCCACAGGCAATAAGCTATTACTAACTGAGTCACTATATAAAGAGCTCTGCCCAGTGCTCTGGGCGGAGACAGAGACAGAGACAGAGGAGGATTACAGACCTCAGACTGCCGGCTGCAGACATGATTCTAGTGCTCGACCTACTGCTGGGAGAATAAAGCCGGGTATAAACCCTTTTATCCCAAGAACATTCCATTGTCATTTCTTGGTCTCACTGAATCCATTGTGAACTCACCCAGGGCTGAAACCCTCAGGCAAGACAAATGCACTGGTTGTAAATTAACCCATTTTATTTGTTCAAAAATCACCATCATGAAACTAATCATATTATGCCTTAGGAGACTACTCTTTCCTTTATTAAGTCATGTCAAAGTATCATACTTATATTGGCCTTTAATAGTTCATGTCTCTCTTCTCATTGTGTTTCATTATCTGCTTTCAGTATGTCCCTGGTGTTTCTAGTAAGGTGTCTTTTATACACAATGGTCCAGATGAGGGTCTGTGAGCAACGCCATGCTCTCCTATGAGGTACGTTACATGTGTTTTCTGGAAGCTTTTTCTGCACTGTCAGTAAGAACTTTTCCATGTTCTCCTGAACTCTAGAGTCTAGTCTGGATTACTAAATTTGCTAGGCTTCTGGGTTTTCCATAAGTACATTGCTATTATATCTAAAAGCATTAGGTATATATTTACTTAAAATTCCATTTCCCAGATTTTTCACTGACAAGTCATCCCCCAGGTCAAAGATATTTTACAGAATTTATTTCTATGTGTCATGGGCTCCTTTTAAGTAATATAGGGCCCCTGGATTCGGAGTTACATATTTGGAATCCTTAGAGGAAGATGATTTGATAATGTATTGTTTTCAGCTCCTCTCCACCATCCACGTTCAGCTAAGAGGTACATCAATCTAGAAAGTATAGAAGTTTGGGGACTTTTTTTGTTGTTGTTAGAATTTTTACCCAGTCTTTCATCATCTAATCTAAATTCTCTGGAATAAGACACACAACAGAAAAATGAGATATTGAAAACTGCTACCAGCAGTCTCCAAGTATGGTGAGTGCATCCCTCTAATAAGTTTTCATCCATCAGCCCCAGACTCGGCACAAACAGAGTATAGACTTTATCTTACATGTGCTACACTCAGGTTTTTTTCATCTCATGGAGTGTAACATAAGCTGATGTGGCATTCAGTATTTACAGGAAATAGATGTACTTTAACTCAGCAAGGGAGAACACATTT
Source organism: Smutsia gigantea (assembly GCA_032199065.1). NCBI lineage: Eukaryota > Metazoa > Chordata > Mammalia > Pholidota > Manidae > Smutsia > Smutsia gigantea. The sequence goes on from JAVSCE010002227.1 coordinate 96,219, forward strand.
TCTCCGGAAAACAGATAGATGTTGATAGACAGATATGCTCTCAAATGTCATATTATAAAGTGCCCATCTTATTCTTCTCCATGTCAAGTGTAAGGGGACCATTATCTAACTGGGTTATTTGATGTCTTTTATGATGGTGGATACCATAAAAATATCAACTACTGGGAGTGACTTCCTGTGTCTGGTGGGAACGTTTCTACAGGAACGATGTGAAGGAAAGCAAAAAGCAAAAAGGCAGTGGAGGAAAAAGGTGAGATAATAATCTCACCAGCCCAGAAACTACAATAATACAGTGGGTAGAACAGAATCCCCTACTTCTGCTGCCAGGCTCAAAATAAAATAAGAGGAAGAAGGTTATCCACCCCAGTGGCTTTCATGGGAGGATTCATGCGGCATCTGAGTACTGGTCCTGCCCCGGACCTGACGTGGGGCCCCACTATAACACAGCTAAACCCACCAGCCGCCCCAGGCTCCCCCATGAGGTAACAACTAGCCCAGAAGAACTCTTTGAGCACTTAGATTTTAGACCTCAGAATGAGTGCCAGGCTAGTCTAAGGGGTGGCAGACAGTCATCCGTGGGATGATGCCATCCCTGGGGTTCCAACTGTCTGTGCCTTGCCCAGACACCATGGCCATGGCTGGGGACTACATCCTGGCTCCAGGCTGAGGCTTGGCCGTGCCTTGACCCAACATCTTTCCTTCTGGTGGGCTTGGAACAGAGCTGCACATGAACTGGAATGAGAAGACAGCTGTGGCCACTCCTTTGCTGTGTGCTACAGTTATGACTTTTCACAAAAGTAGGAAGAACTTAAGGTTGCAAAACCCCAGAATTTGTGGTTCATTCTCCAAGCTTCTCAGTTTTGTACATTACCTTCTCTGTCTCGTGGAATTTCAATAGCCAAGCCCCACCACAAGGGCCAAGGCTATTTACTTCACTCAGGTTCTCCCCCCATCAAAACCTGCTTTCAAAAAGCTTGAATTAATTCATACTGAGTGACATAATTTCTTCAAGTACTTCCATCACCCAAGATTTGCATTATAGCAGGTCAATATTATCAAGGCAGTTTTTAAACCAGGATGCGTACAGTGATATACTGGGGTAACTAGAAAGGAAAATATTAGTTCTTCTAGTCATATGTGTTTTTCATGTAAAACAATTAATTTTTTCTAGTATTCAATACAAATTGACTCTAGTACCTCCACTCAGTCGATCTTTCAAGTGGTCATATGTCACGTAATTTATTTGAAAAACCCCAAGAAAAGAGCAGAAGGGTTAACAGGGGTGCACCAGAGTGCTTACTGCTTACAGTTTATTGTGATATTACACAGTCTGCTTAGGCTTACTTAAGTATATTTGTGCGCTATGCTATCAAGTTGTAATTTAAGCCTCACAAAATGGATGAGAAGACTTAAAATTTATGCAGGAAAACCTTTCCATTGGCATCATTCATAAACTTTTACATCAAGAAACTTGAAGCTAAAAGTATCAGTCCGACAGGATTAACAGCCATGACAACCACAAAACCTTTAAAATACAGTCAAATATTTATAATTCACTGCAGTAAGATAGAAAGAGTTCATAAAAATCATTTGTACCATACAGAGTTTAGTTGATTATTTCATGACCAAGAACGAGAAAATATTGAGACATTTACATACATGTTTGCATTTTTCTTCTACAAAAAAATCAAGGGGTGTGTATGACTTTGCTGACTTTTTTGGGAAAAAAAACATACTTCTGGCCTTAAGGTTGAATTTGATGTTTCAACCGTGGATGAGAAATACTGTACTAAAAAACAAAACACTAAAGCTAAACCCAGAGTCATGGAAAGAACATTTAAAAATTGGTATTTAGAATCATTTCCATTTTAATATGATTTCACTACTGAAAATGATATGTCTGTCACCTATAAAAAGCTCCCGTATCTACATACTTAACAACTTGAAAATACAATATTGTAAGCTGTTTAAAAATGCCCCAGATCAAAACGCTCAGATGAATTTAAGTCCACTTATTTAAAATATAAGAATACATACCTTCTAACTGGTTTGCAAAGACAGTTGATTAGCATTAGGAAAAATGGACATTTGCTTGTTGAGGAGTAACACAAATGCTTGTATAATGGTGGACTAAAAACTGAGTATCACAAATTAGGAAATACAGCACAGCCTTTTCATTTTACTTACATACTTTAGTAGTGTTCTTTTTAGTAATAACAGATATCAAAACAAAATTTTAAAACAAGCTGAACTGAGAACCAGACCAATCTGCATCACCAAGTACTAAACCAAGATGATAAAAAAATGTACGATAACCAATCACAGGCATAATAATAATAATTTTTGTGAAAGCAAAGTACCATTACTAAGTATCTTATTTCACTTTTGTCTTCTCCATTTACAATGTTTGCATATGTTTTATTATGTATTAAAATATTCATGCATATTACATATATAATTTATGTATCAATAAATATGCATGTTTGGGTAAGTACTCAAAAAAGTTTATTGATGTGATATATAATTTTAGAACTTTGGACTATTACTTTTAGGAGTTTCTCTCGTATTTCCTCCTTCTCTTCCTTAAAAAAAAAATCCTAGGGTGGAATTTTAGAGTTTAGTAAATAGATGAAAGGTGTGGGCATAGGAAGGTCTTTCCTGTTACCTTCAAAGTCAGCTCAGAATCCGCTTACTTATGAAGCCGTCTTCAGCCATGTCCCACCTCAGAAGTGAACTAGATAAGTGTAATGGGGCTAACAGACATAAGTAAGAATTTCTACACAACTGGGCTAGTCTTAAATTAGAAAATGTGACGTTTCTTTTTTAAGTGTAATAGTTTTGAATATATTATATTTTTAATTAATTTATTATTTTTCATTGATATACAATCTCATACTAGTTTCAAGTATACAACACAATGGTTCTCAATAGTTGCTCATATAATTAAATCCTTTATTCACATTTTCAAAAAACCTTTCTTGAATTCCTATGGGCTCCATTGTAGGTACTGGAGAAATAGAGTTGCTTTAAAACGCATTCACTCCTGGAAGTACACTCAGCTCATCTCCCTTTGCCCATGGAAGGCCCACAAGAACACCAACTTAGAAATAAAGAAGCCATGTAGCCATTCTGTGAAACAGTTACACAAGTTGCATTTGCAGTGTGTCTTTAAATTGCAGAGAGCAGAAGTGCACCTGTGATTTTGAAATATTCCCAACAGTGTCCTCTGGATATGCTCCACCTTCAGCTACAAACATTCTGCCGGCGGATGCTATTCCAGTCACTCTATTTCCTTCCTCAGCCCTTCTGTTCCTCTGCCCACACGTTTCACAGAACAACCAGAAGCCACCAGGCAGGCAGCTGCCACAGAGCACCAAGCAAAGAGGAGGATTTTAACTTCTTGGGGTACATTTCCCAAATGCCAGGAAACAGAATCAGAGAACATTAGCCATTCTGACAATCTCACAGTGAAGACAAGAGGGCAAATTCGGTTTTGCCCCCAGTCACAGGAAAGGGCAACCATTTCAAGATCTGTTTTGTGTACTTGTGGTTCAGAAACATTTTCCCTGAAAATATGCTGGCAACGTTGCTCAGACCTTTAATACAATCCCGAGAAAGCACCGAAAATCTGTAAAACAGGCTTACTATTACACAACACACTCCCAGAGGAGATGAGCTCTGCGATTTCCATTTTTTTTCTAGGTTCCTTCTTCCCAGCTTCCAAAGAAATACTCCTATCAGAACCTAATTAAAAGCAATGCAAGGTAACAGGGTCCATTGTTTAAGGACAAAGAGAGAAAAAAAGCATACAGGAACGCACCAATCAAATTCATTATCGCAGCTACCACAAAGGAGAGGTAGCAATGCCACCATGGGGCACACCATCTCATATGTGAGTTTTGTATCTTAAGTTATGGGGGACAGTGTTGAATTTTGCAAGTCTTTATACCTGTTGAGAGTCTTAAATATAGTGAATAATACCTTTTTTTAGCCCTAAGACCTTCAATTTTCTGTGGCATCAACTGTCTCATTACCTAAACACTCACAGTAAAGAACCTGAGCGCCCTGGACTTAGATAGCCAAAGTCAAAACCAGCTCTGTCACTTACAAGGCTGGGCAATGTCCTTAACCACTCCAGGCATCAGTTCTATTCATCTGAAAAATACACAGAAATAACAGCAACTACTTCAACGAAAGTTGGGAGAAATAAACTAGGTCATGCATGCAAGAACTTAGGACTGTGCCTAGAACCCAGGAAGCACTCAATAAAGGTTAGCTACCATCAGTAATTATTTTATGCTTTCTCGATGACCCACCTACTAATAATCCATTCAACTTTGAACTGTATTCCCTGAGCATCCCCTTCCATCTTCTTTCCAAAAGCACCAAGCAAAATATAATGTACCAAGAGATGTAAGTATCCCTCAGAGGAAAGCCATACCCTTTGAGCCCAATTCCACATTCCCTAATGTTTTAAAACAAATATCTTCTGCTTCAGAAAACAGTCAGTTGTGATCTTTTTAGCTTCAGGAATTAGGAATGGGTTGGCTCTGGTGCTAATATGCACCAACAGGAATCTGTATTTGACGTCCAAGTAGTATAGTCTCACTATGAGTAACATGCCATAGACATATACGCCACATGTTGTTTTCCCCACAAACTCTAGACCTGAACATTATGATAATTACATGTGCACATATACAGTATCAGTGTTTTTAGCTGTCATAAACTAAGACACTTCTGTAGCATACAAGGCACGTCCTCAAGGCCAAACTGCCCAGCATTGACCAATACTGCCTGGCAGCATAAAATATTATCAGTTATCTTCCCACTGAAAGGTGTCCCGTGGAATAATGCAAGCCTGCTGCACAATGGGAGGCGTTCATTCCCTAAGTTGCCATCTCTGCAGACATGCTGGCTGTTCTCCATGGATGGAGGATGGCTCTGTGTGAGACCAAAGAGGTAATTTCAGTAGCAGCATTAGTCACTTGGCCAGTTGTTATCAGCATTGCTCAGGGAGCCATGAGGGTGGGAGGTGATCCAGGAGAGGTTTCAAAGCCTTTGCTAGTAACATAAAGACCACATCTGCTGCCTGACCACTGGCCATGGCCAGACAGCACAGCCAAGATGCATTCTATTTTCACTTGATTTTATTCACTCTCCCTGTGGTGGGCACTCTACCCATAGAAACTGTGGGGGGGTTCATTTTAGATGCATTTATCTTCAGGATTTGTGGAAAGGCTACATTTTCCTATGGAGTTGCCTAATGCAGGAACCCTAAGCAGTTGTGTCCTCTAGTTTCAAGATGGGGTTGATAAATGAAGAAGACAGCTCCTTTTGTCTTTTGGGTTGATTATCCCTGATCCTTAAGATAAACTGACTCAATTATTATCATTGACTTTCAGCTCTTCACCACAACCCACACAAGTCAATCTCCAACTCTGTATAGTAATGAGGTTTTCCTGTTACTGTCACTTAATCTAGGCTGTGGTTCCAGGGAGATTTCTGTTACCAAAAGTCCAAGTCCAACTCCAAGTCCTTTTTGATTGCTATTTCTTGTTTGGCCTACACTTGGCCAATATCAGGAATGCTCTATCTGAATAAATGTGGTATGTCTGTCACATTTTTTATAAGATGTGCACCTGCACAGTTATCTTTAATTTATGATCTAGTCCTTTCAAATATCTAAAGACATACATCTGCCATTCAGCTCAGAGCCTCCTCTTCTGGAACGTTACTGATGAATGACAAGAAGAAGCCAGTGCCTCACTATCAAAGACAGCATTTCCTCCTCCAGAGTCTGACCTCTCCAGTATGTCCCCAACTCCCCCAGTCCCACTCAGTTTTCTCTTAATATCTTTCCTACAAATCAGCAGCTCTCAGACATCGATATGAAGGAGCTCCAAGTTCAAAAGTCATCATTAACTTTTAACTCTTTTGTATCAAGCATAATCTACTAAGAGTCAGGATGTCTTTCAGCTATATAAAGATAAGACCCTAGTCTCAAGGAACTTTCAGTTTTCAAATGATGAAAACACCTTAGATACAAAGAAATTGATTCAAACACATAAAACATAATTTAAGGATTCAAACAAAATATACATTTCCACCTATAAGTACATCTTTAGACCTGTTTTGATGTACAAGCTCCCTTCGGTGTTCTGACTTGGCTTCGAAATAATCCTGTTTCCTCCAAAATCTCTGTAGAAGAATAATCTGTGTTGGTCTGAGCTCTTGAACTTTTCTGATTCCAACTTAAGCAGACTGGTAGTGTGCATATCATGCATATAAATTTGTAAATGTGACAATTCCTTGAAAATTGACCTCAAAAAAAAAAGTATGTGAATGGGCCTACTACAATGGCTGGCAAATAACAATAATAATAAGCACTCAATACATCTGAAAGATGAATTCAAACCATTTTGTCATAAATTATGATTTACATTTTTTTCCTATGAAGGACTAAATAGGAGAGAATGAATTCATTTTTCTTGCATTAACTACAGAAATTCTAGCTCCAGAAAAAACTTGGAAAGTAGAATCAGGGCATTTACATGTGCCTTCCAAGAGGAAAACAAAAAATACAGGAAAATCCTGTAACAGCCTGTAACGGATAAGCATTCTTATCAAATGCTTCCAAATTTCTGTAGCTTAAGATACCTATTTTCATGGGGTACAAAAATGTTAGAAATTGCCTTTAAAAAATACAACTCTCACAAGGGAAAAAAGTAATTAAGAAATATGGTCATTCACCCGAGTCATCTCATTTCCAACTCTAGTATATAAAGTTAGTAATTCTAAAACAATAAAGATGGGACAGGGAAACTCCTTACTAATGACGTACTTTAAATGAGCTCCCTGAATACTTTAACTAGCATTTAATTTATTTTTAATCAGGTGCTTATCATCTGTTAATTTCAAAGGCCCTAGGATTCCACAGCCTTTAGATAGGCTAATCTCCCATTGGGAAGCAACACATTAAATAGTTGCTAAACCTTGGTAAATACACTTTTAATAATTAATTCTAGAAGTATTTAACTTGCAGTAATATACCGGATATTTCAGCAATATTGTAATCCATGGGATATTGCCAAGGGATTTCTCAGATTAACACATTTGGGTCCCTGAGTCCCATTGGCATACCTCTATCTGAATGAACAGCAGGTGATTCAACACATGGCTACCAGCCTCTGTGTGTCTGACTGACCAGTGATTTTATTACCATATCAGTGAGATAAATCAGTGAAATGCATCAGCTGAGGAAATGCTTAGTAAGGAATGAGGCAGACGGTGGCTTGCAAGTCAACCTGGGTTTTCAAAAATGATAACTCCTGAAAAGAAAAATTACTTTTCCTCTTGAGATGTGTAAATATTATGTAGATATTCTAGCTCAATCTCTATGATGAATGGTGCTCAATTTTAAACATATTTCAGTAATGCCTTAATTTAATAGAATGGAAGATACACAAGATGTTGAAGGATCAAGGTGAGAATAAATTTCTGTGCACAGATGGTTTAGTCTTATTCTAAGAATCTGTGGGATTCTTAACACTTCTCGCTCCATAAAAAAGGGGTATTGCTTTCTTTTCTTCAAAAAGATGCTGTGAATAGCCACTTTGATAATTCCATTTGCCCTCCAGTTCCATTGAGACTTCTCTAATATGACTATAGTTTCCCCTCTCCTCCTATTAGTGAAAAATGCATCACATGCTGTATGTTAGAACCGCAGTCAGTGGTGACCTTTGTCGGGAGCAGAACAGGCCACTTCCCCACCCAGACTGACAGACGGAAGGTTGACCAGCAGATGGTGCTACAGAGCAGGCAGCCAGAGGGGCTTGACTCCCTTGGAGCTCAAGGACTGCAGTCACAGACTGTCCAAAAGAGCTGTAGTCTTCCCGCCAGCCGGTTATCTCACTGAGGAAGGGGTTCTCCATTCCCCATCTTTTTCCCCTCCACCTTTTCTCCAATTTCATAAATGTGTCCTCTGTCATTCTCTCTTAACAATTCTTGTAATGCCTGTTCCCAGCACCATTCTCTAGCTGTTCCTTTGGGGCATCACGGAATACCTGTGTAAACGTGAACTGCGCAGTTCACCTTTTCATTCCAAAAAGAGTATCCTGTTCCCCTGCACTGGCTAACAAAGCACAGGCTGTGAGGATGTTTTAGCAGTGATAAAAATCAAACATTTTCTGGAGCCATTATAGTTTAAAATGTTAACACGGTTTACTTTTTAAAATGTGATCGATAGATGGGGGGGGGGGGGGGAAGTGCCCATAAATTACTAAAGGCAAAAAACATTCTATTAGCACACAGCGGATTTTGCAATATTTGTTGGTCTGTGTTTTACTGGGGGGGAATTTTTTAATTTGCTGAAAGCTTGAGTTTTGTTTTGCTTTAAATACCTGTCTTTGTCTTTCTCTGTTCAAGAAGGATATTTTTAACATGAGTCATTTAGGAAATGTAATTCTAATTCAGTATAGCTATAGGTTTCAATGAACGTTCCACCTTTCTGACAGCCTTTACATTACATGTTTTATGAAATCATTAACTATTGTCATGTTTCTATTATGATACTATTAGGAAATAAGGAGACTTATGTAAATGGAGATGTAAAAGAAATGTGTGACAGTTACTTGGAGCAACATCTGTGCAGTATCATACATGCTCATGCTAATTTTCTAAAGATTGTTCCATTCATTATGGGGCATTGTTAGCTGCAGCGGCACAGCCCTTATTTCCATGCATTTAGGGAATGAGGCAGAAAGTGAGTAAATGAGAGCCTAATCAATACCACTTTTCATTTTGCATCTAATGTGTTGCCTTTCCCTTTCTTTTCCTCATGCACAAATCCAAAAAAGATCCTGACGTTACAGTCATAAAATGTAATTCTTCTGCAGAAACACAGACAATAATGCTTTCTGTATTCAGGCGTATTGCATATTCTAATGGCATTTGGCTAAATTGAGTATGGATTTAACATCAAAGGCTTCATGAATTTTTCAAATGAGATATTAAAGTCAATATTTCAAGTGAAAGATATTTCAATTTAGTTGCATACACAACAATAAAAAACTTCTACAAGGTAGAGGTACTCGTGGCTGTAGCGGTATTAGTTCATTCAAGAAATTATTAGTTTATAAGAAAATCAAACACAAGGTTGTGATATGGCAACAACTCTGAATACATTAGCCTAACTGATACGCACTAGTGTACTTTATCTCTTGCAGGCTGAAGCACTGCACTTGCCACGGGCGTGTTCCGGGCTCCTGACCGATTTTTTTCTAAACTCTTGTTGATTAGCGTGAAGATTTGCATTGCCATTTCATAAATCTCCTTATTTTCATTTGTATGAATGGAAGACTTAGGGTATGTAAAAAAAGAAGAGAGGGAGAGAGAGCTGTTTTTCACCTTGCATTTAAGCGGATCTTACTTCAAGCCGTCAGTAACTAAGGTGGGCCTCCGCACGAGGCGAAATGCTGCCTTTCAGGCAGGTGGGAGGGCGCTCGGGCCCAGTGTGCACAGAGCACAGCAGCTTGCTGACAGCCATCCCTGGCATGGCCAGCACTACCAAACAACACATGCAAGCCCCTTTCCACCAAAGAACTCGAAGCTCACCCACACACGTTATCTTTATCCATCAACCAAATCCCCTATGAGGACAGGAACTGCAGAGCATGCCATCCCCGCATCACAGGTGGGCAAATGTCAGGGACAGAAAGCAAAGTGACTTGCTCTCCTACTGGCTGGTGGCCTGTTGAGGAATGCTTTGATTGAGAGGTGAACACAGAAACTGGAACTGAAACTATGTCTCCTGATTTCCAGACCAAAAGTCTTAACTACTGGACCTGGGTTTTTCCTCTTCAGCTGGATGGCAGTAGGCTGGTCTCTGGATTTGTACTGTCTTCAGCTTTGCTCTATAGATACACAGAAAGGCATGAGCCTGGATTTCCTGCCTAACAGTCCCCATCTTACCTCTTTGTTTTGATCAGTGCAAACTTCCAGTGCTTTTTATCCAGTATTTTCAAACTCCCATCAGTTAATCCTGGATTAACTCTCCACCTCAGCTAGGACTCTGTGGTCGCAGGCACTTCGGGCAATAAACAGTGAAGCAACTCACAAGCTTTACTGAAGAGACCATTGCTAGGCGGTGACAAGCAGCCCACCCAGCTGGCCTATAGGCAGAAATCCCTTGCTATCTTTCACAACTAAGCCAGACACCAAATGATGCAAATGCACTCAGCTCTGCTTCATGCCTATTAACCCGTCTGCTACCAGTGCCTTATTTAAACCAGGGTCATTGTCAGGATCCCTTACTTTAGTGAGGTCCCTTAAAGAGAGGGCATTTTAAAGACCCAACAACCTGAGATGAATGAACATTTCATTCTGTAATTTGAAGGACCATTCCCCATATTTAAAGCAGGAAAAAGCCTAACTTGATAAATAAATACCCTGTAAGAAGAGGGTAGGAAGATGCACATCTACCACAATTTTGTCTTTTTTTACATGAGCAAAAAATTACAGCCGTCACTTCTTGCTATTTCAAAGGACATGGAGTCCCCTAGGAGGATGTTTTCCATTGGCCCACAACACACAGGGACCCACAAAGTACTCACATCACCTGTTTAAGTTAATGCAGGCTCATATGACAGCACTTATTTGTGAGTGGATTGTGCAAAGCTGTTTTTCAGCGTAACCGTACCCACCCCAACAACAGAAAGCCTCCAGAATTGAGAATTGTTCTTTGCTCTGTTACATCTAAATGATCAGACTCATTTCAGTCTCAATTCTCAAACTATCTCCCTCTTTTTATTCCTCTTTCTTTTTAAGGGACCCAATCATAGGGAGAAAAAACAAACTGAAACAACACTACAATTCAAGGCTCATTTTAAGGTTCTCAGTTATAACAGTGCCCCTGGGCATGACTGTTACATATTGGCTTCTTTGGAAAACTGTTGATCTTCTGCTGTTTATCATTTCTTTATTTAAACTGTAAAAGGGAGCTTTGTGGAGAACTAGTCTTTTCTCTAACTAAGGTCTCTATTAAAACCCAGCCCTGACCATGAATGAAAATGGAAGCTGCGGACACAAACTATTCCCTCATCGGCCCCTGCCCACATCATAAAACCAGTAAGCTATTTGGCACAGAAGAAAAGAGATGGGAAAACTGGAGAACTAAAAGCCAGGGCCGACCACGTACCTAAGAGCCACGAACATAAACACAGAAGGAAGTGTTAGCTTAGCTCTAGAAGGTGGCATGGGGAACATCAGAGGTTTATGTGATATTCAGTGTTCATATTCCTAAAAGAAAGTGCACATTTAAAAATTTTCACTGCACATCTGTGCATTGCTACATTTTTAAGGGCCTGCTAGGACTGGAATTACAGGAGATTTGAAGCTCACACTGTGTAGCTCTGGCAAAGCTGCATGGGGGAGGAAGGCTACTGAAAATCATGGGGGGAAAGGTAGAGTCTGTGCCAAAGAGGAACATTAAAAAGGGTTCGAGCCGAGGAAACTGTCAGCTTTATATATGGGAACTTGGAAGGGAAAATTTGGTAGTGCCGCTGAACCTGAACAGCAGCTGTGAAATCAGAATTTACTCCCTAATCTGAATTAACTAATCAAAACCAGGTCACTCCTCCACCTTCCCTCCGCTACCCTCCGCACTGCATCGCCTCTGGGTTATTTTTCATGACCAATCGCATTCTGCAGCAAAATAAATAAAGAGCAACAAAAACAGAAATACTAAAGGTCAAAGTTTCCCCACAAGACCCAGTGCACTTGAGAGTTATCAAAGGAGGAAAAAACCTAGGTTTTCCACCTCTCATCTTAGTGGTGCTTAGACTTAGTAAAAAAGAGCCAGGTTACAGCCACATCGCCAAGGCACCCACACAGAAACCACGGATGATTTTTAAATGATGACTTCTGAGATCTAAGCTCAAAAGAAAACTACAAGATAAAGGCTGCATGATGCAAGAAGACCACTGTGCTAGTAATTTTTTTTAAATTCAGATTTGCAGCTAATTTCATTTACAAGCACTTTTTAATCAAGCATAAGCATTTAATAAAATTGTACTGGTAAATTATTAGAGGCTGTACAACAGCCATAGCACAATTTGAAGCTCTTATTAACTGGTGATTATCTTCACTGATCCACATTACCATTCTACTGCAGATGTTACTGACATTAAGATGTATGACGCAGAGGCTGGAGAAAAAGCCCATTTAAGACAGGTGAATACTTAATAGTAATTCAACATACGCGGCCCAAAATGTCTTTCACGGGAGTTCAAGGACTTTCCCTTTTTTCTCCTTGCAATTTTATGTGAATGTTTATAAATAAAATGAGAAATGAAACTCCATTTGGTAGCCATTTGACTTGCTCAAGTGTAATGGCCATTTAGAACTTTGCAATTTATCATTTTAGGCTCCTTTCTCATCTGGCTTTTTATTTATTTTATTTCATTTTATTTTTAAATATTCCTCTCCTCTGAATCCTTATGGAAAAATCCACATTTTAAGTATGCAGGTCAAACTTCATCTGCCATAGAGTGGTTGTCTATCTTTTGCTTTTCCTAACTCCATAGCTGTTATGGTAATAGTTAACTGACTGACCCCTGGATGCAAAATAGATCCCTTAGAACCTGTCGAGCCCAATTCTTTGCTCTTTAGCTGCTCAAAGCTACAGATGGACAGACTGCCACCACCTCCATCACTCCCCTACCCCTTCTATGCAGCCCAAGTAGATAGAGAAATTGATCCATTCTATGTATTCCTAAATGCAACAAAACAGTCAACAGTCTATTAGGGCTGCTTTTCTCAAGTCAACTTTTAGGAAAGAGAACCTAGACAGTTCAGTAAGAAGTAAACAGATTAAAAGTAAGGAGATTTGTGGGGAAGCCAGTCAACACAATTAGAAAGTTTTAAGCATGACCCAGGCCATCAAATCAATCTCCCGCTCACTGCCTTTCACATACAAATGCCAACTATTTGGTTAACAGGCTATACTCATACAAACTCTAAGGAGTTAAAAAACTGCAAAAGTGACAAAGATTTCCCCAGAAACCCTGTCTTCCTTTCTGGATAGTTCTGAAGTTCTGATTTTAAAGGTACTAGTGTCTCAGATAACCTGTGTCACACTGCAGCTGGTCAGTCTCTCCCTTCCAAAACCCAACTTCTCTGTATCTACTATTATTCTCTTTGAATCTTTTCAGTCCTGTGTTTCACATACTCCTCTAATCTTGCCCTCTACACGATGAATTGAAAATAAAATATTAAAGGTCAATAATGCCAGAATAGATGCCATAACCAGGCTGACATTTCTTTTTCAACAGTTACCTTTACCCGGAGGAGTAAGTAATGGGAGGCCCATTGCAGCACATGCAACAGGGCCAGTGGGAAGTATATTTTGTCTGAGGAAGTTTTTCTAATCACACAGCATAAGCGTCTACTTATTCTGCATAAGCATCTACTTATTCTGCATAAGCATAACTCTGATTCTGTAAACACCCACATATGTGTATTCATAGTTTTCCTTCCCATATTTGGAAATACATGTGTATTGCTAGCTATTGTTGTATACAAACATAAATTCTACTGCCTTTAGGAGAATCTGTATTACAAAATATCTTGCACATACAAGCATAGTTTCCAATATTCCTTTTCAGTCCATCAGAGAAGATAGAGACTAAAGAGTAACATCTCTTGAGGTCAAGGGAAATAACTCCCAGGGAGTCTGATGTATCTTGAGTCAATGGTTTTCAGACTGTGCTCAGAGAAGCTGTAAGTTTCCTCTGAGGTTTCAAGTGGAGAAGATTCAGAGAAGACAAGACATGAGGTTGAGTTGGAATCAGTTTCTGTCCTTCTAACCTCCTTCCTTAGCCAAAGCAAGTCCACATTTATTGATTTCACGTAAAAGTACATGAAAGATTTTACCTGAAGACAAGTCTCTTCTGTTTAAAGGCTGGGTATTAGCCTCTTCCTAAGAAGGACAATACTGGGAAAATGCAGACTGACTCTGGACCCAAACAGAAGAGACACTCTGCAGAACCATCTTACTTGTATAGTTGTGGTCTTTAGCAAATTTCTCTATCATGGCAAATGATGCTGCTTGAGACCTTTCGATACTAGGCCCAACGTAACTCTTTTTCTTTCTAGGCTCCTTGGAAATATACCTAGAGCTATACTCAAAGGCTTTCAGCAGAGTTCATCCTTAGAATCTTTCTCAAGAAAAGAAATGAATATATAAATTGCTTATCTTAATTTTACTTCCAAAAGGAATAGAATTCCTACCAGATAACATCTGATTTATCTACTTAAGAGACGGGGAGCTTTACATCATCTAAATATCCTTGCAAAAATATCATTAGGAGATAGTTCTTAGCCCAAATTGCTAAGCTTTGAGTTGCCAAGTACTACTTACTGTATAAGTGCCACCGCCAGCAGGGTTAGTTGTCCATTTTTCATTGAGGCAAGGGAGGACCATGGCACACCTGAGAGGCTTCTTTCCTACTAGACATCATATTATATAGGTGGCAATATGAATAGAGTTGGGATGAAGTGTACAGAAAACAACAAACTTAACACTAAGTACTTTCCAAACACAAGTGTTAGCTCACACTGTATCGTCCATCATCACTTCTACAGACATTTTACCTTCCCTACTAGGGAGCTGCAAAAGTAATTACCTCAAACTCAGAAAGGGGGGCTAAAAGAGACAATAAAAACATAGTAAAATAATAGTAATGAGGTTTAAATAATAATAACAAATGTGCTCTCACTGTGTTAGAACCTGAGAAATTTCCATTTTGCAAAGGATTTCACACTTCCTACATCTCTGTATAACATATGGTATGTTCAAGTGGAAGTTAATTAAAGTTCATGTTTGACTGTTGATTCATCCCTTTCTCAGAGCACAGTGGCAGGAAAAGGTGCTCACGCAAGCTTGGAACTACCATCGGCACCAGTTAGTCTTTTGGCTAAATTGGTATGTAACCCTATTAAGTTCCAAATCTGAAACTGCATCAAAAGTCCAGGGAAAAAAAGCTGCCAGTGGGTTACCAAACTGTGTGTTCAATGAAATGCTTCCTTTGGTTCTATTTGAGAAAACCTGTTATCTCCTTTCCTAACAAAGGAAGACAAAGCTCTAGCAGAGCACTAAGGACACACTGTGTTTTCCTTGTGAAGGCATTTATATGGTACAGGAGGAGCTCTTTGTCACCAGGTCGCTGTATCACCACCAAAGAATGCTCTTGTAGAATAGCGTGCTGCTTAAAATACAGTAATTACTGTTACAGTGTGTGCACAGCGATGTAAGAACCATATCTAGAGCTATACATGGTACCGAGAGTCGAGAAACAGCTGTAATTTTGGCTTTAAATATGTTTATGAGCATTCTGAATGGTTTAAGCTCGCTGTGCAGCATATGATTTTAATTTTCTTTATGGATATAAGGGGGCCATGAAATGCTGACTTTTGATATAATAATCTTTCAGGTTTCAGAGAAACTATAGGAGGTCAGTCAGTCCTCAAGCCTGCCCTCTTAAATCTCAACTTATAAACTTCTCAGTGGTAGACGGAAGTTAAAAAAATTATACTGCACATTATATAGTAGGTCTTGTATCTCTGATTTAAATGAACTCTTTCAGTTGGCTACCTAAGCTTGGAAAATTAAAAAACTGTAAAATGGATGCATATATCTTATTTACTGAGTCATGACTCCTTTCTTTGAAACAGAAGAAATAGATTATTCCAAATGAAAATTCATTTTCCTTATTTACCATACACAAAACTCAAGGAATAGTCGTTTTTATATTGAAACTCATATTTAAACATACTTCAAAGTAACTGTTAAATTGCTCACTTATTAGGAATTGCTAAAGTGGATTTACTTACAATTAGAAAAAATAAAAACATTTGAATTGCCTGCAGTTATTGTAAGTTCATTGTGCCTACTTTGTTTCATTTAAAAGAATACATTCCAGACCAGTTACTAGTTTAAAGATTAGTGATAGAGAAGAAATGAATCCTACGAAAAGATACACTTAATGAAAAAGAAATGCTTTTCCCTCAAATAACTTTTACTGTGAGAGCCTTATAAATATACCTTTGACTAAAACTAGAGAAAAATAAACCTTGATAGACAAGTATCACTCGCTAAGGTGTGGACTCAGGCAGGTAATTTCATCTTGCTCTTTAAAAATATTTTTCTGCACTGTGATTTTTTTCAGCAACATGTCTTATTTCTATCATCAAGGTATAAAGTTACTTCTCAAATTAAAAAAATACATCTGTCAATCAAATATTCCTACCAGCTTCTGTTCACATCAGTAGAGTATAACAAATGACATGCTAAAAGCTCAGAAACATGTTGACGATTAAGCCTGTAATAGCAAATCTGTTATGATTTCTTTAAAAATCACATGAGATCTGTAATTCACCATATGACAGGGGCAGCTAGATTCAATGTTTCCTCAGATGGCAGTGTGGCAGGGAAAAGGCTGGGTTAACCAAGCTTCATTTTCTTTTTCTCCTGGCACATAACTAGATTACTTTTCCAAACCTGCCCTCTAACTAGCTGGCGTCATTAGATAGGCTCTGGCCAATACAACACAGTTGAAGTTATATGTGCAGCTTCAGACTTTCACATTCTCCCTCATTTCCCCTCCACCGGAGGATGGTGCTCCAGGAAATGGCAGAGCCACATGAGAGAACAACCTTGGTCTTAAATGAGTGCACAAGGCAAAGAATTTGCTTTTATTATGTGAAACCACTGAGATTTTGACTAATGTAAGCAGGTACATTGTTGTGTCTTCCCCATCTTAGGATTCAACTGAAAACAATATAATAGAAAGCCCAATTTTATTTTTTAAAACCCTTCAACAAAGCAGAGAATTCATTTGAAGGCCTATATTTAGCACTTACTCCAGGACCACAGAGAGTTGCAAGTTACAGGATCTTCCCTTGTGAGTCTTATAGTCCAAAGGTAGGATGTAAGGAAGTTCCTGGGATTACAAGGTAACCTGATAGAAGGATACAGCATATAGGATGCTGAGTATACACACAGGAGAGGCTTCTAACACAGGCTACAGGGGTTGCTGAAGACTTCATAATGGTGGGTACGATTCGAATGAAAGGGTTAATGGGTGTGAACCAGATGAAAAATGAAGTCATGAGTGATGGTGGAGGAGCCCAAGGATGCACTACACTCTGTTCCGTATTACAAGGGCCTAATCACTCAAGACATTTAGAGTCTAGTGGAATTATAAGACATCAGACAAATCCCAGGTTCCCCCAGGCAGCTTCATGACAGAAATATCTATTTTGCTACATTTAAACGTATAAACTCTCTCCAGGAAGAAAAAAAAAATCTACATCCACAAAAATAAATACATAAATAAATAAATAAAAGAGATCCAAACTAAGGTAATTCTATTCCCCTGTCTGCAATAAGTTTGGTCAGTTTCCTGAACGTGATGAAGATGAGCCAGATTTCTTAATTGTCAGTTTTGGAAGAAACACTTTCATGGTCTGGCTATATGACATTAAATCTGCTTTCTGAGTACCAAAAGGATAGTTTCTGTACTCTTAGAATTTAGGCTTATATTTGTGTACAATTATTACATACAGATACTGCTGAAAAAAATTTCTGTTGTATCACTTTCTGAATCTCATGTATGTGAAATTCAGATAGATTACTAATGTAAGTGTGCTACTATCATGAATTTTGATTGTTTTATTTATCAATTTATTTATTTGGTTTAGGGAAGAGATACTAGTTTTCATTTATGTGTGCTCTGTTAACCAGAAGATGAGGGAAAGCAAAAGAGTACAGTCCTATTCTAGGTTTAAAGAAAATGATTTATGGAAGGGATCTACAAAAATACAGAGGATTGAAGTTTTTCTGAATCAGTAAAATGTACAGGAAGAGGGCATTTAAAAAAAATAAAGCTCTCTGTATTAGGAATGCCATCAGATAAAAGTGGTCAGTGTAACATACAGAAGCAGACATTATGCTACAAGACATTATCACTAGCTCTAGGCAATATACCAGCTTTGGAAAAAGTAACCAATAAAATGTGCTCAAGCCAATGCTATGTTGGATATGTGCAGAATCTTTCATAAAACTTTGGACATCATGGAAAATAGCAGAGGAGACAATAACACTCCAGGAGACAATTGTATGCATGATATATCATCTCCAAGCCACCTGCAGTGTTTCTCATCCAAATCTTTATTTAAAATAGAAAGGCCCAGACTATTCTGATCATGTAGAAAGGCTTCAATATTATTTTGAGTAACAGAAAGACCACATTTCTATAAAATCATAAAAGGCCGATTAACATGAAGAATATGTTTAGGAATCTCAGTCTAAATCTTACTACATTGGGTTTTAAACCTCTGAAAGCACAAGGCATTGTGGTAGAATCAAATGCATGCTTGTCAAATCCCCTCTTCTAAAAAAAAATGGATTATATAAGAATAGAAAAGCAAAATGATATGATCAGACTTAAAACCAAGGTTAGGATCCTTTGGACTCCAGAAAGAATAACACTGCAAAGCTGAATGCTGACCCAAAGCTGTATACCTACCAAGTTTCAAGTCTGGAAGCAGCCATGGGGTTTGGGAGTCCAGTTCTGGGGAGCAAGTAAGAATTAAAGTGTTTCAAATAAGATTGGGGACTGGGAGTAGTGGGGTAGAATAGGATGTGAGAAGAGAAACCAGAGTTTGGTTTTACTGCTTGAAGGCAGAAGATGAAGCTAGCTAATCTGCCCTATAAAAGATGGCTTAAACCAAAACATAGCATAGCATAGTGTAATATAACATAACAAGCAAATATACATTGCTAGTCACTATGGTAAGGAATTGAATCAAGTCATCCCCTGGCTCAGTGGATACATCTTTGAGATCCCCAGCATTGCTATAGAATAAAAGACAAGAAATAGCAAGAGAAGACATAGGTTTAGAAAGGTATAGAAGTCAGTCACATGAATAGAGGCAGCAGTCATAAAAAAAGGACAAGTCAGATAAAAGGAGAAAGAAAAAACCGAAGCACAACAATAAAAACAACAAAAACCTCCTCCCAAAATGAGTCATTAAACCAAAATTACAAAACTCATGTAGAACACAGTAGGAAGAAAGGTAGATAACAAAGTAAATATTCAGAATAATAATCATTCTAAAGAAATTTTATGGAGGAGTTTGACAAAAAACATTAATAACATGTATGTTGATGTTGTTCAGGGAGATAAGTGAAGAAATTGCCTTGATTAAAAATGAGCAAGAAGTTATTTTTAAAAGGGATATATAAAAACAGATGGATGTGAAAAAGAACCAATTAGAACTCTAGAAAATGAGAAAGATTTTACCAAAAAAAAATATTAATAACATGACAAACCCTAGGCTGTAAAATGGTTAAAGGAAGAATTAGAAAATTGGAGAACAGAACTGAGGAATTTACCAAGAATAAAGCTTATAAAGACAGAAGTTTCAGGGTTTGTTTTTTTCTAATATAAAATATCATATATGAGACCTGGAAAATAGATGACAAGATCTAACTTATGTCTGCTAAATGCTGCAGAAAATGGAAATAGAATAGAAAAATTGTGAAGAAATTATCTGAAGAATTAATAAATATGAATTCTGCAGAACTGAAGAAACGTGTGGGTATTAAGAAGGGTATATAAGATAAATCCAGCTGAGAAATATCTTATCAAAACTGTAGGACACTGATATATTTTTTTTAAATGAACAGGAGAAAAGAAGAAATGAATTATCATGACAATTATACTGATAGTAGATTTGTCAGTATTTACAATAAATGACAGGAAAGAAAGAACAAATATTTTGAAAGCACTCAGGGAAAACTGCTGCCAATTTAGCAGTTTTTACCCAGCTAATGTATTTTTCAGGAAGGAAAGCAAAATGAAGGCACTTTCAGACATGCAAAAACAAAGGGAGTTTACTACTCACGTGTTTTCACTAAAAGATCTGTTAAAGAATATACTTCAGGAAAATAACAAATAAGCACAGAAAGAAGTTATGGGAATTCAGGAAAAATGGTGAGACCAGAAATTGATGGTATATGTCAATAAGTATAATCAATGATTATCTGTGAAAGCAATATTGTGTGCATACATATTTAAAATAAATGAAGTTAAAAACTGCCATAATAACAAGAAGCATTGTGTATGTGTTGGAGGGAGGGAGGGCGATGAGGTATTCAACAGATGCTAAGATCAATGGTGTGCTAGAACTAGCTCACAAAAGCCAGCTGTTAAATTTTTAGGAATTTTGCAAGCCAATTGTTAAATATAGCCAGTTGTTTTAAAAGGTAATACTCAAAACCTGTCACTTTCTAATTATTTTGCTACATTTAACTACATTTAACTATTGCCCATGAGATAATCTATGTCTACTGTATCTGCAATTCTTTTGCTTGTGTGCTACTGAGCATTTCCCAAATATGCATTCAGTGATATCATATTTATAACTTGATATTAGCCATGGTATTTTTAATGAAAATATTTACACCAGGGAAATCAGCAAATGCTACAAATCAGGGGATTTTTCTTCCTCCAGAAAGTTGGTAGTTACACATTTACCAGTGGACCACTGGCTAAAATTCATAAATACTTGTTAAGCGATGGCTAGAAATGTTGAATAATTTTACACTCTATTATGTTACATGTGTTTATTTTTTAAATTAACAATAACCATGTAAAACGAGAGCATGGGTGGGATGGAGAAAGGAAAGGAAGGACAGGCAGGCAAATGGACGAGGGTAAAAAAAGTATTGAAACTTGATCAATCCAAAAGTTAATAAAGGAAGGAAAACACAAATCTGAAATAAGGTCATAGAAATAAGTCCAAATATAGAAGTAGTAGTCACAATAAATGAACATGGAAAACAGAATATCAGAATAGACTGAAAAAACAATAGCACTATATTGCTTACTAGATGCATCTAAAACAAAATCACACAGAATTGCTGAAACCAAAGAGATTGACAATATCAGGAAACCACAAATTAATAAAATACAGAAGGAAGTCATGGAATTAAAGAACAATGGTAAGACTAGAAATCAAAATAAAACTGGTCTAGGTATAATTTTTTGATCATAAGCATATATGGCAAACGTTAATATTTGAACAACCTAATTATTATTTTGTTTTGCTGCTCTCTAGAGAATTCTATGTAGTAGTATTTCCTAATAAAAATATTATTTAAAAAAAGGAATCAGATCTGAGGGCCAGAAGTTTTACAATAAATTCCCAGCTATGTCACTAATTTTGGTACCTCTGTAGCCTTCAGGTAGCACCTCACGAAAATGAGAATTTGGGGGTTTTCAGTGGTTCATACAGCTGCTGCATCAATATCATTGTCGCATGTTAAAAGTACCTCCTGGGTACGAAGCTTTAGATGAGGCCACATGGGTATAGGGTAAGCATATCTATTTTTGGAAGCCCACTCCCCACCCCCATTGAAGGACATCTGGATTTGGAAACCATTGACAGATGATCTCTCCCTTCAAAAGAAACTTTGGCTATGATCTGTCACAATCTTGGAGACAAACTATTAATAATCTTTATTCTTCTTTTTATTGGGAAGAGATACAAAAAGAAAGCCAACTTAAATGTTAAAAGGCATGAGATTTACATGAATTACTAAAGAAGGCAAAGCAATTATTTGTAGTGAACAGCACTTTAAAAACTTTCTATCACTATTCAGAAGTTCTTAGCTCAGTACTGAGAGGAGTTCAGAGCGTCCACAGAACCCCCTAAAATGTGTTCAATTTTGTGTTGTATGTCCTTCCTTTCAGGAGGACAGGACCATCAGCTTTCATTTGGTTACAAAAGATCGTAATTCTGGATAGATTAGGAACTACTAATTTACCAGTGACCACAAAAAACTTCAAGTACTAGAAAGAACCTTCCCCAAACCCCGTAGCATTTCAGTGTGGTGTTAGACATCATGGTTAACTATTGCTCAGTGTGTAGGATTGAGGCCAGCACTAATCCAACCGGAGGTGGAGACTGAGGATCCAGGAGAGGTAATTTACAATGAAATGCCCTGAGACCATGGAAGTGCTGGGGCTTGAAGATGGAATTCTTTAAGCAAGTACTGGGTGAAAAAGGAGAGTGAAGTAGAAAACTGCTGTGCGAGGCTGGAAACTAGCTTCCAGTCCTGTCTTGTCCCACGGTGAGGTGTGTCCCTGAGCAAGTCACCTAACCTCTCCTCATCAGCCAAATGCAAAGGTTACTTAAAAATTCCTTCTTGTTCTAGATTCCATAACATTACCAGAAACAATATTCTCTCCTCCAAAACAGTAGAAGAACCAACACCGTACCCCAAGTGTAGATCTAAACGGAGTCCAGAAAATCCAACGGTGAATCAGAGATAGAAAAACACAATTTTAGAAAAAAAGGATAAGTTTGCAAATCCAATAAATCCAAAAATGAATTCCATGAAAAACGAGCACAGTACACTCCACCACCTAGAGCACATAATTGAGTTTCAGCAGGCAGATACAGGCTATTAGAAGGACTGAAAATAAGGGCTGTGATTCCCCTTTCGAGGTGTTCTCTTGAAAGTTCGAAATCAACAAATTAGATAAACTTGGGCAGGCTTCAATTCACTGGCAGTCAGCCCAAAACACATTTATCGCAGGAGTCTTAGAGTTAAAGTATATTCATATGAAGTTTATGCCCACCAGGATCCCCTGAGTTGCATTCGTTTTCAGCTGATCTCGCCTATTAGTATTTATTCCAAAATTTCATCTATTTAACAGGAATTTAAATCCTAAAATTCCAAATATTAATATTCCTAAAATTTCATCTAATTCCCAAACTGTGTGACAAAAAAACACGGAATGCTTCAGCAAATTCACAGGGCACAGGGATATTTTAGAATTTCAAGGGGCGCAGGGATATTTTAAAAGTTCAAAAGCTCACAGCCACATTTCTCAGCTATCTCTTGAACTACTAGCATAGTTTCAACATTAGGTTTGCTACATTACTTTCAATGATATTGCATCATTGCAAAAGTAGGTTTTTGATAAACACTGTGATAAAAAGTAAGTAACAAAAAATTCATTGTGGAATTAGAAAGAGGGAGGCAGCATCCAATCTGATTCCAGAGTCTGAAATGTTATGAGGTATCCAACAGGTATACATATCCCACTAGTAAGTGATGGTGGTTATTTCAGAATAAAGTGAAATGTAATTTTGTGTTTCAATTACTGTGTATTATTAAGTTGTTTGGACTTAGTTAATAAACAGAAAAACCACTGAGATTACCAAGAGTCATGAGAAAGTTTGGGAGGCACTGGTTTTGTTTCAAGAGTGGTCCAAAATTTGGATGGCAAACAAGGTTCACATTCTAAGTTATAGGGAATATATTTGATCTTGCATTATACAATATAGTGGGGGGACGGGGTGAGGCAAGCAGGAGGGGGAGGTGGCCTCACCTCCAGGTATCGCCTGGACTACCTTGCAAGCAGCACCTAAAGCAGCCTAGCCGGGGTGTCTTCAGAACCCTGCTCCAGCCCTAAGACTGGCATTTGTTTTGATTGATCAGTGCCTGGGCCTTCCTGATTGTGAAACATTTAGGATTCACTTCTGTTGATTCTTCACAGTAACAGAGTGAGGAAACTAATTTTGCTCTTAAATTTAGAGGTTGATCTTCATTCCAGTTCCTGGTGACTCTCAAGTCCAAGTTCTTCACCACCATGTGTAGGTAACAAATCACCAACTAGTTAGAACTGTCCCATGTTTCTAAAGCATGCTTGACCCAATAGGTGTAGATTCCAGTGCCTGGAAAGCCTTGGACTTGGAGACACTTCACATTCTCTATTTGAAGACCAATCCTAAACATGAGGGGCTCTTTCCACTGAAATTATTGATTAACTGCCATCAACTTCCCAAAATACAAGCAGTTCCATAGTAGAATTTTAAATATCAACACATATTATATATTCTGCAAGAGGCAAATCACAGTGGTTTAAATTACACTATCCCTTGCTTTTCAGTAATTGTGGGAAAGAATTATCTTAGTGGCAGGCTTTGTTTGCAGAAGCAGCCCCCATGGCCGGCCATACCTTCCAAGTGCTGCTGATGGAAGGGCCCTGTCCTGGTCCCAGGTCACCCACACTCTCTCAGGACAACCTCAGTGTTGCTAGAAGGAACCTAGGAGTTTCCTTTCTGACTTGATGTAGGATTATAGCTTCTCCAAAAGACAGCATGTCTCCTGATAGTAAATTGCATCAAGAATGGCCTCTTCTCCTTGCAGAATGAGGTCTGGATTCCCATCCCTGGGAGGAGTTGTCAAAAGCAATCACTCTATTCTTAAGGAAAGTGTGAAATCCTACCTTAATTACAGAGTTCTTTGTCTTTGAACTACAGGATGGAAATTTCCCCCTCCCTTATTTTACAGTTTCATCAGAATGATCCCACAATGTGCTTTTATTGAGTAATCCCATGAGAACCCTCGTGGAACAAAACCGCCCCCACCCCTCACTCCCAGAAGGTCTCCACTCTTGTATTTGTATTTGTCCTCACCTATCCTGAGGCCACCTTCTGCTCCCCTAACACAAATCCAAATTATTCATTAAAACAGAAGTGATTGTAAAATGGTCACAGTAAAACAAACAGCACAGGCTTGATTTTGTGTGAACAAGCAACTTTCTGGAAACAAAATGCCCTTCACTTTTCCAGGCACTATTAAGTAAATTTCCTCTTTCGGGCTCTAATCAGCATCTTAGAAGGGCAAATTCATCTCCTATGGGTAATGATTTGCTCCCATCGAATAGTTTAATTACTCCGGCTCACCAAAGGTTCAGGTCCACTGTAATTAGAATCCTATAAACTTCAACTGGGTATGCAAGGACAGTCATTTGTGTCTTTACTCTGCCCTATTTTTACAAGTTCTCAAAGTAAGTTTTCAGAACTCCATATATTGAGAGTATATCTGCTTGATGCAATAGAGAAGCCTCCCTGGGCTGAGAAAACTGGAGAATGTGCTTGTTGTTTAATATAAAATGTGGTATCTAAAGATAGGAATGAATTGATAACTTCATTTAGGTAACTAATACAAGTAAAAATTAGGCCTAGAATAAGAGTAAAATAAATATTCAAATAATCATATTTTAGAGCTAATAAGTACTCAGCTCCCACTTTCTCAGTTTAAAGCCAAGTTAAATTAAAGTTGATAGAGGTTATCAAACAAAGTCACATGACTAGTTAATGGCAGAGCCAAATGAGAACCCGAGTCTCTTGTATCTCAGGTTCCCATTATTTTCTGTATACCATGTGGCCCCACAATCATCTAGACAGAAGAGCTACACTTTTTCTTTGTAATTTACTTTTTCTCTATTCTTTGAATATAAATACAGAGAATCAAGTCCAAACATCCAACTTTACTCAAAACCAACTTATTAAATATTTTCCAAGTGCAAAATATTATGTAAGATATGAAAACAGAGCTGGGAAGTTGACCAAGATATGCCCTCTGCCATCAAGAAATACACGATCTGACAGTAATCTAATAGTATGTTCTTTTTCACTTAAGCAAAATAGATTTTCAAGCATATTCTAGGTTAGTGTTTAACTTTTTTACCAATTTTCCCAAACAGGAAATGATTTTTTTGAGATTTGACAGCTTTTAGCAGACTATAATCTTTCCTGATATGTAACATTACTTTTGGAGAGATCTTGTCCTTAGAACTAAGCATTCCTCTTTTCCCTTGCAAATTTGGAAGTCAGTTTACAGGAGCCACACCTGAATGAATTCCTAATGACCTATTTTAACTACTGTGAATTTACCTTAAGTAGTGTGATTAACCTCTCCTGTAAAAGATCTTTTATCTAAATATAGAGCAGAGTTACTTTAAAGGGAAGAAGCCCCTCTGGATGACAAATTCTCTTTCAGTCAGGGAGGACAGGGGTGGAGTGGGGGGGGGATGCACAAAATTCACCTAGAGGAACTGCCAAAATCGATTCCACTATTTTAGTGAGCTCTGAAATAATCCCATACACTCCCTGTAAAAAAATAAAAGGGGTTTCTAGGTGGAGATGGGAAATAAAAGCTTCCATTGATGATAAAGCACCCCACTAACCTTTTTCTTTTTTTGCTTATTTGTAAATTTTATAGGTAGGAACTGCATTAAAAACACACCAAGCAAAAGAATAAAGCTGGTGGGATTATGCTCCCCAACTTCAAGCTCTACTACAAAGCTACTGTAATCAAGACAATTTGGTACTGGCACAAGAACAGACCCATACACCAATGGAACAGACTAGAGAGCCCTGATATAAACCCAACCATATATGGTCAATTAATATATGATAAAGGAGCCATGGATATACAATGGGGAAATGACAGCCTCTTCAACAGCTGCTGTTGGCAAAACTGGACAGCTACATGTAAGAGAATGAAACTGGATTATTGTTTAACCCCATACACAAAAGTAAACTTGAAATGGATCAAAGACCTGAATGTAACTCATGAAACCATAAAACTCTTAGAAGACAACATAGGCAAAAATCTCCTGAATATAAGCATGAGCAACTTCTTCCTAAATGCATCTCCTCGAGCCAGGGAAACAAAAGCAAAAATGAACACATGGAACTACATCAAACTGAAAAGCTTCTGTATGGCAAAGGACACCAACAACAGAACAAAAAGGCATCCTACAATATGGGAGAATATATTCATAAATGACATATCCGATAAGGGGTTGACATCCAAAGTATATAAAGAGCTCATGCACTTCAACAAAAGAAAAAGCAAATAAGCCAATTAAAAAATGGGCAGAGGAGCTGAACAAAGAAGAATTTCAGATGGCCAACAGGCACATGAAAAGATGCTCCACATCACTAATCATTAGAGAAATGCAAATTAAAACCACAATGAGATATCACCTCACACCAGTTAGGATGGCCAACATCCAAAAGACAAACAACAACAAATGTTGGGGAGGATGTGGAGAAAGGGGAACCCTCCTACACTGCTGGTGGGAAAGTAAATTAGTTCAACCATTGTAGAAAGCAGTACGGAGGTTCCTCAAAAAACTCAAAATAGAAATACCATTTGACCCAGGAATTCCACTCCTAGGAATTTACCCTAAGAATGCAGCAGCCCAGTTTGAAAAAGACAGATGCACCCCTATGTTTATTGCAGCACTATTTACAATAGCCAAGAAATGGGAGCAACCTAAGTGTCCATCAGTAGATGAATGGATAAAGAAGATGTGGTACATATACACAATGGAATGCTATTCAAGTACAAGAGGAAAACAAATCCTACCATTTGCAACAACATGGATGGAGCTAGAGGGTATTATGCTCAGTGAAATAAGCCATGCAGAGAAAGATAAATATCAAATGACTTCACTCATCTGTGAAGTATAAGAACAAAGAAAAAACTGAAGGAACAAAACAGCAACAGACTCACAGAACCCAAGAATGGACTAACAGTTAGCAAAGGGAAAGGGACTGGGGACGATGGGTGGGAAGGGAGGCATAAGGGGGGAAAAGGGGCATTATGATTAACACACATAATATAGCAGAGCAGGGGGTACACGGGAAGGCAGTATTTACAGAGAAGACAAGTAGTGATTCTTTAGCATCTTATTATGTTGATGGACAGTGAATGTAATGGGGTACATTGGGGGGACTTGGTAATAGGGGGTCTAGTAACCATAATGTTGTTCAAGTAATTGTACATTAACGATACCAAAAAAAAAAAGCAGTAGACTCACCCACTCCAAGAAGGGAGTAGTGGTTACCAAGGGGAGGGGTGTGGGGGGAAGGTGGGGAGGGAGGGAGAAGGGGGTTGAGGGGTATTATGTTTGGTACACATGTTGTGGGGGATCACGGGGAAAACAGTGTAGCACAGAGAGGGCAAACAGTGAATCTGTGGCATCTTACTACACTGATGGACAGTGACTGCATTGGGGTATGGGTGTGGACTTGATGATATGGGTAAAAGTAGTCACCACATTGTTTTTTCATGTGAAACCTTCATAAGAGTGTATATCAATAATACCTTAATAAAAAATTTTAAAAAAAGAAGACAAGCAAAACCAATAGAAATCAGAGAAAAAGTATGTGTATTTTTAATTCCATCATTAGCTTATTGAAACTGACCAGACACACGAGTCCAATGCACCACAGGACCTATAATACATATATGTCCTATGGCTACTGGAGTCAAAGAACAATAGAAGTCATTAAGGGCAATGATATTTGTGTTGGGCCATTCACAGGAGAGATTTTGAAGTTTAGGAAGGTGAAAATCAAGAGCATAAACAAACATCAGCAGTGATGTGAAAATCAAATGGGCTGAGGGTACATTCAAGTTCAGGACAGAGCTGATCCTTCGTATTCTTGACTTCAAATAATGTGTTGAGACATATTTATGCCATTTGGGACTTAGAGCCTAGCAATTCTCAGACTTCGTGTGTGGCCTAAAAACATCTGGTGTGATATTGCAACTATTCCGGACCAGATTATCTAACTCTGAGTCACACTGTCAGGTCAGTGTCCCAAATTAGGCCAGGATCGATGTCATAATGATGTTTTATCTTCCGTGCAGCCAACTCAGTGAGGCTGTCTTCTCTTCCATCACCATGAGATTCTCATACAGGAATACCTCTGGAAGAGCCTGTCCATTCTTGCTCCTAGTTGTGCAGAACACCACATGCATGCACTCTATGTGGAAGCTCTGTGTGGATGCAAATAATACATTATGATCTATCAGTCACTTCCAGACCTGCACCCTTTCCCAGATTGAAAAATATCGAATGTTCTTCAATTCTATTTTCTCACTGCCTATCCCAGGGCCAGGACAAGTAGGGTGAGGGATATGAAGATCTTTCTTCTTCCTGCTCTTGTCTCATAAAGGTGCCTTTATGAGAAAGCCCAGCACTGTTGGAACCTTGCTATGTTAATCTCAAAACAATCCCATAATGAAATTAATATTAATATCCCCATTTTACAAAGAGAAAATTTGGCCAAGGTAACATCTAGTAAGCAAAGCCTGAGCTCAAAACCACATCCGTCTGATCCAACATCTGGGTTCATAACCCTGACCCTATATGACCTCTTGTTTCTTATCCAGTCAGTGATTTGATCATTGGTAATGATTGATTATGTGTCTACTATATATCAGGCACTGTTCTGCAGTGAACAGGATAGAAAAAGTTCCTATCCTGGGGATCTTACATTATAATGGTTAAGGCACACAATAAGCCAGTAAAACAAGCATATTTTAAAAAATAATTTTGGGAAGTGGCAGGCCCTATAAACAGAATGAAATGGGTAACAAAATGCAAAGTTGCTTGGCAAGGGTAGAGGAACCTACTTAACAAATATGGTCAGCAAAAGAGTACAATTAAATAATTGTTAAAACTTTCTGAGTGAAAAGAGACAGTCATGCACAAGTCTGGGAAAAATATTTCATAATTCAAAGGGTGTGAGGTAGGAACAATGCCGGCGTGTTTGAGAAAAAAATAAGAAGGCCACCTGGTCAGGGTATGTAAGCAACAGAAGGAGTGCGACAAGATGAGGCCGGTGGGGTAGGGAGGGGCAGATTGTGGGGACCTCTTAGGTTCTGGAAAGGTGTTTTGGGTTTTTTTTTGTTAAAGAACAGTGACACTGTTTTGTTTTGTTTTGTTTTTCTAAAAACCCAATGGAAAATAATTGGAAAGTTTTAAGTAGGAGAATTACATGATCTGACTTATGAAATACAAAATAATCATCTTGATGTCAGTGTGGAATGAATTATATAGGTGGTCAAGAGTGGTAACAGGGAACCCATTAGGGAACAATCATCTTATCCAAGGTAAGACAGTGAGGACTTGATCTGGGACATAATGTGGAGGGTGAAAAGTAGTCTGAATTCGATGACACAGCTATCAAAACTTGGAGATGGCTTGGATGTGGAAGATGAGGGAAAGGGAGGCATTCAGGATGGCTCCTAGGTTTTGCCCTCAACAGGTGGACGTGGTCAGGGAGAAGTGTTGGAGTCTCAGTTTGGACAGATGTGTGGAAAAATACTAATTTGTTCTGGCTCATGTTAAGTCTGAGATGACTTCAAGACATTCAAGTGGAGATGCTGAGAAGAAATATGGGACAGAGGGACATCAAGGGTTAGAGATCTACATTTGGGAGCCATCAATGTAGAAATTTGGAAATCATCAAAGTAGAGATTTAAATAAGTCATCAATGCGGTCAGTAACATAGAACTAGATGAATTCCCTTGGGGAGATAAAAGAGTCAAATTTGAAATAGAGAAGAGGGTTGGAGACAAGCCCTTGGGGGACCTACCATTGAGAAGAAGAGCCAGGGGACACATTAGAGAAAAACACACCAGTGGGGAGAACACCAGGAAGGCTGCCCTTGAGCATCCTTTTCCTTATCTTTAAACAGGAGGAAAAAAAATTTTACAACAGCCTTGGCCACCACAACAGAAGAGTTATAAAGGTCAAGTGAGATGCTGTACTTTCAAGAAAGGGATTGTACTTAGAAGGGACAGCATATTTGGAAACATATTTTTTAAACAGTTCATCTCTGCCATGTACTAAATTAATGAATTTGGACAAGTCACTTTTCCTTTCATTTTCAGTTTATGAATCTGTAAAATGACACTGGCTTCACAGAATTTTTGTATTTTTCTATGGAGAAAGTGAAATAATACATATTAAGCACTTAGGTTGACTGGCTTATAGTTAGTGCTTAAAACATGGTGGCTTGGAGATGCCTCCTTGGCATCCCGGTCTAGTGGAAAGAGCCTGAACTTTGGCCTCCAACAGAACTTGTTTTAAATCCCAGCTCTGCTTCTATACTGGTAGTATGACTTTTAAAAATTAAACCTCTCTGAGTCTACTTCCCCATCTGTAAAATGGAAAATAATAGCTACAGTTTGGTGGCCTAGTGAAGATTAGAACGACAGATACAAAGTACCTGGTAAATAAAAATCACTTAATAATGTATAGATTTATTATATTTATAATCATTACTATTGCCTAAGTCACATAACTAGATCAGAGCTCAGGGTTTGGACTCAGTTCAGGGCTCTTCCCACAGGATCTTGCCTCAGTAGCACTCTCCAAGCAGCCAGTTTGTCATCTGTGAGATGAGAAACACTTTCCCTAGAATTCTAGCTTTCCTCCACCACACACACATGTACCATAAGTCCACATTCATTACCATCTATGATCTAACAGTTTCACAGAGCCTTGGCATTCAAAATAGCTTCCACGGGAGGGAAAAACAACCTTCTGGCCTCTCCACTGGGATTGTAAGGTGAATAACAAAACTCTTTTCTTTGAATGCACTGAGTAGCTAGCTAGCAGGAATAGAGAGAGAACTGAATTTCCATTATTTACCCATAAACAACTCAGGCTTTCCCATGCACTCAAACCTAAATTTTAAGATGAAAAATAAATGGAGCCCTCAGACACAAACTTAATGGAATATTTGACCCATCTCTCTTTTGACATTAAAAATTGGTGAGAAATAATGGTTATTATGAATAAATATTATAACTTCAGTAAAAATTCTTTGAGTTCCTCAAATGAAAGATGCTTATATGGAGTATAGACAATGACTCTGCTATGATTAGCTATATTCTATCCCAATGGCACTTAGTAAAACATGTGAGTAACATTACTTGCCATGGATATTGTATTTTATATTTACATTTTCAAGGTTTTATTGTTATATGAATATTATTCAAATAGTTTTCTCTAGCCAAGTTCTGTGTGTTTACTTTGAATAACAGACCTTCACTTGAAACAAATACTATTAAAATGGCTCCCACACAAGGAAATAAAAAGAAGTGAGATGAAGTTGACTGGCTATACACATATACACACAGCACGAATCAAACACAGGGAAGAAATGGAAAGCTTTTGAAGGAGATAAACTATAGAGTTTGAGTGGTAGATGTAATAAAGCGAGGAATCAAAAACAAATTCTCTATGAATTAAACTAGGCTACATTTATGCTCCTACTAGAGCCTAAATCCATCTGGTAGGCACTATGAATGATTTCAAAAGATTTAATTTTTACCCTCGAGGAGTTTACAGGCTGGCCTGTAAGGCAGTGTGCACCCCCCCACACACATACTTGAAATACTTACAAAGGAGTATAGGAAATGCACAAATCACATAGAAAAAAAACTTAGTGTAGGGTTAATTCTGTAATGGAACCCAGAAAGCAGTGTACATACATAAATATCTACCCAAATAACCAATTTGAGTGTGTAGCACCACATATAATTTATTCTTTTTAACTGTTTATAGTTCTTTGGGACAGTCAAACTATATTTGTGTGGAGCCCTGAAATCGATATAAGGTCATTACTCCACCTACAAAATTCTTGGTCTAGTTATTCTGGTGATGAACTAGATATTGGACCAGCTTTCAAGGACCCCTGCTACTCAGTTAAGCCAACAGAATAGGCCATCACGGACCTGCTCCAGGAAATGCTTGAATCTCTTTAGGCTCATGTGTATATCACCCAACAACCTTAGAGAAAGATGGGAAACCTTTGGGTATCCCAATGCACTGGAGAAAATATCAGAGTTTTAGAATCAATAACTTAACAGCCACTTAAAATGCCTACACAGACCTCCTGAAAGGGAGTGATGTAACAATAGAGGAGGATGGACAATCTGGCAACACAGCTGGGATGAGAAAGGCAGTGTTCTGGTTCTGTCCATGAGGAGCTGGATGAACGCACAATGGCTGCTCCTCCCTGGATTCTCTGAGCCACACCAACAGCAGGGCTGCAGTGACTAGGCTCTTCCCAGTCTTCAATGGCAAGTCTCACACAGGCGATCCCATCAACCTCAGGATGTTTCTAGGGTGCTAGAGTTCCTCCATAAAGAATAGGCCAGTTCCTTGCAACAAGGCTGGGGGAGATCAGCTTTGTACCTCTGTACAATACAATATCCCTTTTCCTTCATCCAGGTTCTGTGCCATCGTCAATGCCCAGAAAAAACCCCAACTCCTCCATGAAAGTGTCTCCTCCTCTCCTTTCTCTGATTTCCAATAACACCTCCTGTGCCACGTGATTTGTTCTTCTTCATGTTGAATATTGTACTTTAAATGCTTCCTCAAATTTGCCCTGTTTCTTTCCATGGGAAAGTCAGTTAAAACACAGACCATATTTCACACTTCTGCATACTTACTAGAGACCCTGACATGATCCTTTGCACTGCCTTTTTAAGATTTCTTCATGGTATCTGTTAAATCATTAATCATTGTTGAATTGAGACCGTGCCAGGCTGGGCCTTTAATAGGTAACCAAGGCTCACATCAGATCCAGGACTGAGGGCTAGGAGCAAGGCAACGCCGAAAACGCAGTGGACAACACTGACCGACTGCTCAACAAACATCATTGCCCTTTACGTGCCTGGCCTAAGCTAGGCATGGCGGTTGAGATGTACTACAAGTTCTTCACTCCAAAGCATTGGGTTCCTGCATATGCTCTGGTTCTGATATCTAAAGCCAGTGAATGTCCAGCCACACATAATCTCTGAAATGTATCAAAATTGGTGATTACAAAGCAGCCGTAAAAACCCAGACTGATACTACTCTGGACTCATCTATGAAACCAGGCCAATATTGCCTGGCCACCCAATCCACAAAATGCTTCAGTTGGGTATTCTCTAGTTGGATAGATCATCCTAAACCCAAGACCTTCATTGTTTCAAAGAAACAAACACGCATCAAGGATGGCCCAGTCTATTCTGTGCTGGCCCTGTTTTTGACATGCTCTGTCAAAGACTCATATTTGGCTTCTGAATTTTCTTTAAAGATATTATATAAGACTAGAAATCATTTTTAATTAACAAAATTCCCCATCACATCTATATACCAGGCAACATTTGTCCACTTAGGAATTTTCTTCAATAGCAATCTAATTTTGGTAACCTGTTAGAAAAATCTGAGTCAACTTTTTGGTGCCCCTGAGACAAACCATAAGTGAATACACCCCCTCATGACTAGACATACCCAAGAGATGTACACCTTCATCCAGAAACCACCCAACACCTGATCATTTCTTTTGATTTGGCTTTACCCAAGAAAAACAATCCTGCTTGAGATGATATATTTGGGTTAGGACTCAAAGAAACACATGAGATTCAGACACACTCTGTATTAACACCACAAAAGGTTTCCTGAACTTGCAAACTCGTTCTGTGCTACATATTTCTGATACCTCCTGTTATGTCTATGATAAACCCAGCCCAATGAATCAAGCGTATCATATATATGAAATGGCACAAAAAGATACTGAAAAAAAAATCATATAACTACTGGAATAATTGTGTTTATAAATTTAGTCCTACCAGTTATAGAAAAATATAAAGCAATCTTGGGAGAAGCAGCTATATATTAGAAGATGGATTATCTATTCTTCCTGTGGAATAGTTTATTGTCTACAAGCTAATACTCCACTGTACCCAGGTAGGCATATCTGTAGGACCCCACCTGATATCCTCATATACTTGTGTGCACTCTGCGGGTCATTTCTTAATCTGATAGCCTCATAATATACAAAACCAAACTTGGAGCTCTGTCAGCAGGGTTGAGTGATTAAACTAAGTTCCTTTTTAAGACTGAAATGAAGAATGCCAGTTCTCTGACTCTGCCTTTCTCAGAAGCTAGGCAACCCCTCTTAAGATACCATATTTTTTATTCTACTTGATTTTATTCTATAATTATTTATATATTGTGCCAGGTCCTGTGCTAGGTACTGAAGATACAAAGATGATGAAGACATGAGGCCATCCTTGAGATAAAAGTAAACTGGCCACATACGCACAACAAAATTTACAGTCAGCCTCAGCCTCTTTTTCAGACACATTAGCGCTCCCCACAGCTGGAATCTTGAACCACCTCTGGGCTCAGACCTATCTACTGCTCCACCCCCTTTTGTTCTATGGATCAATTCTGACCATATAAAAAAGTGGCTGAATATTCAGCAGCTGGTTATCAATCTTCCTAGGCTAGAGTCACAGTTTGCCTTCCAATATGAGTAAATGTCAGGGACTAGACTCAGCTTTTGACAAACATTGTTCAAATCCTCACAATAATCCAGCAAAGTATTATTAAAGCCATTTTATAAAAGCATAAACCGAGGATCAGAGAAGAGACATATCTTTCCCCAAATGATGCTGCCAAGAAAATGATAGAACAGGACTTGGGCCTAAATATATACGACTTCGAACTCTATTCTCCACAAGGCTCAAGTGCTCACTCTGAAGCCCAGTCTTGGGCTTGGCTTCCTCCTTTCAGTTCTTACTGATGCCGACCCCTCCTTCCCTACTGCCTGTCCTTCAGAGAATCAATACTCCAGATGCCCCGTGAGTGTCATCTCTCCTCCACTTCCCCCAGCCAGTGTAACAGACTATCTGCCTGACATACCCATGCCCCCAGAAGGCATTCAGCTTTCCAGAAGGGAGCTCCCACTGCTCCTGTCCCCTCTGGTGAGGGATTCAGTGCCAAGGCCCAGCCCTACTCCAAACGGCTGACTGGCCATGGTGAACCAGCTATGAATATGGTTTGGGGGGGGCACAGCTTTAACATAACACTTCCCTTCTCCTTTTTTTATTGTTGTGTAAGAGTCAAGAAAGTACAGAGTATATCTTTCTCTATGCTTACAAAGTGCCAATAAGGACACCAAGTAGCAATTATAATCTTCCCACCAAATTTTTTTTTCTAAGTATAGTCAGACCTGAGGTTTTGTGAAGATTCTGGACCTCTCATAGCATATTGCATAGGGCAGTACATGCATTCTACTTATTGTTTGACTAAAATGCAATCCTACATTTAGAAGCAGAAATAATTATTTCAGTGTATTGAATTCTTCCCTCTTCCTTTACTCCCTCATGCCCATTCCCACAAATCAATCAAAATAATAATACCACAAACATAGAACAAAGAAATTAACCCATGATCTAAAATAATTCTGACTTGAATTAGTGGTCTCACAAGTGAAATCTGCTGAATGTCCCTTGTAGGTTTTAAGTGGGTTTACCACGATCTCCTGTATCATTTGCATGTAAAGAGCTCCTCTTGTTCAAGGGTCCCTAAGAGCTTTGTGGACGGCAACATTTATTATTTCCATTGTGTAGGAGAAATATCAAATGCCCAGAGAGGTTAAGGCATCAGCAAAGAACCACAGAGTGACACTTTGGAGGTCCTTCAAGGAGGCCTCTGGAAGCCCACTTTCTATAGCAATCATCTAACCATTCAACCATGCTGCCACTCATTCAGATAGTATCACTCATTAAGAAGAAACATAATCATTAAAAATCCTTTAGCTTTCAACTTTAACTACTTTTGTGCATCTTAGGTCTTCTGCTTCATGAAGACATAGAAGTGAATTAGACCTTTTATTTAAGTGCTACTTAACTAAAAGAAAGTGTAATTTTCTACTGCAGAGTAGTAAGAAATAGAGAGACTAATTTGGTGGGGTTGTTAAATTTTACAAAGCCTGAGTCTCAATT
Source organism: Smutsia gigantea (assembly GCA_032199065.1). NCBI lineage: Eukaryota > Metazoa > Chordata > Mammalia > Pholidota > Manidae > Smutsia > Smutsia gigantea. Next base: position 132,739 of record JAVSCE010002227.1, read on the forward strand.
TTCAAAAAATATTGCACATTTATTTATTGAAGTGAATGAAACATTTGCTATAAAACTATTCAATGGAAAGTTTTTTAACAAGGCATAATTTACTTTTCATTTACAGAACAATGGAAGGTAGAAGGAAATCTCCTCCAAGGTATTATAATCATGTACAGTTTCATATTTGACTAAAAATTATTTCCCCAGCCTGTTTTCTCAACACTAAGGATATGCAGAAAAGTATCGCTTGCATTCATCATGAAAATTACAGAAAAATGACTGAAACTACTGAGAACATTATTAAATAAAACATATACTTATTATCTGTCTTTTGGTCTCTGTCTTTTAGTCTATGGTTTACAGAACATTGATTCTTCCTTACCAATTCTCCTACACAGAAATTAAATTTTACTCTAGTCCCCAATGTGGGAAGTAAAACCCCCACACAACTTCATCTGGGCCATTTGAGGGTTAAATCCACACCCAGGCTGTGGATCCCAGCTCTCAGTTGCCTGCTGGAAATGCACCTTTCAACTAAAGTGTGCCAAATGGGGCAGTGGCAGGCCTTTTCTTCCCCCAGCAGATGGCAAGCAGAATTAGAGGTTCTTTGTTGTAGGTACATTGAGTTTCAAAATGAGGATGGGGCCCATTTCTCCTTATCTGATTATGCATGAGCATAGCATTTCAACCCAGGAGGCTATGGCAATGAATATGTACCCTGATATATTCAGTGTGATAATATGGAATTAGGAAGAAAAAAAAATGTGTCCTTGTCACCACCCATTATTCATATTAAGATTCAGAACCAGGGAGCTGAGTTTGGCACCTTAGGCACTTGCCATCACATATTCTAGGAAATCCTATCAGAGTCTTCAGTGGCTAGTCAATGCAAATGTAAAGTTTTGGGGCATGCAACAGGAAGTCTTAGAATCAAAGACATTACTGATGAAACTACAATATTTTTTTCTGGTAGAGTACAATAGAACATATATTAAAAACCAATCCAAGCACATGTGTGTGTGTATGTGCTTGTGGGAAACTTGTCAGTTATATGGGATATGATGATGCCCCGCTAAGGTCATGGGCAGCCATGGAAGCATACTTCAGTGAGGACAGCCTTCCAAAGTAGATTCACAGGGGCCAGGTACAGGACTGATGCAGCAGCAGTGAGGTGGTAGTGAGGGGAAAATGATAACCAGGACCCAGGGAACAGACAGATTCATCAGAAACCAGGTGAAGTCTCAAGGGAGGCCCCAGCAGCAGACATGCTTACTATATTTTATGTCTCTTGAGCAAGGACCAGTATTTTATCCATTGTTGTTTTCTCAGCAATAAAGTAGGCATAAAGCAAATGTTTGCCCTATGAATGAATGAATGAATGAAAATGAAGCAATGATCAAAGACTTATGTAGTTAGGACTAGAGAAATCCAACTGTAGGTAGCAAGGGCCCAAGTCTATAGTATTCCCACTCAGAATTTGCTAGGTACAGGAGATTGCAGGACACTCCTGGATAGGAGCCACAAGACAGGAATCAGTTACTCCAAGTGGAATAAATGAACTAAGCCACTCAGAGAAGGAGAGTTCAGATCCTGCAATCAGCATCCACTGTCAGAGGAAACCAGTGGCCAGGGTGACATGATGCTAAAACCCTAAGCCAGTGAGGGGAAAGATTAATGCATGGCTTTGGCATGTGATTGAACCCTCCAGGTAAGAGGGTGCATGTGTGAAAGAGAGAGACAGAGACAGACAGAAACTCAGAGATAAAGATAGGAAAGAGGAGTGGAAGAAAAGAGATTGGCTTTGGGGCTGTTCTTTACTTCATTTACCTATTCATTTAATCACCAACTATTTATTAAATGCTTACTTTGTATTACCCACTGTGCCGAACAGAGGAGAGGCAAAATGTCTATTTTATTTGGAAGGATATGCATTTACAAGGAGAATATGGGTGAACAAACATGAATATGTGATCCTCCCAGAGCCAGGGAAAGCAGTACAGGCATGATAGCAGCAGCTAATAGCACAGTGTATTGCTGGGATGGAGTGGGCAGAAGTGGCATCTCAGATGGTGTGCAGGCCATTGCCAACTGACCCTTCCTTTTCCATACATATACTGTATCTAAACTCTCAGTAATTAGAGATATCCCTCTTGATTACTTATTGCTGCAGCCCAGAATAGTAGCCGAAAAGGAAGTAGAGGATGGGGATGCAAAGAAAATTCATCTTACTCTGAGTTATTACAGAACTTCTCACAGAAGTCTTGACTCAGGTTTTGGGTCTGTTTGTTTTTTTTAAGAAAAGTGAAACATCATTTCTGCAGGTTATTGAATAAATAAGTTTTACTATTTGGTATTAAAAATAGCATGATAATGCATCCTGAAAATATAATACATGATATGAAAAGAGAACACTCAGTGAAGACATGAGGTCTGTCTTTAGATACTTGAAAACATGGGTTCTGTCATATGAGAGAGAATTAACCTAGTTTAATGATACTCTCATGAAGCAGCATTAGGAACACTAGGATATGTCTGCCTCAATATTATAAATGAATTGCTAGCTTCCAGCTGACAGCTATCCATAGGAGAATGAGCTATCATAACATGGATTGTCTCAAACACACAAAATATGCCTGCTCTGCTCCAAGCAGAGAATGACATGAGTATCTGCTGGATCAAGATCTGGAGAAACTGACCAGTGACCCTCAGGACTAAGAACTAAAAAGTCCAAAGCACCAACTCAGACCCGAGGATGGTGGGCATGGCATCAGTAATATAACACAGGCAACTCTCCTAAGTCAGGTGGGTTAATAGCCATATAACCTTAAGTGATCACTCACCTGGTACCAGGACTTTCACTATCAATTGGTTGACAGAAAGTGAGGTGGGATCAGTCTTTCATGAGTTGGTGAGTAGTTGTCTAGTATCCTGAGCAGGCATTTAGAGAGGTAGAAGCCCTCAATGTTCATCAGGATGAGGAGAGAAGGTAGAAGTCTTGCCCTATGTGTCAACCATATTGTCGTACCTCTAAATTGGTGGTTTTCATCTATATTTTTTGAAGCCTTTGTAGTCTAAGAAGGTGCCTTATAGGAGTTCTGAGTATAAGATGGCAGGGAAATTACGAATTTGGAATCCCTATATCCCATTTCAAAAAGCACCTTATTTGTCTTATTTATATAAGTTTTCTTTGAAGAAATGTCAGTCTCCTATGCTCCAAGAAGAATATCCAGTACAGTGATCCACTGAAGTTTGAAAAGCATAGCTGTAAAAAAAGGAATAGTTACTACTGACACCACAGACACACAAAGAATTATTAGAGAATTCTATGAAAAATTATATGCCAATAAATTGGATAACATAGAAGAAATGGACAAATTTCTAGAAAAGTACAACCTTCCAAGACTAACCCAAGAAGAAGCAGAAAAATCTGAAGATTAATTGTTAGTAATGAAATTGAATTGGTAATCAAAAAATTCCAAACAAACAAAATTCCAGGACCAGATGTCTTCACAATGGAATTCTACCAAACATTAAGAGCTAATATCTATCTTTCTTGAAGTATTTCAAAAAGTAGAAGAGAAAGGAATACTTCCAAGCTCATTCTATCAGGCCAATATCACTCTAATACCAAAACCAGGCAAAGGCACTACAAAAAAAGGAAATTATAGATGAAGATCCCTGATGAACATACACACAAAAATCTTCAACAAAATATTAGAACTGAATTCAGAAATATATCAATGATCACCCATCATGACCAAGTGGGATTTATTCCAGGGATGCAAGGATGGTATAATATTTGTAAATCAATCAATATCATATACCACATTAACAAAACTAAGGATAAAACCACATGATCATCTCAATAGATGCTGAAAAGCATTTGAAAAAATTCAACATCCATTCATGATAAAGATTCAGCAAAATGGGCATAGAGGGTGTGTATCTCAACATAATAAAGGTCATAATATACAACAAAACCACAGCTAACATAATAATTAATGGTGAAAGCTGAAAGCTTTTCCTCTAAGATCAGGAATAAGGCAACGATATCCACTCTCACTACTCTTAATTCAAAATAGTACTGGAGGTCTGGATATGCCAATCAGACAAGACAAAGAGATGAAAGGCATCTAAATTGGTAAGGAAGAAGTAAAATTGTCACTGCTTGCAGGTAACATGACATTATACATAGGAAAACCTAAAGATTCCACCAAAAAACTATTAGAACTAATAACTGGATTCAGCAAAGTTACAGGATACAAAATTAATACACAGAAATCTACTGTATTCCTATATACTTACAATGAACTAGCAGAAAGAGAAATCAGGAAAACAATTCCATTGATAATTACATCAAAAAGAATAAAATATCTAGGAATAAACCTAACCAAGGAGGTGAAAGATTTGTATTCTGAAAACTATGAGACACTGATGAGATGAATTAAAGAAGGCAGAAATAAATGGAAATATATCGCATACTCATGGACAGGAAGAATCAATATTGTCAAAATGGCCATCCTGCTCAAAGCAATTTACAGATTTAATGGAATCCCTATCAAAATGCCAATGGCATTTTTCAATGAACTATACCAAATAATTCTAAACTTCATATGGAACCACAAAATACCCCAAATAGCAAAGCAATCCTTTGAAAGAACAACAAAGCTGAGGGCATTACACTCCCTGACTTCAAGCTATACTACAAAACAGCAGTAATCAAAAAAGCATGGTACTGGCACAAGAACAGACCCATAGAGCAATGGAATAGAGAGCCCAGATATAAACCCATGCATATATGGTCAATTGATGTAGGATAAAGGGGCCATAAATATACAATGAAGAAAAGACAGTCTCTTCAATAACTGGTGCTGGGAAAACTGGACAGTAAGGAAATGAAAATGAAATTACCATCTAACTCTGTAACTCCAAGGGAAAAATATGTTCCCAGGTGGTACAAATAACCTTTGAAGCCAAAGTCAGTCAAAGGGAGAAATAAAGTGGGAGAAACCCATTTATTGCTTATAGGCAGTCATCTACTTCTGCTCACCCACGTCTCTCATGACCCGGCTGCAAAAGGACCCCACCAACCTCTCCCATCCACGAGCATGCTCACTTCCCATGCCCCTACTAATCACCTATTGATATGGAGATGGACTACTTCTCTCCACCCCTTGGAAATGCCTATTGATATGGAGATGTACAATGGCCAGGTAAGAAATTCTGGAAATATTGCAATTTTACCCACAAACTCCATACATAAAAGTAAACTTGAAATAGATTAAAGAACTAAATGTAAGGCATGAAACCATAAAACTCTTAGAAGAAAACATAGGCAAAAATCTCTTCAACATAAGCATGAGCAATTTTTTTCTAGACACATCACTCTAGGCAAGAGAAGCAAAGTAGAAAATGAACAAGTGGGACTTCATCAAACTAAAATATTCTGTATAGCAAAGGACTTATCAACAGAATAAAAAGGCAACCTACAGCATGAGAGAATATATTTGTAAATAATTTATCCAATAAGGGTTTAATATCTAAAATATATAAAGAGCTGATATGCCTCAATGCCAAAAAAAAAAAACTGGGTAAAAAACTGGTGGAGAACCTGAGCAGACATCTTTCCAAAGAAGAAATACAGATGGCCAGAAGGCATATGAAAAGATGCTCCACATTGCTAATCATCAGGGAAATGCAAATCAAAACCACAAAGAGATATCATATCACATCAGTTAGAATAGCCACTATTAAAAAGACAAGAAATAACAAGTGTTGCTGAGGATGTGGAGAAAAGGGAACCCTCCTACACTGTTGGTGGTAATATAAATTGGTGCATCTGCTGTGAAAAGCAGTATGGAAATTCTTCAAAAACTAAAATAGAAACACCATATGACCCACTAATTCCACTGCTAGAAATTTACCCATAGAAAACAAAATCCAGGATTTGAAAGGATATATGTGCTCCTATTTTTTTTTGCCACATATTTACAGTAGCCAAGCAATGGAAGCAATCAAAATGTCAATTAATAGATCAATATATAAAGAAAAGTTTATATATACATACATATATATATATATACACACACACAATGGAATATTATTTAGCCATGAAAAGGAGAGAAATCAACTTCTGGGAAGATGGCGACATAAGCACGATGGCAGAAATCTCATCCCAAAACCATATATATTTATGAAAATACAACAAATACAACTATTCCTAAAAGAGAGACGAGAAGATACAGGGCAACAGCCAGGCTACAGCTACACCTGCGAGAATTCAGCGCCTCACAAAACAGGTAAGATACAAAGCTGCAACCCAGCAGGACCCGAGCACTCCCCAACCCCAGCACCGGCGGGAGGAAAAGATTCAGAGTGGGGAGGGAATGGAAGCACAGGCCCGCCAAATAACCAGCCCTAGTGATATGCGCAGGGAGCACTGACACACGTCGTGCAGTGTATTGGAGATTAGAGAAACAGAAGTGCAGGATCTGAGATGGCAGGTCCCCTCAGCCAGCTCCCCGGGACAAAAGAAAACCACATGCTTTTTTAAAAGACTTAAAGGGACAAGGGCCCAACAGCAGAATGAAATCATCCCAGCACACTCAACCCAGCAGGCTGGGAGCCCTGGGGAAATTCGGACCCCTTGACTGGCGGCCGGGCAAAGCAGCCATGTCGAGGCTTCCCACAGAGATCAGCAGCCCGCCATTCATTCCCCCCGCCTGGCCAGAACTGCAAAGGGTCCAGTGGAGCTGCCGCTGCTGCAGACCAGTGGGGAAGTGGCGCCACCCCAGCATCCTCACAGAATCTACTCACGGAGGGCACTTTTTTTTTTAAGTCTTAAAGAGACAAGGGCCCCACAGCAGAAGAAAATCGTCCCAGCGCACTCAGCCCAGCAGGCTGGGAGTCTTGGGGAAATTTGGACCCCTTGGCTGGCGGCCAGGCAAAGCAGCCACACTCAAGCTTCCCACAGAGATCAGCAGCTTGCCATTCGTTCCTTCCCCGGCTGGCACCGCGGACTCCCGGCAGGCATGCAGCTAACTGGGAAGAAACCCAGAACCAGGTCTAAGCTGAGGGCGACCCAGCACACAGGCAGTTCAGGGCATTATCCCAGAGACTGCCTCCCGGTGTGCAGGAAAACAGCTCAGGCCCGGGAGAAGGGCAAGGAGAACAACAAACAAGAAGGGACTTTTTTCTCCCAGCTGACACATGTGGCACCTAGCTGCGACCACTTCTATCAGCATGAAAAGACAGAGGAATATGGTCAGGACTAAGATAAGCCAGACAACCCCAGAGAGAGAGCCTGATGGGATGGACATGCACAATCTTCCTGAAAAAGAATTCAGAATAAAAGTCATAACCATACTGATGGATCAACAGAGAAATGTTCAAGAGCTAAGGGAGGAAGTGAGGTAAGTGAGGAAAGACAATGAAGAAATGAGACAAGCCATCAACGGACTTAGCAGCAGACTGGACAAGATGCAAGAGACTGTTAATGGAATAGAAAGCAGAGAACAGGAATACAGTGAAGCTGAGGCAGGGAGAGATAAAAGGATCTCTAGGAATGAAAGAATATTAAGAGAAATGTGTGACCAATCCAAAAGGAACAATATTTGCATTATTGGAGTACCAGAAGAAGAGAGAGAAAAAGGGATAGAAAATGTCTTTGAAGAAATAATTGCTGAAAACTTCCCCTTGCTGGAGAAGGAAATAGTTTCTAAGTCCACGGAAGCCCACAAATCTCCCAACACAAGGGACCCAAGGAAGACAACACCAAGACACATAATAATTAAAATGGCAAAGACGAAAGATAAGGACAGAGTATTAAAGGCAGCTAGAGAGAGGAAAATGATCACCTACAAAGGAAAACCCATCAGACTATCATCAGACTTCTCAAAAGAAACCTTACAGGCCAGAAGAGAATGGCATATATTTAACATATTGAAACAGAAGGGCCTCAAACCAAGAATACTGTTTCCAGAACGATTATCATTTAAATTTGAAGGAGGGATTAAACAATTTCCAGACAAGCGAAAGCTGAGGGAGTTTGCCACACATAAACCACTTCTACAGGATATCTTAAAGGGACTGCTCTAGATGAAAGCACTCCTAAAGCTAAAAAGATGTCACGAGAGAAAATACAATCATAGCAAAGAAAGAAGACCATCCAAATACTAACTAAAGGCAAATAATAAAACACCTAGTACAGAAAGAATGGAGGAGGATGAATAAGAAGGGAGACAAAGAAACATCAGACTGTGTTTACAATAACTTAACAAGAAAGTTAAGTTAGACTGCTCAATAGTAAAGAAGCTACCCTTGAAACTTTGGTAACCACAAATCTAAAGCCAGCAATGGCAGTAAGTACATATCTATCAATAATCACCCTAAATGTAAATGGACTGAAGGCACCAATCAAGACACAGAGGAGCAAAATGGATAAAAAAGCAAGACCCATCTATATGCTGCTTACAAGAGACTCACCTCAAACCCAAACATATACACAGACTAAAGGTGAAGGGATGGAAAAAGATATTTCATGCAAACAACAGGGAGAAAAAAGCAGGTGTTGCAGTACTTGTATCAGACAAAATAGACTTCAAAATGAAGAAAGTAGCAAAAGATAAAGAAAGGCATTACATAATGATAAAGGGGTCAGTCCAATAAGAGAATATAAACATTTTAAATACATATGCACCAAAGAAAGGAGCGCCGACATATGTGAAACAAATACTAAAAGAATTAGAGGAAATAGAAAGCAATGCATTCATTTTAGGAGACTTCAACACACCACTCACTCAAGAGGACAGATCAACCAGACAGAAAATAAGTAAAGACGCAGAGGCACTGAACAACACACTAAAACAGATGGAGCTAACAGACATCTACAGAACCCTACACCCAAAAGAAGTAGGATACACATTCTTCTCAAGTGCACATGGAACATTTTCCAGAATACACCACATACTAAGCCACAAAAAGAACCTCAGTAAATTCAAAAATACTGAAATTCTACCAACCAACTTCTCAGATCACAAAGGTATAAAGCTAGAAATAAATTGTACAAAGAAAACAAAAGGGCTCACAAATACGTGTAGACTTAACAGCATGCTTCTAAATAATCAATGGATAAATGACCAAATTAAAACAGAGATCAAACAATATATGAAGACTAATGACAACAATAACACAAAGCCGCAACTTCTGTGGGATGCAGCAAAGGCAGTTCTAAGAGGAAAGTATATTGCAATCCAGGCCTATTTAAAGAAGGAAAAGAATCCCAAATGAATAGTCTAAAGACACAACTACTAAAATTGGAAAAAGAAGAAGAAATGAGGCCCAAAGTCACCAGAAGGAGGGACATAATAAAGATGAGAGAAGAAATAAATAAAATTGCGGAGAATAAAACAATAGAAAAAAATCAATGAAACCAAGAGCTGGTTCTTTGAAAAAATAACAAAATAGATAAACCCCTAGCTGGACTTCTTAAGAGAAAAAGAGAATCTACACACATAAACAGAATCAGAAATGAGAAAGGAAAAATCACTACGGACCCCATAGAAATAGAAAGAACTAAAAGAGAATACTATGAAAATCTATATGCTAACAAGCTGGAAAACCTAGAAGAAATGGAAAACTTCTTAGAAAAATACAACCTTCCAAGACTGACCAAGGAAGAAACAGAAAACCTAAACAGACCAATCACCAGTAATGAGATTGAATCGGTAATCAAAAAACTACCCAAAAACGAAACGCCCGGGCCAGATGGATTCACCTCTGAATTTTACCAGACATATAGAGAAGAAATAATACCCATTCTCCTTAAAATTTTCCAAAAAATACAAGAGGAGGGAATACTTCCAAACTCATTCTATGAAGCCAGCATCACTTTAATACTAAAACATGGCAAAGACCTCACCAAAAAAGAAAATTACAGACCAATATCCCTGATGAACATAGATGCAAAATACTCAACAAAACATTAGCAAACCGAATTCAAAAATACATCAAGAGGATCACACACCATGATCAAGTGGGATTCATCTCAGGGATGCAAGGATGGTACAACATTCGAAATCCATCAACATCATCCACCACATCAACAAAAAGAACAAAAACCACATGATCATCTCCATAAATGCTGAAAAAGCATTGGACAAAATTCAGCATCCATTCCTGATTAAAACTCTCAACAAAATGGGTGTAGAGGGCAAGTACCTCAACATCATAAAGGCTATATATGACAAACCCACAGCTAGCATCATACTTAACAGTAAGAAGCTGAAAGCTTCATCTAAGATCAGGAACAAGACAGGGATGCCCACTCTCTCTACTGTTATCCAACATAGTACTGGAGGTCCTAGCCATGGCAATCAGACAAAACAAAGAAATACAAGGCATCCAGATTGGTAAAGAAGAAGTCAAATTGTCACTAGTTGCAGATGACATGATATTGTACATAAAAAACCCTAAAGACTCCACTCCAAAACTACTAGAACTAATATCTGAATTCAGCAAAGTTGCAGGATACAAAATTCACACACAGAAATCTGTTGCTTTCCTATACACTAACAATGAGCTAACAGAAAGAGAAATCAGGAAAACAATTCCATTCACAATTGCATCAAAAAGAATACAATATCTAGGAATAAACCTAATGAAGGAAATGAAAGACCTATACCCTGAAAACTATAAGACACTCCTAAGAGAAATTAAAGAGGACACTAAAAAATGGAAATTCATCCTATGCTCTTGGCTAGGAAGAATAAATATTGTCAAAATGGCTATACTACATAAAGCAATCTACAGATTCAATGCCATCCCTATCAAAATACCAACAGCATTCTTCAATGAACTGGAACAAATAGTTCTAAAATTCATATGGAACCACAAAAGACCCCAAATAGCCAATGCAATCCTGAAAAGGAAGAATAAAACAGGGGGAATTAATGCTCCAAAACTTCAAGCTCTACTGCAAAGCTTCAGTATTCAAGACAATTTGGTATTGGCACAAGAACAGACCCACAGACCAGTGGAACAGAATAGAAAATCCAGACATTAACCCAAACATATACGGTAAATAATATATGATAAAAGAGCCTTGGATATACAATGGGGAGATGACAGCCTCTTCAGCAGCTGGTGTTGGCAAAACTGGACAGCTATGTGTTAGAGTATCAAACTGGACTACTGTCTAACCCCATACACAAAAGTCAACTCAAAATGGATCAAAGACCTGAATGTAAGTCATGAAACCATAAAACTCTTAGAAAACAACATAGGCAAAAGTCTCTTAGACATAAACATGAGCGAATTCCTCATCAATATATCTCCCCGGGCAAGGGAAACAAAAGCAAAAATGAACAAGTGGGACTATATCAAGCTGAAAAGCTTCTGTACAGCAAAGGACACCATCAGTATGACAAAAAGACATCCTACAGTATGGGAGAATATATTCATAAATGACATATCTGATAAGGGGTTGACATCCAAAATATATAAAGAACTCACACACCTCAACAAACAAAAATCAAGTAATACAATTAAGAAATGGGCAGAGGACATGAATAGACACTTCTCCAAAGAAGAAATTCAGATGGCCAACAGGCACATGAAAAGATGCTCCACATCGCTAATCATCTGAGAAATGCAGATTAAAACCACAATGATACATCACCTCACAACAGTAAGGTTGGCCAACATCCAAAACACAAACAACAACAAATGTTGGCGAGGATGTGGAGAAAAGGGAACCTCCTACACTGCTAGTGGGAATGCAAATTAGTTCAACCATTGTGGAAAGCAGTATGGAGGTTCCTCAAAAACTCAAAATAGATATACCATTTGACCCAGGAATCCCACTCCTAAGAATTTACCATAAGAATGCAGCAGCCCAGTTTCAAAAAGACAGTTGCACCCCTATGTTTATTGCAGCACTATTTACAATAGCCAAGAAATGGAAGCAACCTAAGTGTCCATCAGTAGATGAATGGATAAAGAAGATGTGGTACATATACACAGTGGAATATTATTCAGCCATAAGAAGAAAACAAATCCTACCATTTGCAACAACATGGATGGAGCTAGAGGATATTATGCTCAGTGAAATAAGCCAGAAAGTGAAAGACAAATACCATATGATTTCATCTATTTGTGCAATCCAAAAACAAAATGAACAAAATACACTAGACTCAGAGACACTGAGAAGTGACTGGTGGTTACAATGGGGGAGGAGTTGGTGTGGATAGGTGGGAAGGGTGAGGGGGTTAAAGGGGCCAAATATTCTCAGTCATAAGTTGGCCTTGGGGACACTAATAACATTTTCTATGTTGTGAGATAGTAGCTACACTAGTTGGGGTGAGGTTTAATAACGTGAGTAACTGTTGAACCCTATTGTTGTATACTTGAAACCAATATAAGATAGTGTGTCAACTATATTTCAATATTAGTTAATTAATTAATTAAAAGAAAAAATGAAAACATAGCTGTAGAAGAGTATGAAGAACTTCACATCTCATTCCAACCTTCCAAGGGGGAAAATCCAAGGGCATAAAGATATCCTCCTAGAATCACAGTTAGGATATGGTAACTAGAGTAGGAACTTTGGGAATAAGCAGCCAAAATATGAAGAGCTATCCCTGTTTCTCTGCTATGCCTCAGAGTTCCTATTTGGGTGTGTTCACACTATGCTCTTTTCTACCTTCTTCCTGTGTTTCTCCTCTGTTGACTCCAATTGCAAGGCCTTGCACCATCAGAGAGGCCTAGGCAAGTGGAAACACTGCTTTAGTCAGCTGTGCTGCAAATCCCAGAAGGCTGCTTTCTTCATCCTTCTCTCATTCTGAACGTGAAGTTCCTGAAGACCGTGGTCATCATGTAAGGCTTGGGGAAAGGGATTTAAAATTAGAAAGGTAAAAGCAGTTCTCAAAGCCTATGTGTAGCCCAGTTTATAAGTGCAGGACAAACAGGCATTAGTGTTAAGGCCTAAGTTAGAGTTTGTTTGGTTATAGTGACAGTGTTCTAAATTGCATTCAGGTATTGAGGTCACAGTGGATGCCTGTGGATTTAGGATCTTGGCTACCTCTCCATGGAGATCTATGTAATTACATAACATGGCAGAGTAATATAATATGGTAGGCCTCCTTCTATCATAACTATATTTGCTTATGACTTATAATTAGAAAACTAGACACCAGGATTGTGGCAGCAAAATTAATTTCTGCTTTTACCTGGTGGAACTGAACCCATGCTGGAATTAGATTTCAATTGCTCAGGGATATTATGGCAAATCTAAAGTAAAAATGTCTGGGGAAGACAGAAACAGTCTTTCTTAGGTAAATTCAAACTTGAGCTGGAAATCCATTTGTTGTGGAATATAAACAGGAATTTAGGTATTGGAACTTATTCACTTTTTTCAGGCCCCATTGCTTCTACTCCCATCTTCAACTTGCATTGCCAAAGGAGATCTCTGTGATCCACTAAAATCTGATAAATACTGGAATGACTTTATGTGTATGTGAACATAATAAAGTTGTATTTCTCACCAATGTACAATCATCTGAGAGTGTTCTGGCTGATGAGTAGATTTCTAGTTTCAGGAAAACATATTTTCCCCATTCCAGACTGTAACTTATTACAGTTTACTAGTTTCAATGTTTTATCACTTCAATGAAACATAGAAACCTTATTTCCATTTAGATTACTTTATCTTCCCCACTTTTTAAATGCAATTTTCTTAAGTATTTCTTCTACATATGTTAAACACCACATCAGAAAGTGTATTGGTTCTTGCTTCAACCATCAAATATAATCTAAGAAATTCATGAGAACAATCTACTATATTTACCTGATTTTTACCCATTCTGATGTCCTCTCCTTTCTAAAATCTCAAACGTTCCTGCGTTTTCATTTCCTTTCTGTTTAAAGAACTTCCTTTAGTTATTTTTTAAGGTTATGCTGTTTTATTGACAGATCCTTAGTTTTCCTTTGTCTGAGAATGTCATGATTTTGTCTTCATTTCTGAAGGATATTTTTTCTGGATACAACATTCTGGGCTGACCGTTTTCTTTCAGCACTTGAAAAATTCTGTGACATGTTTTCTGGCCTACTGTGTTTCTGATGTGAAATTCACTATCATTTGAATTGATGTTAATGTTCAATTCAAATTAATGTTTAAGTCAATTGATAAGAAATGTGTCATTCCTCTCTAGCTGCTTTCAAGACCCTTTTATTGTATTTAGTTTTCAAAGTTTAATTTTAATATATTTTAGCATAAATTTCTTTGATTTTTTTCCACTTACAATTTGCTCAGATTCTTGAATATGCAGTTTTATCTCTTTCATCAAATTTGGGAAATTTTCAGATATTATTTCTTTAAATATTTTTCTATCACATACTTTACTCTCCTTTTTTAAGACTATTTTCTTAAATATTTATACTATTTGTTGTTAAAATTTTATTGTGTAAATTTTGTTGTGTGTATTTTATTGATCTGTCCTCAAGTTCACTGATTCTATTCTCTGTCATCTCTACTACTGAGCCCATCCAATATTTTATTTTGCTTTTAATGATTTTCAGTTCTGTAATTTCCATTTGGTTCAATTTTGTAATTTCTATTTCTTTGCTAAGATTTTCAGTGTTTTCATTTGATTTAAGAGAATTTGTCATTGCTGTTGAAGTATTTTTATGATGACTGCATTGGAATTCTTCTCAGATAATTCCAGTATGTGATTTGTCTTGGTGTTGATGTTTATTGATTATAATTTCTTTTTCAGTTGTGATTTCCTTAGTTTTTAATAATGAGTGATGATTTTTTGGTAGATTTTGGATATTTTATTGGTGGACCCTATGTCCTATTTGACCTTTTTTGTAGACAGTTTCCCTATTGAGGTGTAGTATGAGGACTACATGAATGTGTATGTCCAGCTTCCCATTGGGTCATGCTACATCAGCCAGGCAAAAATGAAGCACTGACTTACAGTGCCTCATTGCAGATGGGTGGAATGGGAGTTCAGCTCCCCTTTCAGCCTCTAAGACACTTTCCTGTTTAAAGTATGGCATTGATTCATACCCCTTCATTGCCTTCAAGTTGGGGTATAAACTCAGTTTGGTTACATTGGTACCAAGGAGGTCAGAAGCTTAGGGCTGACTAGTGCCAACTCACTCCAACTTCTTTAGTCTCACTGATTCCAGGTGGGTGTGGAGCCTTAACTCCCTGCAGGTCTCACTAACATTGGTGAAGGGGCAGAATAGTGATGTGCCTCTCTTCTTACCATCCCTCTAGGTCTCATTGCTTCTGCATAACAGTGGAGCCTCAGCTTGCAGAAGGACCCCACTTTGTTGTTTGTTTCCTAGAGTAAAGTGTGAGTGTTATGAAGACAGAGATGTGTAGTTTGTCTTTATATTCCTGAAACCTCACATAGCATGATGTTGCTATCCTTGATCATGAAATGAATAAGTAAAATAATGAATTTAAGAGCTGAGGTGATTAGACGAACATTAAGGGCCCAGAATTCCTGAGGTTCTGTAATATATGATTCTAAGTAACATATTACTAAAGGCTAAATTGTGCGGTTCAGTGATTCTTGAGAATTTCCCCACATCAGTGATGGGAAAAGAAGAACCTTGATAATCTCCTCTATAATTCACTTAATATTTTAAACACAAGATTTTAAATTACCACCAAAATAAAGTGATCCCCCACTTTCTTGGGAAGGGAATTTGATTTCAGTCCTCAAAAATGTCACTGAGTAAGGTCTATATTGCTTTTTCTAAGAAGCAATTTGAGTTTTTCAGGACTCAGAGCTATATAGGTCCCTCCCTTTTTCTCCACGTAGATCTACCAGGAGGCCAGAAACCCACAAGGTACAGTTTTGCTGGCTGTTCCCCAATGCCTTGTTTTCAATTTTTAAGACGCGTTAGCTGGAATCATTACATTAACAACACTCTCCAATGTACCCAGTCTGTCATCTGTCTGCTTAAGATGCTTGTCAGATGATACCCTCCCGTGTCTGCTGTCTTCATCTGGTATTCAAAGCTGTGGAACCTGGCTCCACGGTAGTCCACCTCCTGTTCCAAACTACAAAACTGGCTCTCATCTTTCAGTCTGATGACTATGGAGTAATTAATAATCCTCCCCACAATAAGTTACCATATTGGGTTTTGGGGAAAAAATCATACCTGGAGGATGGTGAATAGAAAACATTTTAGGGCTCAGAATACATATAAAGGTTCTTCTAAAAGAGAGCCAGATTGTTACTCTCACTCTCCCCCAGCTAGAGGGTCTGAAATCTGAGTCATTTTACCCTGTCCCATATGCCACTTCATTTCTTACAATTTGAAAACCTCATTCTGTGTCATCCCCATGACTAAAAATAATAAAAATGCTTGGCGATCATTTGAATTTAACCAAGACTGATTGTGGTAAAAGAAAATCAAAATATAACCCTCAACTGTGGAGAAATTCAGTGAGTACATGGAGTAAAAGGAATAAAACTGCTGCTACTTTTTAAACACAATTCTTAAAATCTTTCAGTGGATTCCCTTTATTTCAACTCCTTGAACTGGTAATCAAGGTCCTACATGTCAATATAACCCTGCCCCACACCTTCAACCCTAAATCACAATTACACACCTTCACTCCAACCAGACTCAATTTAATTGTACTCTGAATAGCTAATCATATGTTTTCCCATGTTCAAATCTCTGCTCACACCTTCTGACCTGCCTGAAAAGCCTACATTATCCCTTTCTAAATGTCAGTTTCTCCATAACATCCCTGCAACCACTGGGATCATCAGCCGTGCTTCACTTGGAACCCCTGTAGCAGTTGTTTTCTATATCACTTACCTAACAGTCACTGCTTTTCTTATTATCCTTCAAAACCAGCAGTTCTCAAAGTTCATTACTCATCCATATCACTTGGAGTGTTGTTAAAAAGACTAATTTCATTGCTCCCACTGAAGAAATACTGATTTAGTAGGTATGGTAGGTGAAATTCTAAAGATGCCCCCCCCAAGATCCCTGTTTCTGTTTATTCAATAAAACACTAATCGAGGTATTGCTATGAAAGGATTTTTGCAGATGTAATTAAAGTCTCAAGTCAGTGCACCTTAAAATATGGAGATCATCTTGTTGGGCCTCCCATAATCAAACAAACACTTCTGAAACAGAGAGTTTTCTCTGACATGTGACAGCAAAAGAAGTCAGAGAGATTCCGAGTGTGAGAAGGACTTCACATGCTGGAATCATATGGCTGGAAGACGGAAAGGGCCATGTGGAAGGGAAGGTGGGTGGCCTCCAGGAGCAGAGCCATCCTAGCTGACAGCCACCCAGGAACCAAATTTTGCCAACAACCTGAGTCAGCTCAGAATTGGATTATTTCCCAAAAGCTTCAATAAGAACCTAGCTTAGTAAAACCCTAATTTTGGTCTTGTGATACCTTAAACAAAGAACCCAGTCATCCTGCCCAAACTTGTGACTTTTCAAAATTATGAGGTAGTAAATAGATGTGGTTTTATACTGTGAAGTTACTGGTGGTTTGTTACACAGCAATAACAACTAACACAATCAGTATGGGGCTGGGCCCTGGAACCTGGGCTTAAACAGGTAGGTGGTCCCTGACCACAGCCCAGGAAACCTCACTCAGAAGTTTCATAATTTTCATTCCATCTGTCCAATAGACCAGGTTCACAACTAATTTTTTACTTGGGAAGATAATATAATTGTCCTTTGAACTTGTAATTAATCCCACCTCATACAGGTGTACTCTCAAATATCAATTAACTTAGTAAAATTCTCCAAAGTGGATAAACTATTTATATCCAAAGTGTGATACCCAAAGAGTGTGTGGACAAGTCCTCATCATTCATGGACAAGACGAGGAATGTGGAAGCAAAGCATGCCTTCTGATGGGCCATTAACTTCTTTGTAGTTGTGCGATTGGCTCCACAGCAGAATCAATAGTCCCTCGGGCTACTAATCAGGGTTCTGTATGAAGTCTTGACAGAAGTATCTGAAAACTGGAGTTACAAGGGCTGTGGATTTTACTGGTCTCTAGGCATTCCCAGCCCCCCCCAGGGGCTAACTGAACACTTGCCAGGTAACATGGTAGCAGGTAGCCTGCGCTCCAGACTTCAGAAAATGCAAAACACAGAAGAGCCAGGACTTGAGATTCCTGAATATTCTGAAATTTTTTCCCCATGGAAATTCTCCCAGTTTGCCTGATGGACGCAACTGAGCACAGCCTTTCAAAAAAAAAATCATCATTATTAGTGATGAGAAGGAACTTGGAACTCCTATAGTTCAAGCTCCCAGGCCCTAAACTCTGCTATACTACTTCCAGTGATGGGAGCCTACCTCACATGCCAGCCTAGTCCATGTCTGGACAGCTCTGTTAGAGAGCACTTCCTCAGTCCAAGCCACAATCGGCTGCCCTGTATCTTTCCTGTGCTTGCTTTAGAGCAGCTTTTGCAGCCACTCCATAGTGGTAATCTGGCCTTGAGACCACATCATACCTTGCCCCTTTGCTGTGTATATTTTTCAGTAAATATCCCCCTTCTTTCCAAGGCGCCTTGCTGATATTTTTCCAATGCTATTCCATGTGCTTGGCCTCTCAGAAAATCCACCACATCAGGAGTACTGGGGGGAAAGTCCTGGGAAAGGCAGAGGGTTTACAAAAATAAGAGATGGTAGTGAAATAACAAAGGGGAATAGAGACAAAAAAGAACTGCCACACAGGCCAATATAGTTATATCCAGTCCTTCCTAACTCCTGAGTGCCAAAAGAATAGACAGGATTTGAATTAGCATATTTAAGCCTACTTCTACCTTAAAAAATAATTTCCTATCATTGGGCCACAATTTTATAGACACTACTACATTCACGCCCCTATTTCTGCCAGAATCATAAAGCAGCTGCAGTCACAAGTCCTAATGGAGTCTCTAACCTGAGCTGGAGAACAAAGAAGATACAAAACAAATAGATTGCAGAGGAGGAAAATCATCCCACATTCTCTTTCATCCAGATAATACAACATAGTCTTTGTCTTATGTGTCAATATCTATAAAACTGAAAGTCTAAATATGTACAGTGCTTATGTGTCTAGACAGACAGACAGTGCTAGACAAATCACAGAGCTGCATTTTCATGCTCTGGAAATATTTAAAACAAAGGTTCTGCTGTTATTGTTTTACATTGCATATGCCTGTAGCTCGACTGCAGCAGGCATTCAAGTAAGCATTTTGAGGTTCTGGTGGAAAGGAAAGATCTGACATTACAAAAAAAGTTTCTTTTCTGTTTCCCTCTCCCTTCCCAGAAGCCTGGCGCAACACCTGTCTCATCAGCAGGGGTACTCGGAAGGGATGGGCCTCAAGGCACCTCCGTCCCAAGATTCTCCATGCCTCATTCTTCATCCACGCTGCTCGTAATGTTCCATCACTGGCACAGTTACACCTGAACACTCTGGTGCTGCCAAACACCTGGCTTGATTTTCCACTGTCCGAATGAAAAATAAGCATAATCTGCTTTTTGAGGATATAGCAAATGAGGGAGTTCATGACAAATTGTGTTGGTTTATGCAGAATAGTGATAATAAGATACAAATGAGAATTTTTTGCTTAATGAATAATACTAATCACGTTTCCATAAATGCTGTGCCCTTCTAATTAGAGAGACTGCATAAAATCAGCTTAATTTATTTGTGACTAGTTAGACAGAGTTTAAATATTTACTAGAGATTTGCTCAAATGTTGGAGAGGATTTTAAACATTTCCTAACATTGAAGCAGCCTTCCTAGTTCTGTGGGGTGCGGTGACAGCTCTAACTTGTGGGAACTCTGATTTTGCAAGCGTGTCATGAAAATCTTGGTTTCGAAATGAAGAAGAAACGGTATTATTGATTTACATACTAATTCTCCAACTGTTACTCATTTTCTTGATTCCAGCTTCCAAAGTTGCCCTCCCAACATTCATCACTGTAGTACACTAGAGGGGATGCACATCTCTTTTAATAAATTATAGGAACTATGACTAATTATAGTGATATTAACTATGCAAAGTAATATGTAACTTAAAATGGATACGTTCATCATTTCAAATTATGCCTTTGACTTTTGATGGTCTAATACAGGCATGTTCTTTTTATACTATATTTTCTAAGAATCTCTTTGTAATTCTATGTTCTCTTGTGAGTATACTGACCTACTAAAAAATTTCTAGAGCCTCTTTTATGACCTGAGGGCTTAAAAGGAAGACAGGCAGGTCACCATGAGATGATAAGGAGCAGAAAGACAAATACATGTTGTGCCTCTCTGGCATGGAATTAGATCTAAGAGGTCTGGTCAAGAGAAGCTTTGCTGAAATGCCTTATTATTTGTATCTTTCAAAAGCATTTGAACATGAATTATCTTGATTCAATCCTAATGGTGACCTGGGGGGTATTAGATATCTGTATCCTTATCTTCTGGATGAAGACACTGAGACTGTGATAGGCTAGGAGATTTATCCAGTACCACAGGGCTAATTAGTGACAGTCTGGGACAAGACCCCAGACTCTGCTTCCTGGTCCACGTCATATTCTCTACACCAACTAAAGTGATACTTGAGTTCATTAAAGAAACTTAGAGAAAACATCCAAAATCTCCCTTCACTTAAGCAATATGATTTGTCCAATCACTCATTTATCCATTCATTCTTAAACTTACACCCATTTATTGAGCACCTTTTCTGCTTCAGGCACTGTGTTAGACACTGCAGATAGAGCAGGAAGACACACACTTACCTCCCAGAGCCCTCCCTCTGGCAAGGAAAATTGACATGCAGTCCAAAAATTACTATAAAACACCATGGAAAGGGCTATAATAAAGGTTTGTACAAAGTGTTATGGGAGCACAGAGGTGAGAGAATTATTTCTGACTAAGAGACAAGTAAGAAGATGGTTAAAGGAGGATTTTTCCAATGAGGTGATGGTTAAATTCTGAAAGAATTCACTGATTTCCTCTAGCATACAAAAGCAAAAAAGGCATTCCACATGCTTGAAAGAGCAAAGTGTGAAGGGCACAGTCCATCAGGGAAGAGGCTGGGAAACAGGCAGAGGATTTTGTGGAGGACCTTAAATGTCACCCTGAGGAGTTCAAGCTTTATTATGTGATGGTGAAGAGTCAGGGGAGGGTTCTCAGCAGAGCAGCAGTGGGGTCAGTTTTTCTGTTTCAGCAGGGTCATGGAGAGTGAAAAAGGGAATGAAAGGGGAGACACTGGAGGGAAAGAGACCTAGCAGGAGCCTACTGCAACGCTGTACAAGCACGTTGTAAAGACCTGAGTCAGGACTGGGGAAGTGAAGAGCAAGGGATGGGCAGGGGAAATGGATTTGAAAGGCATTTAAGAATAGCATGGTTTGTTGGATTATATTTATGGCACATATAGTAGTATTTTCCCCAATCTTCTGTTTCATTTTTTCCTTCAGTGTTTAGGTGGCATGACTCATTAGCCCTTAGGCTTCTTGAAGACAGGAATGAATGTTTGTAAAAGGGAAATTCTTGTTATTCTCTTGAAATTGCTATTTGTACAGTGCTCACAATGTGACAGGTATATTCTCAGATAAGGATTTTTGACTTATGACAGGCTGACATGTTGTGAGATGATGGACTTCCCTCCAACTTATAAAGAAACCAAACAGCTACATCACAATAAAAAAATATTGTACCTATAAGCTCATATGGCTAATGGGAGAATATATTAAATTCCTAAATATACCTTGCTCCATATACCAACTGTAAACAGCACAGTAGACTTCAAGGAAAATATTCATTCCAAATTATAAATATAGGCCAGATTTTAGGTATTTAAGATGGTATATCATGTTTCAGGATAAGGTGTGGCAACATGCAACTCAGAGCTAAGAAACTGACTGCATAATAAGTGAGTTAACACAGGCTCTGGAGCAGCTGCCATTCTTCAACTTTTGCCTCTATCGTTAAGCTGTGTAACCTCAAACAAGTCATGAGCCTCTTCATCTCAGGTTCCTCATTTGTGAAAGGGAACAAGAAATAGTAACTACCACAGGGGTTCTTATGAGTATTAATGAGTATTATATGTTCAGAGCTTAACACAACTTTGACATTATTATTATTGCTGTTATGATTGTCAGATTAAAGAAAGACAGGCTTGAGCCTTCACGACATGATGTGGTTCCACCCAGTACTCTAAATTTTGACAGTAATAGGCTACCTGCAAAATCCAAAATAAGATAGCATCATAATTTTCAGTTATACTGAGAAAAAAGGAATTGTCTTTCAAACATAGCCAGGTTCCTGACTCGGATGTGAAGACACAAATGACTTTGAGAACAGCAATCTCAAGAGATTACAGCTGTTTTGAATTTTTCCCTCATTTTCTCTAAAGCTGCTAAATATAGAACATCCTTTAATTCATTTAAAAAAAATACTTTATGAACTTAGTGATATTTTCAATCTTGAGTCAAAAAGCTCATTATTTTTCTATCCAGTATTAGTTCTCATTTATCTTAGGTCTAATTTTTCAATTTCCTGAAAATTATCCTTCTGAGATTTGATATCTAAATCTATGCTTTAAAATGAAGAAAAGGAAACATTTATTGAAAACATAGTAGATGCTCAATAAATTTTGGTCAAGCTACACTCCTAATATGAGCAGGCAGTATGCTCACTATACATACACACCTACATATATATATATATATGTACATTCCTATTTGGTCCTCATGACCAAGGTAAGGTAGTAATTACTATCTCTACTGTACAGGCAAGAAATCTGGGAGATGCAGGTCCTTGCTCAGGGTCATACCATTGATAGGGGCAGAAAGGGATTTGCCCTGAGGTCACCAGGCTTATAAGTTCCTGTGCCCAGCCTTAGGGATCAAGGTCATTCTTGGCCTGCAACATCTCATGGTGAAGAATCTTAATTCTTTTAGATAAGTTGCCCTCTCCAGTGTGTTATTTTATTAGGCTTTTCTCAAAATATTCAAGTTCAATTGTTCCCTTCTAAGGTCAACTCAGCAGCCTAAACAATGCACAGAGAATACAAGTAGATACATCATAGTGGAGTAGAGTATTTTAAACAATGCTCTAAAATATATAGCATCCTCATCTAAAAATCAATGTACTGAGTAGGGGGAGATTCAGAAACTAGTATGATTTTAGACCTTGGTCATCTCAAACACCTTTCAGTGACTGCATGGACCCACACTTTACTACTGCTATAAAATATAGATTAGTTGATAAAATGGAATTTAAAAGATCACTACTTTTTTTTAATGTTGAATGAAATGACCCTTTAAAAACAGCCTATTAGCTGTTAGACGCCTTTCAAAAATACCTAACGCATCCCAACTAGAACAGAACAAACAAACAAACAGCTGAAGCCTTTAGGGTCCCCGAGATCATAAAACTTTCGGCCTTTTTCCTGACACCAACAGCGTTCGGCCCCTGGACGGTTGGTGCCTGAGGCTACAGCCCGGACTGAAGTTGTTCTGGCAGCAGAAGGAGGCCCCAAAAGCATCTGATTATTTGAAAATGTGCTTTCATTGTGTTGCTTGCAGCTGTGAGTTAATTTTGTTAAAACAAAAACAAAAACAAAAAAAAAGACCCTTTTGATTCTTTAAAATCCAGGTTTTTTTCCCCTCTGCAGAGCAGCTGCAAGGAGAGCAGCGTCAACTGGAAACCCCCCTACCTCCCTGAGAGCACCACTGTGGGAGGATGCCTTTCTCACCAGCAGGGAATCAACGCATCGCTGCTGAGCCCAGGCTTCTGAGGCTCTCCTCATTGGCTAATTTGTAAAGATAGACAGCTAGATGAACCAATTGTAGAACTGTAGAATTTTAAAGTCGGTAGAGTCCTTAGAAGTACGTAAGTCTGACTCTCAGCCCTTTACAGATGAGAAAACTCAAGGACAGAGAGGTTAAGTAACTGGCCTAAGGTTTCCTATCTAGTCAATGGCAGCCTCCTAGTACATATAAATCTGGAACCGGGAGCAATGCGATGAGGGGAGATAGAAAGAGGGATGCCATCATCTACCTCACAGACCCTGCTTATGAGGATTCTTCTTCCCCTAGACAGTATTTATAGCTGTCCACCTGATATATTAAAGATGCTTGGCCCCTGACTCCGTGTCCCTTTCCAGCTCCACTTCTGAATCACCTTCTCAATAGAAATCAATTCTAAATTTCTCTCTACGCTCACCATTTACCTCAGGCTCACCTCCCTCAGAAAACACCCCCTCTCCAATGCATCATGACTCATTCTAATCAATCTGATTTGACTGTAGCCCAGTAGACTTGAATATATACTTAGTTTGAATTTATTTCTAGCTTTTGCAAATCCACATCGCTCATGCGGTATCTTCCTCTGACCACACTGCTGAATTAGGCTGACGAGTTCTAGATCCTGGCTTCGGAGCGTCTTCCGTCAGGACATGCTTACCGATGTCTCTGTGAATCCTCCCAGGTTTCTGTATATTTAGAACAAGCCACATGGTGATAAACGGTGGTGATCAATCCCATCTCTGCCATTGCCCTGTTAGCAAGAAGGTAGCTCTGCCAGTCACTTGCCAATCAATTTCACAGAATGTAGGTTGTGCCTCACCCAATTCAAGTCTCCTAATTAATGGAGTGACAAAATTTTGACATTTTGCTGGCTTCTCTGGCTCTTGTGGGAATTTGGGGAAGAGAATTGAAGGAGGTTCAGGAGAAGGGGGAGAGTGAGTGAGGAGAGAAGAATGTACACTGACTTAATGGGTCTTTACCAGTTTTTGGTGAATAACAATTTTTTAAATAAATAATATTTTCTAATGATGAAAGCAATATGAGTAGTACAGAAAAATCTTTCTAAAACACTAGAAAACATAAAGAACAATGAAAACCTCTTAAGTTTGATCTGTTTTATTTTCATGTAATAAAAACCTCAGTACCATCTAACCTAAATGATTAGGTAATATGTTAGCTCATTCTATAATTAGGGTAGACTTCAGTGCTGTTTTGATTCAGAGATGTGACAGTACCACTAGATACAAGGTCTCATGCCATCTCTGCTCTGTCTCCTGTGTGTCAGTTCACCTTAAGGCCAGCTTCCCCCATTAACAAATCTCTCCTACTATCACCTAGAACTCCCTATTTCCTTATACATGGTCAGGGAGAGAGAATAGGTATCTCCCACCCAACTAAGTCTTTCAACTTTCTCTGATTGGATCAAATGAAATTGTATGTCTATCTCTGAAGCAGACACTAAGGCCAAGATAGTGCTTTGCATTAAATGGCTTCAGCCTGGATTATGCACCCACCTCTAACCTAATAACCGTAACTAAATAGATGAGATCATCCTGATGACCTCACTCAGGGACGATGGACCATGTGTGGAAGGAACCCAAGGTGAAAGTCTGCCTCACCAAATTGCATGGCTACTGCACATGGTGTGGATGTGGAAGGGATAACAGGATGGATGCTGTAGGGTATGGCGAGGGGATGTCCATCACAATGTCTTCCATACGCTAGTAATCCAGTTGCCTAGGAAAGAATAATTGTTGGTATTTTCCTACATAGCACTAAAAATACACATACACCCTTTGTGCATGTGTGTATACTGCAAATCAAAATTATTTGTATATACTGTTTTATGGCCTCTTTATTTCTCACTGAAAATATATATTTTACAGTGTTCTCTTGTTATCAAATATTCCAAAAAGTATTTAAAGACCTGTGTGGAATTTAGATAACCACTACAATTTGGGCATTCATTAAGACATTTCATTTTTCATCCTTACAAATTAAGTTGTAATAAATAAGTTTGCACATATATCATTGTTCACATCCAGGCTTGTTTCCATAAGATAGAATACTAAAAGTGGAATTCATGAGGGAAAGAGCATAAACAAAACTTTTGGATACTTATTACAAAATCACCACCAAGAAACATTGAACTAATTTTACACACTAGCAATAGTACACATTAGCATAAGTATCTACACCTGTTGTATTTTTAAAGCCCCAAAGTATAAAAAATACTCATTGGAATCATAGTTAAATCTGTGAGGGAAAGTAAAAGAAGAAATCACTGATTTTTTAAAAACTTGGAATTCAGGCTAGAGAAACTCTTGATTTTTTCAATCCATGATGTCTGAGCCTATCCTAAAAGGAACCACAAAATAAGATCATATTTGTGTGAAGAAGAGAATTAAAGTCCCTCAGGATCTACAGAATGCTACACTGTTAGTTCTGGCTCTTTGAAACTTAAATTACAAGCATGCATTTTGAGCTAGCTCAGGCAAAAAGGTAAATTTATTGACTCATATGACAAGGAAAAGTAAGAGTGTAACTGGAAATGACAAGAACCAAAGATTTGATGGTTCCAGCATCCTTCCTCTCCAATGTTTACCTCGCCCTCTATCCATGTCTCCTGCTGCAAATCAGGATTCTCTGAGTAGCTAGGATCCCAGCTGCCAAAAGCCTCTGAGAGTCTGCGTTTTCTAACCTGCACCACCAGAAAGCCTTACCCTAACCTCAGTTTTGAAGATCAGGGCTGTATGCTGATTGGTCAGGCTCAGTTCATCCACAGATCCCTTTCTTTGGAGAGAGGGGGTTGGGCTTCTGTAGAGCAGTCAGTATTACTTGATCGTTGATTGGCAGCCCTTGCATCATAGACATGATCTAAGTAGGGAGGAGCAGTTCCTCTAAAGGAGAAATGGCATTCAAAAGAGAAAAGGCATGCTATATGGACACAAATAACTCATAAACATTCTCTTTTTAAATTCTTAAGCTCCATGACCTACCATAAATGAATGTGTAGAGGAGGAAACCAAGACTCAGAGAAATCAAATTAATTGCCTTGGAGCTCAATCTCTCTCTCTTTCTCTCTCTCTCTCTAACAAACACACACACACACACACACACACACACACACACACCAAAGTGATGGAGCTGGAATTTAAACCCCAGGCAGTCTAATTCTAAATCCTATGTTCTTTCATTAATTATACATTAAACACAAACACTCTTTAGCAATGTGGCTATTATATAAATGAAGATACTATGATTAAGTGGCAATCAAAATCATCCCCAACCCCCGACCCCCATACACACAAACATCCCCCACCATGTGGCTACCCCCTGCCTGGTTTGGCACTGATCCATCCGAGAGAATGTCACATCAGCTCTCTCTGAGCCGTAAGTGCCCACCCAAGGTTGCTGGGTCACAGAGGAGGCCACATGTCAGAGGAAACGGACAGCCTATCTCAGCCCTCTCCAGGTAAAAAATCTACTATTCACTCTGGAAAGATATGCTGAATTTCCATTCAATCACTTTTCAATAATTTTTTCTTCTATATTCCGAGACAGTGGGCCAATTCTTCCCTAAAGTGCACAAAATGGCTTCTTAGCATCATAGAAGAATCGTAGATCTGATCTAGTCTGTTGATCTCATTTGGTGGCCTAGAGAAATAATAACCAGAGAGATTAAATGATTTTCCTAGAGTTAAAAGCCCAACTGTCATAGGTGATTTCAAACTCAAGCCTCCTATGTACCAGGTTAGTGATCATCTACTCACGTGTGGATGTTCCAGTCACTCCAAAGAGGAGTGAGCTCTTAGGGTGAAATTTTCATCAAGAGTCAGGTCCAGAGAGGAAGGATAAAGGATGAGGAGTCTCTGTGTAATGTCAGAAAAAGAGTACCCCACTGTCTCCTTGAAAAGAGATGAACACACTTCCAATGACAGGAATGAAAAAGAGCCACTGAGAACAGCAGTGGAGTTAGGACAAAAGTGATGTCAACAAACATCACATACCTATGAGATGCCCAAGCACATTTTATGTGCAAGGTTTGGGGATAGAGCAAAACACAACAGATACAGTCACTGGCCTCACAAAGACGGCAATCTAGTGGAGAAGACAGATGTTAAAAAGTCACAGGTGTGATGGCTATTTTGAAAGGTCAAGTGCAGGATCCTGTGGGAATGCAGAGTAGTAGGAGTGACCGCTCACAAGAGAGGAGTTTAAGCTGAGATTTGCATGATGAGTAGGATACATTCTGGAGTGTATGGAGTGGAATAGTGGGTCAAGCAAAAGGAAAAGCATGTATAAAGGCCTGGAGGTGAAAGACAGTGATGATGTGGGCCTCTGCAAGCAAGTCCCTGTGGTTAGAGCATAGAGGGAGGGAGAGGGTAGAGCAGTTAGTTGTCTGAAGAGGCCAGTGGGGACCAGAGTTCCATGAGCTATGTTCAAGAATTTAGTCTTTAGCCTAGGCACAGTAGGAAGGTTTGCAAGCAGCCCAAGGCAGAATCATCTCTGTGTTTGTAAAAGATCATCCTAATAGCATGGAGAGATTAGAAGGCACTGAAGCTGAATGTAGTGAAAAATTCTTAGGAGGTGCTTGCACTGGTCTGATTAAAACATGGTGGTGGCTTAGATGTGAGTGTCGGCAGAGAGGAAAGGGAGGGGAGTCAAGATTTACTTCCATTGTTGCCTGAAACATGCATAACAGCAAAAGCAAAATCAAACCTACAGTTCGTACATGAGGGGGTCTCTGAGAATTAGGATAGAAAAGAATCCAAATTGCCTCCTGTTTAGTAAGAAAGGATTAGAGAAATGAGTACACAGAAGAAAAATAAAATTAGGTGTAGTAAGTCTGATTCACAGACACTATTGCCTGGCCAGATGCTGCTGTGGAAATTTCAGAAACACCCGCTAAAATCATAAATGAAAATCACATATTCGTAACATTTAATGAGAATACAGGCTGAATTTACAGCCGCTGAATGTGCAGTATGGATGAAGATGTCGATTTACCCATGGAAGATGGAAATATATATGATAGAGGAAAACAATACCCTGAAATGTGATAAACATTTGCATGAAAATGAGTCACTGCAAAAACTTGAAACTTCAATACTTTATGCACCAAATTATCTTCAGAGCAGTCAAAAAGAAATAATAATAAATAATAATGGTGCATTTTCCTGCCATTAATTTTTTTACAAAACTTCTGTTGACTTCGGTGAAAGTTCTGCCTCTAGAATGTGGCCCAGAAAATTTATAGTCTGTAACTCAGAGACCAAAGACCTTGAACATCAAGAAAATCTCTTACCCTTATTTATATACACTGTTCTTTATCACAAAGGAAGAGCTGGTACCCATTCCAAGTAACCAATCATTATGCAAGGAATATTCTGACTCACCCAGCATCCTTAATCAGTAAATGCTATGCCAATGGAAAAGAGTGTGAAGAAGTCACAGCATCCATTAATAAAAAATGACTGGGGCTTTCTATCAACAGAAACATCATTAGGAAATGTATGGTAGGAAGAGTAGGCTGTAGATTTGTGGTGGCAGGGATGGCAATGGAATACTAACATTTATACCCTCTTAACCACTTTGTTTTAAAATGATGCTATATTTCAGGTAACTGTGCTTTAAACAGTATTTTGCACCTTCAATTTCTTGTTAAATTCCTGACTGCAGACTCAAAAGATGAGACCATCTTACCTGACCCCCTTGACCCTCCCTACAGCTTCCAAAAGTAAATATTACTCTTTTTTTTTCAGTTTTATTGAGATATAATGGACACATAACATGGTACATGTTTAAGGTGTACAACTGAATGATTTGATATATGTATATATTGCAAAATGATTACCACAGTAAGGTCAGTTAAAAAATATGGAATGCTTCATGAATTTGTGTGTTATCCTTGCACAGGGGCCAGGCTAATTTTCCCTGTATCATTCCAATTTTGGGGGATGTGTGCTCTCAAGGCTAGCAGCACAGATATTTCTAACAGGTAATTGAATGTCTATCTTCCATGAAAATACTGGTCAAGTCTTGGAAAAAGATAAATCAGATATGAAGGGGAAGGACCTCCCATCAATCCAATGCTTTCTTGAACAGTCTTCTATCTTTGTTGCACTTGTACTCCCAATCATGAACCCTTGGGTAAATAAAGAAAATGTGATTCACTTTTCCAATAAAATGTGCAATCTGCATTTTGACTAAGGATGCTTCTTGGTCACACAGTAGACTTGTAATTCCAATGTAACTGTATTGCATTTTGAAAGAAAACAAGGCAGTCATGTTCCATTAATAGAAAGCCTTCTCAAGCATGTCTCCTGGTAGGTTAAAGGGATCTGAGTCATTTGCTGAGGGTGAATGGGGGAATCATAAGTTCATATAAAACACCTACAAATCTTAATAGAAGGATGAGCTAAAACTACGAAAGTCACCATTACTGTATAACTTTTCAAGTATCACCAGAGCATGTCATCAGTAGATTAACTAATGGTATTCTGCTTTAATGGCATTTCTGCCCTATCATTAACCCAAGCATGGTCCATAAAGTTGCTCGAATATCAATAAATGAGCTTACTACAGTTTATGTGATCTCCAGCTCTATCAGCTCAATAAGAACAACAGCATCAAATTCCTCATCCAGGCTCAGTGTGTGAATCTGAAGGCCACGAATTGGATAATAATGTCAATGATTATTCAAAATGAATTCAGGCTCCCATTGTGTCAGTTTCTCCATGCCTTATTTTCAAAAGATCATGGTTCTGATCCTAATTTCACATAGTAGGCCATGGCTTCTAAAGAGATTCCAGTGTTAACCTATAGTCTACCTTCAGATAGAACCTGGACAGATGAGGTTTGCAAATCACTACCCAGTCTAAACTGGAAATTATACTGGTTTTGATAAGATGTAGTTGGAATACACCACCCACCAAAAAAAAAAAGTCCTACTTAATCCAATCTTCTATTGGAATTCCAGGATTGATGCCACTATTACAGAAAAACTCATTTTGGTTATAGCACCAACATGGCCAAATAAATGACTTCAAGATGCTGGAAGAAAGTATTCAGCCAAGATAAATAGGTGTTCAAATAAGCCTCCCCCGCTTATTCATTTTGCTATATGGAAAATGAACTAACTATGTTTAATGTACATCAAATGAGATTTGGAAGCAAGTTCTAATTCACTTCATTCTGTACCAGGAATGAGCAGTTTTTTATTTCCCTGCTTCCACCTTTAACCCCTACAGCATATTCTTAACAAAATGGGCAAAATAATCCTTTTAAAATATACATCAGATCATGTCACCCCTCTGCTCAAAATCCTCCCATGCCTCCCACTCCATGAG
This sequence comes from Smutsia gigantea, assembly GCA_032199065.1. NCBI lineage: Eukaryota > Metazoa > Chordata > Mammalia > Pholidota > Manidae > Smutsia > Smutsia gigantea. Next base: position 163,863 of record JAVSCE010002227.1, read on the forward strand.
GAGTACAGGCCAAAGCCCTGGCGGTACTCTCCAGGCTCTAGACAAGCTGGCCGCTGACCTGTTTCCTAACTCACTCTCCCTCACTTTACTCCAGTTCCACTGAACACACTGTTTCACAACAGTATTGTGTGTGCAGTGTATTCATACCTCAGGACATTTGCACCACTTGTGCCCCCTGACCCGAGCACTCTTCTCTCTGATATCCACATGACTCATCTCCTCGCCTCCTTCAAATTTTTGCTCAACAGGCAACCCTGTCCAAACTATTTAAAATTATATTTCACCCCCTTTTCCTACACCCCCAATTACCCTCGTCCTATTCTTTTCCTCCATAGCACTCATCAGCTTCTTACATTCTACAGAGTTTACATATTTATTATGTCTGTTGACTCTCTTCCTACCAGAATTTAAACTCCACAAGGACAGAAATTTTAGTCCATTTTGTTCACAACTGTATACACAGAACTTGAAAGAATACACAGCACATAATAGGTGCTTAATAATATCAGCTGAATGAAAGAATGAATTTCAATGCTGCTGAATGTGGCGCAAATCTAACATACTGAAATTTACAGATGTTTTACTTAAACCCATTATTTAAATTATACAAGCCTCATTTCTCTCACCTGTAAATGGAATGACTATAGTATCTAATGTTGAGGGTTGTTGTAAAGATTAAGGGAGAAATGGAAAGCATTTAAGACAATGCCTCCCATATTGATTAATTACTTTGATTCAACTGAGAATCAAAAGCAAGTAGAATAGAAACAATACCAACACTTGTGTAGAATTTTACACTTTATGAAGGACACAGTTGTTTTCATTAGATCCTCCCAGATTCCTCCCAGATTCAGTACAGGAAAATATTAATAGCTGGATCCTCAGTGTCTGTGCCTCCATTCAGGGATCTGCCATCTACAAGGCACGGAGAGATGGAGGCAGGATTCAAACTCAGCTCCTCTGATCCCAAGCACTATGATCTCTCTTCAATAGCAGAGAAAGGAAATACACTTCCATCTCAAGGCTTTAACAGAATGAAAGGTCTTTGAGGTGATGTTTTTTGTTTGGCTGTTCACTTACTGAGTCTGGATGCCTGAAAAACTGTGGCTTCAGTGATGCAGTGGTCACCAGCATCCACTACTTCCTGAAAATCCTAACTCAAGACTCAGCCACTGGAAGATATCTTCCCACCACTGATCATTGGTCCAGGCACATATGTGCAGTCTAGAATACTTTTATTACCCAAGTGTTTCCCAACATGGATTAGATTTTTGTAGGGGAGCTCCCCAACTCCCAATCAGGTTTGTTTATCTTATTTAATAAATTCTGAATGAGTGAATGAATGCGTTTTTTTTAATGGATGTGTTCACTGGTGCTGCTTACCTTATCTTCCAACGCACATGTACTCCCTTCTTTTCTAAGAAAAAAATTAGAACACAAGCAGATGTCTACAGCAACATGCCCCGCCCCAACTGCCACAGTTGTGTTAACTGGAAAATTAATTCCCCAGAAGGTTGTGCCACGAACAAATTACACCTTTAGGAAATGCTAAGTTAAAAGACCTCAGTCAGCTTTCTCACTGCGGGACTTCTCAGAGCCTTTACTACACTTATGTTCATTGCAAATCCTCAACGTTTAGAGAGCGTCTATAGCACCTTGCAAGTTTATTAGATCATGTATCCAATCAAAAACAAAGTTTTTTGCATGGAGTTTCTCTAAAGTCAAGTTTTCCCAAGATCCTGTTTATCTATAACAAATATACTCAAAGTCTGTGAAAGTAGAATCCACAAAAAATTCAAATGAAGTGCCAGGAACATGAAGAAGTCAAGAAAAGTTCACTTTTTTTTTTTGGTAAAGCTGGATACCTACAGGGTAATTTTACTTAGATATACTATTTATTTTTTTATTAAGCCTAATACTAGGTTAGTGTAAGTTCATAGATCCTGAACAAGCATTATTTTTGAGGATGTGCTGAAAGACTGATATTTATTTCACTGTTGTATTTTTAAAGACAGCACCAGTTTGGGGGCCTTACGGAGTCTCATGAACTTTAAGTAGAGCCAAAGCTCCTCACAGGCAAAGCAGGTAAACTGACAATGGGAAGGGAAACAAAGGACGCTCTTGTCTTACAGCTCTGAGCACAAGGCCTCTTGGCCCATGTAAATGAAAAGTTCTATCAAAAAGCCAATGTTATCCAAAGACCTTTATCGGTTAATAGCATCTTCTTTAATTTTATTTGCCAGATAAGACTAAATAAACCTAACGATGTGCTGAGGGCACACAGAGGCCACAGAACTCCTATACCTAGATGAGGCCAAGAAGAGGGTAGTTGAGGGGTGAAGTATGCCGGAGAGGAAGCTGTAATTGGGCTCCCTGAAGGAGGGGATAGGAAGGTCTTATCAGAAAGAGGGATCTAATAAAATGGGAATGAAAGAACCATATTCTACTTCATCCACTTTACACTTGGGGTTCATGGTGGCCAGAATGGCCAACCTTGAGTATTGACATTTTCTTAGGAAACAGTAAGCAGAAAGCCAGGACACTGAAACCTGGTTGTGTAGATGTTGCTGGCTAAAGATACAAAGATACATAGGGAGAGAAATAATGCCCAGAAAGGACACTGGCTTTAACAAATATGGAAGTTACTGATACTATGAGGTGCCCAGAGCCTGTCACAAGCATGCAAAGTCAAAGCAAAACAAAATGACCTTTTATCCGGTTCATCTAGAAGTATCCCAGTTAGCCTTTTCTCTAGCCCACCACAAGCCTCCATCCTTAGCCTCTGAATGAAGAGGAGACGGAACTAGCCTGCTTGTCTCCTTTGTTGTGACAGATTTTCATATGTACATTAACACACATACTCCTCTCTATTGCACTACTCCTGCATTTTACTTTTTTCAAGCTATAGAAATATATAGACTATCTGAATAGTATGCAAATCCCCTCTTCTTTTTCTGAACATAGATGGTTTATGAATCATTAATGAAATACTTGTGTCTGAGATTTAGTCTCCCTATGAGACCCTTCCCTAGGCTTTGCATCTGTAGTTCCATACCCGAGTCCAGTTCCTTTTTGTTCTCCACATCCCACTATGCTCCTTCTCCCTGTGAGGGTCTTCTGCCAGGCAATCCCCATTAAGCACAGCTATCTGAGGCAAAACACTCTCGTAGGACACCTCATTCTGGAAGACTTTAACAGGAGGATTTTAAACATGTTAACCCTGAACCCTCTCCATGCTGCTGAGGGAGCTTATGCTGTGCCCAGACGGGCCAAGCTTACACTGACCGGCACCGCCTGTCCTTACCCACCTTGAGCTCGCCCACAGCTCCCTCCACTGAGCTGCTGAAATCTGCTCTTCCTTTGTCTCCTTAGGAAGATCTAGTTTACCCTGGATTCTGTCCAGGATAAAACCCACTCATTTCCTTGACTCGCAATGTCCTCCTGAAATCTAAGTAATGAAAGCAGATGCTCTAACTCAGACACATATTTTCGCACTCAAACATTCATCACAGCTTCCCACCCAGAGCTGAAGCATTATCTGCTGAGAAATTCACAATCTCCAAATCCCACAGAGAGGTTGGTCAGGCTGTTCTAGTGAGTTCCATAACTATAACTTTCAATTAATCCAAAATTTTGTTTTATAAAGCCTTTTAGAACTCTCTTTGACTTCTACGGAATATCCACAGAAAAACAGATAGGCTTTTCTTTCTGTGTATTCTGTACTCTCTCTGGTAACCATACCACTTAACAAAAACGACAGCAAAAAAAGGTATTCTTTTTCTTGGAAGGAAAGCCTGCTACCAGGAGGTTACTTTCTTTGGTCAGTCATGAATACCCTAGTGCTTTCCATTGGACCCCCAAATGACACTCCTAAAAGCAAACCCTGAATTATCCCTGTATAGTATCCCAACCTTTCTTCCTTCCTGGGTGTGTAAGGGGGAAAGGAGATCATATAATTGACAAGTTATTTATACATGTTTCCTATAAACCAACAGGTCTTTCACCTTGAATGTGATGCTAATCTTAATTGCATTATCTGCTACCAACCAAAAACGTTTGAATGTTAAAAAATCCAAAAAGCAGACTATTGCGATAACCTTGCTTGTCTTAGTGAATGGAGAACTCCAAAATAAATAAATAAAGAGAATTAATAAATTAAAACAACTCACATCCGATATTTCATGTGACTGCTGTTTATGCTCCATGGCATGCACAAACTTTTTTAGAAATTGCGGGAAGTGTCAAGACCCTTACTTGTTACAATTTAATTTTCTGCTGCTAAGGCAATTACAGTTCAATGAATGATGATTCAAACACATCGAAGTTTTCATTACTCTTTGCTTAATTTGTCAGTTAATGCCTTTGAGTTCTATGGCTTCCCTGGCAGTCTTAACTTGCCATTAAAAACCTGTCAAGGAAACAACCTTCTGATTCCAGCGGGTTTAAAGAGTGTATATCCTTTCATTGTTAAGAAAGTTAGAACTCATTCCTCAACCAAAATATTCATACTCTAGGAATCCACAGTTAGGAAAGGTTGCAATAATTCAGTGTTAGTGTTTTTTAATACAACAGCACAGCAATAAATACCAGAAATAAGAGTTCATGCTTAAGATACTGTATATCATAAGAATGTTACTTTCTATCAATGTTTCTTAGTGGTTTATGGTTACCTGATAAATGTTGGACTTTTACTTTCCTCTCCATGTTCCAAGCATCCATTATATTGACACATTTTATACTTCTCTAATATTTTTGCAATACATTTTCCTGAATCGGCTGATGACACTTAATAGAATGTTTAAGACACAATATAAAACCTTAAATACCTTTGCTTATTCTGGGGGAGCAGAATGTGCACATAGATTGGATTTCAAATTAAAACCTATGATGGTGTACCCAACATTTTTGCTTCTGCTGCACATACTAAAATATACTAAATGCTTCTTATACAATACTGCAGCATCACTACAAATAACAGGCTCTCATACTTACACGCAAGCTAGATGATTAAGGAGCTATTAATGAAGGGAAACAAAACCACAGTGCTGGGATGTAACAGTCCATGAAATTCTTATTGGTGGAAAGAGAATCTGCAGTAAATAAATATTAACCTAAATGCTATAGAAAACATAAAGCCAACAGGGAAAAATGTATTCTTTAAGCTAAAATATAGGTTAAAAATTGCTGACAGTGTAAGGAAAGTCTATTTGCATACCACAGGGCTCCATCTGCTGTGGAAAATATAAGCTGCAAGAATGATTTAATATTTAATAGAAGTAGTAGCCACTGTTAATTATAATTTGCACATTTACAAATCAGCACTGATAGCAATACAAATTATGAAATATAAGGGTGTTCTGCTGGATACTAGGGAAAATAAGATGACAGACAAAGTTAATGGAGTATCCCTAACCACAGCTCTGTCAGAACACATCAGAAAACTAATCCAGTTACAAAGAGCCTGCAATGGAAAACCTATTTAAAATATTAAAATGCTGTTTGGTAAAAGCTTTTTCATAGTGCATTTTACTTAAACAGTTGCTTATTGCTCATGGGTCATTAGCTGTACACCCAGATGCATTCTGCAAACTACCATTTAAAAGAATAGTAGAAATTAAATAAAAAATATATTTCTGCAGTATATATTTTTTCTTGATATAAAGGAAGAGTTTGCTGAATATCTAGTCTGGATGTGGAAAAAAATAATGTGCGGTCACATCATAAAAGGAAAGCTGTGGAATTAGGCATTACTCTTTGCCTACATTGAATCATCAAATTCAACACAACTTTTCCTGGTGGACCTGATTGTATTTCCATTTATACTTAGATGCTAATAGTGATGATACAAATAGACTCTTATTTAGTAAGAAGACAGAAATTACCATTGATTTTTTCATTAATCTTCTATTTCACCTCATTTCTCTCATCATCATATAATATGGATTAGTGCTGGAAGCATTTTATGCACAATGTTTTAATAGTAACTTTTGTTCTCTAAATCATGAATACTACTAATTTTAACCTCTAGAATCCCTAATTTATGGAACTGATCCTTTATCCAAACTCCTTCAATTTACTGTGATTAGGAAATCCTTGCTTCATGACCATTATTTTTAATGTATGCTAAAATTATCCTGCATCTTTGAATATATATCAAACGAAGGTTATACCTAGCATAGGGTCTTAAGTACATAAGCCTAAGCAAGTCAAACTGTTATAGATCACATACCAATGTGAAATTGGATATCACCACAGTTCATTAGCCAATATTAGCACATATTCAAGTCTACTTAAAGCATATTATCAAGGTATTTGTTTTGTGTAGGCAGAGGTCAAAAACTGGCAGCCTCTGGGTCAAGTATATCCAGTATTCCTGGCCACCTTCTTTTTTAAATTTGAATTTGAATCTTTCATACAGTATGCCCACAGCCTCTTATGGTCTTATTTTTAGCAACTTCATGCCTTTACATTACCTGCCTGACCTCTGTAGGTATTATTCCTGGCTTAAAGAATTTTTACTTCTCTATTAATATGCTATTTTACCTCTTCTTGTATGTACTAAATGTACTTTTCTTCACCCACTATATCCAGGACAAGCATTCATAGCTACAATCCAGTAAAGGATCCATGAGATACGGACTTCATTAATTTGGGACCTCAAAGGTGCTACAACATTAGCAGAAAGAAGTTGAAAACATCTGCATACTACCAGTGGAAACTTATCAGGAACCTTTAGGTGGAAAATACGCACACACACACAGTCACACACATTATAATAGTTTCTTCTGAGAATTGGCCCCTCAAACCTGCTCCCATTTAGGCCACTATTTCAAATATGTACTATCCATGTAGCCAGAGAAACCTGATGCTGAAATATTATATTTGAGTAGTATCAACCTAGTAGCAGCCCAGAGTGCCCACCAGGAGTGAGTACCAGTTCTTTCTGGAGGAAAGTACCCCCCAATTTAAGCTCTCAAGAGTCCCACAGAAGAAGTTCAACAAAATATGAGCTAATAAAAATAAAAAAATGACTAAGCACATAAAGAAATACTCTACCATTTATGAGAGTAAGCAGAAAAAAATCAAAGTTTAAACCCCCAAGCCTTTAGAGTTCTGAAAATGTTAGTTATGGAATGTAAAATAGTGATGAGCGCAATGTTGAAACAGAGAGACAGGATATCTGGGAAGATGGCGGTGTGAGCAGGGTGGCAGAAATCTCCTCCCAAAACCATATATATTTGTGAAAATACAACTATTCCTAAAAGAAAGACCGGAAGATACAGTACAACAGCCAGGCTACAGCTACATCTGCGAAAACTCAGCACCTCACGAAGTGGGTAAGATACAAAGCCGCGACCTGGCGGGACCCGAGCACTCCCCCCACCCCAACGCACTGGCAGGAGGAAAAGATTCAGAGTGGGGAGGGAGTGGAAGCACAGGACTGCTAAATAACCAGCCCAGGTGATCTGCACCAGGAGCACAGACACACATTGCATGGTGTGTTGGAGACTAGAGAAACGGAAGGGCAGAATCCAAGATGGAGACTGTGAGTGGGTCCCTACAGCCGGCTCCCCTGGGACAAAAGAAAAGCGGGCTCTTTTTTAAAAGTCTTAAAGAGACAAGGGCCCAAGAGTGGAACAAAATCGTCCCAGTGCACTCAGCCCAGCAGGCTGGAAATCTTGAGGAATTTCGGGCCCCCTAACCAGCTGCTGGGTAAAGCAACCCCACTGAACCCTCACGGCAATAAGTAGCCTGCCATTCATTTCCCCCGGCCGGCGCTGCAAATGGTCTGGCAGATCCACCACAACTGCAGATCAGCGGGAGAGTGGCCCCGCCCACAAAAGCCACACAGAATCTCCTCCTGGTGGGCATGCAGCTAACCGGAAAGGGCTGCAGAAGCCAGAGCAAGGTCTGGAAGGCACCAAGGGGTGAAGAACGCACCCGGTATGGCTGAAAACCCTTGCAGTGCTCTAGGATAGCCTGAGGGTGGCCCTGCACACAACAGCTCAGGCAATTATGCCAGAGACTGCCTCCTGGGGTGTGGGTAATCAGTACAGGCTGCGGAGAAGGGCAAGGAGAACAAGCAGGAAGGGACTTTGTTCTCCCAGCTGACACACGTGGCACCTGCCTGCAACCACTTCTATCATCATGAAAAGACAGAAGAATCTGGTCCAGTCAAAAATCACCCAGACAACCCCAGAGAGAGGGCATGATGGAATAGATTTAAGCAATCTTCCTGAAAAAGAATTCAGAATTAAGTCATAACCATGCTGATGGATCTACAGAGAAATATGTAAGAGCTATAGGAGGAAGTCAGGAGAGACATTACAGAAATGAAACAATCAATTGACCGACTCAAAAGAAGACTTGACGAGGTGCAAGAGACTGTTAATGGAATAGAAATCAGAGAACAGGAATACAGAGAAGCTGAGGCAGAGAGCGATAAAAGGATTTCTAAGAATGAAAGAATATTAAGAGAACTGTGTGACCAATCCAAATGGAAAAATATTCGCATTATAGGAGTACCAGAAGAAGAGAGGGAAAAGGGGTTAGAAAGTGTCTTTGAAGACATAATTGAGGAAAACTTTCCCAAGCTGGGAAAGAAAATAGTTTCTCAGACCATGGAAGCCCACAGATCTCCCAAGACAAGGGACCCAAGGAAGAGAACACCAAGACATATAATAATTAAAATGACAAATATCAAAAACAAGGACAGAGTATTAAAGGCAGCCAGAGAGAGAAAAAAGATCACCTACAAGGGAAAACCCATCAGACTATGATCATCAGACTTCTCAACAGAAACCTTGCAGGCCAGAAGAGAATGGCAAGATATATTTAATGCCATGAAACAGAAGGGTCTTGAACCAAGAATACTGTATCCAGCACGATAATCATTTAAATTTGAGGGAGGGATTAAACAATTCCCAGACAAGTGAAAGTTGAGGGAATTTGCCTCCCACAAACTACCTCTACATGGAAGCATCTAGTGCTCTAGATGGAAGCACTCCTGAGGCTAAAAAGATGTCACCAGAGAAAATACAATAATAGTAAAGAAAGCAGACCACCCAAACACTAACTAAAGGCAAAAAATAAAATCAACTATCCACAAAAACAGTCAAGGAAAATGTAAAAGAGTACAGAATAAAACACCTAGCATGTAAAGAATGGAGGAGGAAGAATAAGAAGGGAGAGAAATAAAGAATCATCAGACTGTGCTTATAATAGCTTAACAAGAGAGTTAAGTTAGACGGTTAGATAGTAAAGAAGCTACCCTTGAACCTTTGGTAACCACAAATCTAAAGCTAGTAATGGCAATAAGTACATATCTATGAATAATCACCCTAAATGTAAATGGAGCGATGAACCAATCAAAAGACACAGAGTAATAGAATGGATAAAAAAAGCAAGATGCATCTATATGCTGCTTACAAGAGACTCACCCCAAACACAAACATACACACAGACTAAAAGTGAAGGGATGGAAAAAGATATTTCATGCAAACAACAAAGAGAAAAAAGCAGGTGTTGCAGTACTTATATCAGACAAAATAGACTTCAAAATGAAGAAAATAGCAAGAGATAAAGAAGGACATTACATAATGATAAAGGGGTCAGTCCAACAAGAGGACATAACCATTATAAATATATATGCAACCAACACAGGACAGTTGACATATGTGAAACAAATACTAACAGAATTAAAGGAGGAAATAAAAAGCAATGCATTCATTTTAGGAGACATCAACACACCACTCACTCCAAAGGACAGATCAACCAGACAGAAAATAAGTAGAGACACAGAGGAATTGAACAACACACTAGAACAGATGGACCTAACAGACATCTACAGAACTCTACACCCAAAAATGGCAGGAAACACATTCTTCTCAAGTGCACATGGAACATTTTCCAGAATAGACCACATACTAGGCCACAAAAAGAACCTTAGTAAGTCAAAAATATTGAAATTCTACCAACCAACTTCTCAGATCACAAAGGAATAAAACTAGAAATAAATTGTACAAAGAAAACAAAAAGGTTCACAAATACATGGAGACTTAACAACATGCTCCTAAATAATCAATGGATAAATGACCAAATTAAAACAGAGATCAAACAATATATGGAGACAAATGACAACAACAGCACAAAGCCCCAACTTCTGTGGGATGCAGCAAAGGCAGTTCTAAAAGGAAAGTATACTGCAATCCAGGCCTATTTAAAGAAGGAAGAAAAATCCCAAATGAATAGTCTAAAGACACAACTACTAAAATTGGAAAAAGAAGAACAAATGAGGCCCAAAATCACCAGAAGGAGGGACATAATAAAGATTAGAGAAGAAATAAAGAAAATTGAGAATAAAACAATAGAAAAAAATCAATGAAACCAAGAACTGGTTCTTTGAAAAAATAAACAAAATAGATAAACCCCTAGCCAAACTTATTAAGAGAAAAAGAGAATCTACACACATAAACAGAATCAGAAATGAGAAAGGAAAAATCATGACGGACCCCACAGAAATAAAAATAATTATTAGAGAATATTATGAAAATCTATATGCTAACAAGCTGGAAAACCTAGAAGAAATGGACAACTTCTTAGAAAAATACAACCTTCCAAGACTGACCAAGGAAGAAACAGAAAATCTAAACAGACCAGTTACCAGCAACGAAATTGAATCGATAATCAAAAAACTACCCAAGAACAAAACAGCCAGAACAGATGGATTCACCTCTGAATTTAACCAGACATATAGAGAAGAAATAATACCCATTCTCCTTTAAGTTTTCCAAGAAATAGAAGAGGAAGGAATACTTCCAAACTCATTCTATGAAGCCAGCATCACACTAATACCAAAACCGGGCAAAGACCTCACCAAAAAAGAAAATTACAGACCAATATCCCTGATGAACATAGATGCAAAAATACTCAACAAAATATTAGCAAACTGAATTCAAAAATACATCAAGAGGATCATACAACATGAGCAAGTGGGATTCATCCCAGGGATGCAAGAATGGTACAACATTCGAAAATCCATCAACATCATCCACCACATCAACAAAAAGAAGAACAAAAACCACATGACCATCTCCATAGATGCTGAAAAAGCATTTGACAAAATTCAGCATCCATTCATGATAAAAACTCTCAACAAAATGGGTATAGAGGGCAAGTACCTCAACATCATAAAGGCCATATATGACAAACCCACAGTTAACATCACACTTAACAACGAGAAGCTGATAGCTTTTCATCTAAGATTGCGAACAAGACAGGGATGCCCACTCTCCCCACTGTTATTCAACATAGTACTGGAGGTCCTAGCTGCAGCAGACAAAACAAAGAAATATAAGGCATCCAGATTGGTAAAGAAGAAGTCAAATTGTCACTATTTGCAGATGACATGATACTGTACATAAAAAACCCTAAAGACTCCACTCCCAAACTACTAGAACTAATATCTGAATTCAGCAAAGTTGAAGGATACAAAATTAATACACAGAAATCTATTGCTTTCCTATACACTAACGATGAGCTAACAGAAAGGGAAATCAGAAAACAATTCCATTCACAATTACATCAAAAAGAATACAATACCTAGGAATAAACCTAACAAAGGAAGTGAAAGACCTATACCCTGAAAACTACAAGACACTCCTAAGAGAAATTAAAGAGGACACTAACAAATGGAAATTCATCCCTTGCTCTTGGTTAGGAAGAATAACTATTGTCAAAATGGCTATACTACCTAAAGCAATCTACAGATTCAATGCAATCTCTATCAAAATACCAACAGCATTCTTCAATGAACTGGAACAAATAATTCTAAAATTCATATGGAGCCACAAAAGACCCAAACAGCCAAAGCAATCCTGAGAAGGAAAAATAAAACAGGGGAAATTTGCTCCCAGACTTCAAGCTCTCCTACAATGCCACAGTAACTAAGACAATTTGGTATTGGCACAAGAACAGACCCACAGATCAGTGTAACAGAATAGAAAATCCAGACATTAACCCAAACATATATGGTCAATTAATATATGATAAAGGAGCCTTGGATATACAATGGGGAGATGACAGCCTCTTCAGCAGCTGGTGTTGGAAAAACTGGACAGCTACATGTAAGAGAATGAAACTGGATTACTGTTTAACCCCATACACAAAAGCAAACTCAAGGTGGATCAAAGACCTGAATGTAAGTCATGAAACCATAAAACTCTTAGATAGAAACATAGGCAAAAATCTCTTGGACATAAACATGAGTGACTTCTTCATGAACATACCTCTCCGGGCAAAGGAAACAAAAGCAAAAATGAACAAGTGGGACTACATCAAGCTGAAAAGGTTCTGTACAGCAAAGGACACCATCAGTAGAACAAAAAGACATTCTATAGTATGGGAGAAAACATTCATAAATGACATATCCAATAAGGGGTTGACATCCAAAATATATAAAGAACTCACGCACCTCAACAAACAAAAAGCAAATAATCTAGTAAAAAAAAATGGGCAGGGAAACTGAATAGACACTTCTCCAAAGAAGAAATTCAGATGGCCAACAGGCACATGAAAAGATGCTCCACATTGCTAATCATCAGAGAAATGCAAATTAAAACCATAATGAGATATCACCTCACACCAGTGAGGATGGCCAACATCCAAAACACAAACAACAAAAAATGTTGGAGAGGATGTGGAGAAAGGGGAACCCTCCTACACTGCTGGTGGGAATGCAAATTAGTTCAACCATTGTGGAAAGCAGTATGGAGGTTCCTCAAAAACTCAAAGAGAAATACCATTTGACCCAGGAATCCCACTCCTAGGAATTTACCATAAGAATGCAGCAGCCCAGTTTGGAAAAGACATATGCATGCCTACGTTCATCGTAGCACTATTTACAATAGCCAAGAAATGGAAGCAACCTACATGTCTATGAGTAGATGAATGGATAAAGAAGATGTGGTACATATACACAATGGAATATTATTCAGCCATAAGAAGAAAACAAATCCAGACATTTGTAACAGCATGGATGGAGCTAGAGGGTATTATGCTCAGTGAAATAAGCTACACAGAAAAAGACAAGTATCAAATAATTTCATTCATATGTGGAGTATAAAAATAAAGAAAAAAACTGAAGGAACAAAACAGCAGCAGGCTCACAGAACCCAAGAATGGACTAACAGTTACCAAAGGGAAAGGGACTGGGGAGAATGGGTGGGAAGGGAGGGACAAGGGGGAAAAAGGGGCATTATGATTAGCAGACATAATGTGGTGGGGGGGGCCGGGGAGGACTGTACAACTCAGAGAAGACAAGTAGTGATTCTGTAGCATCTCACTATGCTGATGGACAGTGACCGTAATGGGGGTATGTGGGGCGGATTTAATGAAGTGGGACTTTAGTAACCATAATGTTGCACATGTAATTGTAGATTAATGATGCCATAATAAAAAGTAAAATAAAATAAAATAATTAAATTAAATTAAATTAAAAAAAACAGAGAGAGAAAAAATTGAGATACATGCATAAGGAACAAGTCACTATCAGAAATGACCAGTCAGATTTGGAAACTAAATGCAATATTTTGAAATAACACACACACACACACACACACACACACACACACACACACACACACACTGAATTTTAAAAATTAATGGAAGGTAATTCTGCACCCAATAATGGTAGACGAGGTTTTTCAGATCAATACTCCAGCTTTGTCTGTCATTAAAACAATAAATGTAGGCAAATGTTTTAAATAATATATTTGAAGTTGTTGGAAATATAACAAGAAAGTAAGAATTATGAAGTCAAAATTCAGAAGAAGATAAAACACCCAGAGAAACCATCCACATTTGAGTCTAGTTTCCCCTACAAGTATCTGCTATTTACAGAACAAAGACCTGAGAGGCTGAGTAGCTGAACAGAGCTTTTGAACAGACACATAAGGCTATATAGAAAGAAATTCAAGTTCAGAACCTGTCAAGTAAGGAGGGACTGGCAAATATCCTAGGCTTTGGAATAAACATGAACAAAACATAATTCAGTCTCAAATGATCTGAAGCCCTACTGGATTAAAGCAAACCTTGATTACTAATGCCCTTAGCCACCTGTCAGAAATAAAACATGTTTTCTCTGGTAAAAGATAACATCACCCTAAACCTCAAGTTATCTCTGTACATGTTTGATAAGCAGTAATTAGGATTTAGCAGCAACAAGAAATAATAACCAGGTATATAATTAAACAAGACAGTGTCATGAAAACCTAAGAGAAATAATAGAACATAAAAGAAGATCCACAGAGAATCTGAATAACATAGTTGTCAATTATGAATTTAAAAATAAATATAATTAATATGTTCAAAGAAATTTAAAAAATTAGCAATTTTAGCAGAGAATATAAACTATAAAATGGAAATTCTATAACTGATAAACATAATAATTGAACTTAAGAACTCCGTGGCTAGGATTGACTGCAGAATAGACACAACTAACTGAACTATTAGTGATTTAGAATATAGAAATGTATCCGAGTTATACCACAATATATCAATATGTCAATAGAAATAAAAATGTCAATAAATAAAAATATGTTAATAGAAAATATCTGAACTAAACACAGAGAGGAAAAAGGATAGGGTGAAAACAGAAAAGTATATAAGAAGTATGTTCAGTGCAATTAAAAGTTTTAATCTATGTCCAAAAAGAGTGGAAGGAGAGAATGAAGTTGAAGTATTTGAGAAAATAATAACTGAGAATGTTTTAAAACTGTTGAGAGACATTAAACCATAATTTCAAAAAGTTCTACAATCTTTATGAAAGATAACATTCAAAATACCACACCCAAGCATACCACAGATTCTATGACCAGCTGAAGAAAAAATATAGCTTCAAAGAAGCATCAATAAGACAGCTGACTTCCCCACAGAAAAGTCAAAGCCAGAAGATATGGAATGATTTTTCAAAATGCTGAAAGAAAATACCTGCTATCATAAAATTTTATGCCCAAGGGAAATGGTCCCCCAAAATGAAGACTAAATAAATATTTTTTCAAAGAAAACTTAATTCAGGCCTGAACCAAAAAAAAAATACAGAAAGGTATTCGTTAGACAAAAAAAAAAAGAGTCTAATGGAATTGAAATATACATTTCAAAATGCCTAAATAAGTTGAGAAATATGCCACATTTATGGATAAAATAGCTTAATATGGTTAAGATAGCAGTTTTCCTCAAAATTAATCTTGAAGCAATAAAATTCCACTATTCCACTCAAACTCCAAACCAAATTAATAAGTTAATTCTAAAATATATACACAGAGTGCTATGAACAGCCAAGACACTCCCAAAAGTGGATGGGGGAATAAGGTAAGTGGACTATTCTCACAAGAAATCAATGTTTATTATTAAACTGTATTAATTAAGTCAGTGATGTATTTGCACAAATATACAAAAAATAATCAAAGAAATATAAGAGTCCAGAAACAGCCCCAGATATACCACATGTTACCACAGTGGATTGTTGCAGGTTATTGAGGATAGAAAAGATTGATCAATAAACTGTATTAAGAAAATTGATTATCCATTTGGAAAAAATAAAATTGGATTTCTGTATTATATGTAAAAGTGTGTTCTAGGTAGATTAAATACATATTTGTGAAAAACAAATCTTTCAAAATTTTAGAGGAAATGTAAGAGTATCTTTATCACCACAAGTAAAGAAGGATTTCTTTAAAAAGAACCCCAAATCTACTAACCATAAAGAGCAAAACTTATAAATTTGTCTACCTTGGTATTAAAAAATGATTAGCAGAACATTTCCTCAGCAGAACATCCTTACTACAGGATGACTTTCAGAAGCTAGTGACCTGTTTCTAATAGTTCCATATTTGAGCTGTATTTACCAAAACCATTTCAATTTGTTTTTAAATCTGTATTTTACCATTTGTATTTCTTATTGCATAATGTTTTATGGTTACTCACTTTATCTTTTTTTGTTAACCAACTATCTACAATGTTAATTGTGTTGCATAAAACAGGCTTTCACTCTAGAATAGACCTAATTTAAATGACTAAAAGAACATTAAAACTTTTTTCTAAAATTTTGACTTTATTATTTAATAAATTATTAGTATATGTTCCTCACAAAAAAAATGATTAGCAAGAGACTTCATAAAAAAAATTTTTTTAAAGCAACCATACTCTTAGAGAAGGCATATATAACATATATAACCAAGAAAGTTTACTTGCCATGATATTTCAAAATCCAGCATACCCATAAGGGAAGGACAAATAACCCATAGAAAATGGGCAAAAGATATAAATAGGTCTTTTACAGTAAAGGACACACACAGTGAATAAATATTTTTAAAGATTCACAATTGCATTAGCAACCAATGAAAAGCAAATTAAAGCTTCAGTGTGATGTAATTTTATCTCCACTAAACCAGCAAAAATTTAAAAGCCTGACTGTACTGATAATATGAAGTAACAGTGGTATATAGAGTTTTTTAAAAAGTTGAGATCACTGGTATAAATTCTGCTGAAGTTTAAAAAAATAATAATGTGTTTGATAAAATTGCCAGCCCTGGAGGTTACCAGTTTGTTGTTTATTGTCACTGTAATGACTGCCCCCAAATCCCTGGGATTCTTTGGTGGTCTTCCAGCAGATGATATTGTGAATGAATCAATACTAATGCAGTAATTTAAAATAATTCTGCATGCCAAGTCATAGACTATAAGAACTATGTCATCTGAACTCCACCTTTTTTCAGTCAATAATGGTAAAAACAAGTTTGCTTGGGGTTTTCCTTGGATTTATGAAAAGAACTGAGGCATACAGGAGAGTTAAGAATGGTTATTTAATTTTTGTCTGTTAAATGAAATTCAATAATTTAAAGCTTCTTTATAAATGGTAAAATGAGTTACAAATGAAAAAATAGCATTCCATACTAACTATAAAATTATCAGCTAAGCTCGAAGAATGAGACTCAGAAAAGAGTCAGCTTTATGTTTAACAGCAGTGCTAATAAATGAATCACATCAACTACTTGCCTCCTTGGATTCACTGTCTGGAAATATACTATCAAGGTCACAAAACAACAACAACATATATAAAACTTCAAGTCTCTTGAAGAATGATAGACTTGGTGACTCTGCATGACTCTGTGGCCTTAATTTTTTTCACCTGCTAAGTAAAGATGTAATTTCATTGCTTTCTCAAGGTTGTTGTGAAGACAAATTAATAACTCTTTTAAAAAGTACCTGGCGAATAAGGAGTACCTGTGTATGCTAAGCACGGTGTTTGTGGAATAGGATGACTTAATTGGAAGCCTGACAATAGCTGTTTTTTATCATTTCCACACTAGGCAATATGACAATAACTCTTTCAAAAGGATGCATGGAATGTATTACTGGTTCCTTTTTTACCTTGGTACTAAAATGAAGTAAAGGATTCCATTCTTGGTTTAAATCAATTCAAAATAACTTTCAAAATATCTACCAAAAGTTGCCTTATGTTCTTAAGAAAATGCGTATTATTTACGAAGAATATTTAATATTCCTTTTACTCCATTCCCTACAATTATATTATTGTATTGTATTAGCATTTTGTGCAACTTCCTTTACTAAGAGAAGATACAAAATTAAGGCTGTTTGAACCTGGCATTGGAAGAAAGCTTATAGATCATCTCATCTAGGTCCCCACACATATAGGATTTCATTTAATTATATCTCTGACAAAGGACCATCTATCTAGACTCTTTCAGAACATTCTCAGTGAAAGGAAATTTATTGTGGAAATGATGGCAACTATCTCAATTTTGTATAGAATAACCAACTGAAAATTCTCTGAATTGAGTCTAAATTTCCTCACCCAAACTTGTACCCATTGATGCTGCATCTGCCCTCTGGAACAAGAAAGAGCAAACCAATTCATTCTTCCATGACCTTTCAAAATTTTGAAGTAGTTTTTCAGATTTTTCTTGGAGTTATCTCTTGTCTAGCTTCCATGTGATATGATTTCTGCCACATCATGAATGGTATTCTCAGAGCATGCTCTAGGTTTTATACGCTCTTCTAAACACGAGGACCACAGAACGAACATTTCACTTTACATGTGTTTTAGCTCATGGCTGTTTTCAGGGAGATGTTTACCCCAAGATCTTTCTTCACTGTTGGAGAATAAATTATTTGATTAGCAGCAATATCACACCAAGTTACATGGGTAACTATAATTTCAAGAACTTTTCCATGGATCACCTGTCAAGGGAGGTTGCCCTGATGAAATCTACATGTTTTTTTTTTAACTTAAATTAATCTTATTTTGTTATTTCTGATTCAGAAGTTTTATACTTCCATGTTCATGTTTAATCTTGATGTAATATGCTATTTAATAAGACCCTATTTCACTGTCTATAATTTAGATAAGCCAGCTTTGTATGACTATCCAACCACTGATGAGTAATACAGGGGTAATGACAGTCCCACCACATATTCCTAGAAATTCTATTCACTTTGACATAGCCTCAATTTATTCATAATTTCAAAACCATCCTTAAACCCATCTAACAATACCAACATGTAGCCCACATTTTTCAATTTATCCAGATGAATATCCTGATTTTTTGTGCTAACGTTCTAGAATCAAGAGGTCTTGATTCTATGAGATAGGAGATTCTATGCATAGGAGAGTTCTTACAGCTATCACTACTACTAATAGCTATTCCTTAAATGTGTACCAGTTTCTCTGTGAGACCTTCTCTGTTCTTCAGCTCTATGCCTTATAATTTGTTCCTTAATTATTGATTCTTCTGTGGTCAGAAACCTTCATATCTTATTTGTCTTTGAGCTCTTGCTGCCTTCACAGTATTTATATTTTATTTTATTTTATTGAGGAAGGAGGAAAGGAGGGAGAGTGGGAGTAGGAAAGGAAGGAAGAAAAGAAAGAGAGAAGGGGTAAAAAGTCTCATTTCTTCATCAAGATTATAAGCTTCCCTTACATAATGTTTCTCTCCCGTCAGTAGTCATCTCAGTATTGAAGCCACAGTCTGAAATCTACATCTCACAGAAGGACTAAGAGCAAACGTTCAGAGACCATAGAGGATGGAGTTGACATCCTAAGTAGATGCAAGGGGATAATAGAGAAAGTTGAATGAATTAAAGTATTACAGCAGGATGTTAGAATATGTGCAAACTCACAAAGCAGTGAAATAGCTCTCTAGGTATCTGGAAGCTGTTCTGATGGACTTGGGAGCATATTGAATCAATCTGTAAGATACTCAGCTGCTGACACAGAGGAAAAGGGAAGGGTACTCATATGGAACGATTACCTAGTAGGTTCTATACCTGGTGAATGAAAAGAGGTATTAATGAGTCCAGAGAAGAAGGAAACCTCTGTCCCGGAGTTAAAGGTGAGGAGAAAGTTAAATGAAGGAAATGAGGTAAACCAGGGCTGATCAATCGCAGGTCACTGTGAATCAATTAGAGTTCCATCTACAATACTCACTAACCAGAAACTCAGAGTCAGCTCTATCTCCTCTTTTTCCCTCACTCCACTGTAAGTCCCAAGACTTATCAATTTTAGTCCTGAAATCAGTCCTTTCTTTCCTACTCATACTGCCACTAGCTTAATTCAAGTCTCGTTTCTTGCTTGAAAATTGTAATGGCCCTTCAACTAATCTGCATGCCTTTAGGCTCACTCTCACCCTACCTGCTGCAAGAGATATCAGTTAAATCATAATTATTGTCATGTCACATTCCTAGATAAAATCCTTTGATGATTCCTAACTTATCTACTGGGTAAATTTCTTGGCATGGCATTGGAGGACCTTCATTATACAACTTCGACAAATTCTTCCAACATCACTCTCTGCCACTCTCTAACATGCACTATGCTTTAGTCACTACACATGACTTCCTCAGCTTCTGCACCTCTTGCCTTTGCTCAAGTTTTTCCCACTGCCTGGAAATCCCTTTCTCCTCTTTTTACTTGATGTACTTCTATTATCATTTAGGACCAAGTTGAAATGTCAAGTTATGTTCAAAGATTTTCACACTTCTCAACCCCTCTTCCAAACACAAATTATGCCTTCCATCTCAGTATTTCCACAGCACTTTTCCTTACATTTTATTTTGTTCCTTTTGAATTGTGAATTTCTTCATCTTTATATGCCCAGAAGTTTCAGTAGGGTTGAATGAATAAATGAATAAATGATCCCAAAAATAGGTTCAGTAGTTGGAAGTGCAATATAATATAGTAATAAAGGAGATGATATCTCTTTGAGTCATTTTTACATTGAGTCCTATAAGCCTATCTAAAACAATGCAACATATGTAATGAGAATATATATATATTTATCAGAATATGTATATTTATAAATTTCTAATAATGTATTTTGATGATTCTTCATTCATAATCTTTACCATTCTGAAACATTCAAATATGCAGCAAGCATATCCCCACTTACCAAGCCCCAAAATATTTATACCAGGCACTGTTGTAGGCACTGGGAATAAGAACAGCTAAAGTATTCTTATACATTTTACATTGTAGTGACAGCAGCAGTGACTGACAAAAATAATAAGTAAATAAATAACCTTAAGATAAAAATACATGCTAAATACAACAGAGTAAGTTGACAGTGGCTGGGCAGGGTATGGTTAAGAAAGAGCTTTCTAAAGAATCAGCCATGAGAAGATATGACTAAAGAGCATTGCAGGCCCAGAGAATAGCAAGTGTAAAGTCTCTGAGGAAGTAATGACCTTGTATTTGAAAATGAAAAGGTCACTGGTTGGGGCTCAATAGAAGGGGAACAGGAAGGTTGGGGAATATGCAGGGGTCGTATAATGCAAGACTATACAGGCCATGGGGAGAATTTTATTTTCAGTGAGAAGGGACACCCAAGAGATTCCACTGTAGGTCATTAAATTTGGGACTCACCAAACAATAACAAATATCTCTTTAACACAGTCTCCGATTTCCATTCGACTGCTTTAATTCAAACCCTCATTATATCTTGCCTGAACTATGGTAGTAGCCTTTATTGGTCTCCCTGACACTAGGCTATCCCTATATTAGTATGTGCTATTGTTACATTTCTTTTTTGACAAACAATGCAATCAAGTTATACACTGCTTACAAACCTGTGAACTGTCCACATGGCCACTCAATTCTCAATCTTTTATTATTTTCAGCTACTTGACATGATAGATGTCCTTTAAGGACAAAACTCATTCCCTTGGGTGTAGACAGACTTTGATGACACCAAAAACATATCAAATACTGTGATGAAAAAATAGCACTTGTTAAGCTTTGTATAATAATGTAAAACACCTTCCCATCATAGGTATTTATTTTAAAAAGCATTATAACCTAGAGTTCAGAATTATCTTTCCTGCCAAAGTTAGAACCAAAATTTATATAAATGCCTTGGTATTTATAAAAACTGACATGGTATGCCTGTGCTCTGATCACCATAATTTTGTCATTAGTAACAGAAACATCTCTTAGCACTGCTCTTGCTTACATCTACAGGCATGCCTCAAACACATTTCAGGTTTAGCTCCAGACCATTGCAATAAAGCAAATATCATGATACAGTGATTCAAATAAACTTTTTGTCTTCCCAGGACATATAAACATTATGTTTACACTGTAGTCTATTAAGCATGCAATAGCATTATGTCTCTAAAAAAAAGTACATACTGCAATTAAAAAACACTTTATTGCTAAAAGGTGCTGACCATCATCTGAGATTTCAGTGATCATAATCCCTGATCAGGGATTACCACTACAAATATAATAACAAAAAAGTTTGAAATATTGCAAAAATGACCAAAATGTAACACAGAGACATGAAGTAAGCAAATGCTGTTGGAAAAATGTCACTGAAGGACTTCCTCAATGCTTGCCACAAACCAATTGTAAAAAATGCAATCATCTGAGAAGCACAGTAAAGCAAACACAGTAAAACAAGGTATGCCTGTATAATGTATGTCTAGTTGCCCTACTCACAATGTCTTCAGCTGACTTTGCTTACTGTCTCCTTAAAGTACACACACTAAGTTTACAGTATGATGCATTTTGACAAAAATATGTAACCACCACCCCAATCAAGCATAAAACACTTTCATTACCCAGAAATATCCTTGTACCCATCTCCACTCAGTTTTCCCAATCTACCACCCCAGATAACCACTGAGTTGCTTTTGTCTCTATAGATTAGATTTGTTCTTTGGAGAATTTCATAAAAATAGAATTATACAGTATATTTGTATACATGTGGTGTATGTATATGTGTATGAACTAGTCACTCAGCATAATATTTTTTAATTTCATCTATATTGTTTCATATGTCAATAATCCATCCCTTTTTGTTTCAGAGTAGTATGGTTAACCAACGGACCTCTAGTTTGGAGCTAATAATAATAAGCTACTATAAGCAATGGTGCACAAGTCTTTGTGTGGACATATGTTTCTATTTCTTTTGGATAAATACCTAATAGTTGAATTTCTGTGTTAAGTGAATGTGTTTAATAAGAAATTGAGAAACTGTTTTTCAAAGTAGTTGTACCATTTTATAGTCCTATCAGCAATTTAATGACAATTTTAATTGTTCCACATTCTCGCCATTCAAATGTGTATATAGAGGTAAGTCCTGTGATTTTAATTTGCATTTCCCTAATGATTAAGGATGTTGGACATTACTTCATGTGTTTATTGTCACTTGTATATCTTCTTTAGTCTGATGTATCCTCAAATGTTTTGCTTATTTTTAATGGATTATTTAATTTAACATTGAGTTTCAAGAGTTTTTTTGTATTCTGGGTGTAAGTCCTTTACAGCTATGTATATTCCAAATATATTCTCCCAGTAAATACCTGGGCTTTTCATTTTCTTAAAGTTGTCTTTTGAGAAGCAATGTTTGTCGTTTTGATCAAGCCTGATTCAGCAATTTTCTTTTCATTTATGCTTTTCGTTTATGCTTTTCCTATATAAGAAATCTTTGCCTATCTAAATATGATGGAGATTTTCATTTATGTTTTCTTCTAGAAGTTTCACAATTTTAGCTTTCATGTTTAGGCCTACAATCTGTTTCATGCTATAATTTCTTCCCTTCTACCTATTTTGAAGGTAACTTTCTTTTTTTACTTCTAGCTCCCTTAAGGTGTAAGTATAGGTCATTAATATTAAACCTTTGTTCTTTTCTAATATGCTCATCTAAAAAAGCTGTGATTTCCCTTGAAGCATGGCTTTCGCTACTATAAATATCCTTCAAAGTAGTCCTTTAGCTGAAAATTTGAAACATTGCATTTTCATAATCATTTAGTTCAAGACACTGTATAATTTTCCTTTTAATTGCTTACTTTACCCACTGGTTAGTTGGAAATGTGTTCTTTAGTTTTCAAGTATTTGGAGATTTTCTAGACATCTTTTTGTTATTAATATCTAATTTAATTCCATTATGGCAAGAAAACATACTCTATATGATTCAAACCTTTTTAAATATCTGAACATGTCCCCAGAATAGCACTTGAAAGGATTTATATGATCCTTTTGTTAGTGCAGTATTCAACAAATATGCATAAGGTCAGATTGGTTGATATTGTTTTTCAAGATTTCTACATTACTAATTTTCTATCTACTTATTCTATCAATTACTGAAAAAAGAATGCTGGATCACCAATTATTATTGTGGATTTTTTTCTATTTTTCTCTTTTCGGTTCTATCAGGTTTTCTCTGTGTATTTTGTAACTGTTATTAAATGCATATATATATAACATTGTTTTAGCTACCTAATGTTTTGATCCTCTTACCATTTCTCTAAAGCTCTACTAATATTTTTTGTTCCAAAGTCTACATTGTCTGATATGAATAAGGCCGCTCCAGATTTGTTATGCCATTTGCATGGCGTAATTTTTCCATTATTTTACTTTAAGCTACCTGTGTATTTCTTATAAATGGTATTTAGCCATGCTTTGGCTTTTTTTATTCAGTCCAATGATTTTTGTCTTTTAATAGATATTTTAGGTTATTTATGGTTATTGTAATTTTGATATGGTTGAATTTAAGTCTACCATCTTATTGTTTATTGTTTGTCCTTTCATCCTTTCTTAATTCCTTCTTTTGGAAAAAGTGATTTTATTCTTTTTAGTACTCCATTTTATCTCCTCTTTTAATTTATTAGGCATACCTCTTTGTTTTATTTTTACAATACCAATTTATATAACCTACCTTCAAACAAAATTACAGTATTTCATGAATGATTTAAGAACCAGACAACTGTATTTTTTCACTTCCTGTGTTCCATTCTTCTTGTCATATTTTTTACTTCTATATTTGTTTTAGACTCCCCAATGCACTATTTTTTTAGTTCAATGAAAAAATTTTTTATATTTATCTGTGCATTTACTATTTCTAATTGTCTTCCTTTATGTAAATTTGAATTTCCATCTTGTATCATTTTCCTTCATCCTGAAAAACTTCCTTTAATATTACTTGTAAATATGTATTCTAGCAACTAATTCTTTATTTTGGTTGCCTCAAAATGTTTTTATTTAGTCTTTACTTTTGAAGGATAACTTTTGCTTGAATCGGGATTCTATGATGTCAGTTGTTTTGTTTTATTTTGTTTTTTTTCTGTGTTTTTTAATGTTTCCCCCAGCACTTTGAAGACATTATTCTTCTGGTTTGCATTATTTCTGTTTATTCATATCTTTGCCTATGTAGGGAATATTTGCCTTTATTCATCTGGCTTCTCACAGGTTTTTTTTTTTTATCATGTTGTCAGAGCAGGTCTAGGGTGGTCTTCACTCAGGGGTTAATTTGGTCTCACTCCTAAGGCTTGGCTGTTTGAGAATCATTAACAAACACGTGAGTGTCCCATAAGGTCTCTACACTGGCTGACTGGGTATGAAATGGCTCCCCATCTTATGAGCCTTGGTAGTTGGTAGTCCCTGGTAGTTGTTCTTCCCTAGTAATTGTTCTTCACCAACTTATAGAGTCTTACCTTATACACATGCAACTTAATATTCAACTAAAAACTCAAGGGCATTCCACATAGATTTTTGAAGCTCCTTCTCTACATATTTCTCCAGTCTTCAGTACTCTGTCCTACAAATTCTGGCAGCCTCAGCTTTCCCCAACTTTAATCTCTGTCTCAGTTCCACAAGACTGTTGGCTTGTGCTTGGTTTCCCTTCCCTTGGATGAAGTTTAGTAAGTGCTTCTAGGAACAAAGCACGGTTCGAGAGGGCTTGCATTGTTTTCTACCTTTTGTGGATCTTTCATGCTGCTTATTGTCTAGTGTCTGAAAACAGTTGTTTCACACATGCGCCCACATTTCTAGCTGTTTACTCATTGTTTATGGCAGAACAGCTAGCCTCGTACCAGTTGCTTCATCATGGTTCATGCATGGATAAAGATAATACACATCTCACAACATAAAAGTAATTCTCAATCCCCACAACTAATAGTATTCCATCAGTAAGTATGTCCTGGGCCTAAAAGAAGCTGGGTGGTAGGTTATGAGTAATTCCCAGCCTACTTACTGCACCCTATCCTATTCCCTCATAGTCAAGGAAAAATATCAGAATAACAGTAAATAAGGGTGATGTTACAGTATTAATAAATATAAATCTAATTTTGCTTTACCTGTGACATACTCATAATTAAATACAAACAGCAGTGTGTCCAAATGCTAGTGTTAATTTAAATGCAAAAAAAACCCACTTTAAAATTTAAAATACATGACTCCCAAAATTTGGCTTCCAACCTTGTCTCCAGCTTCATCTCTCTCTAGCCTACCTAATCCATACCATGTTCCAGCCTCAATGAATTTCACATCATTCCCAGAATGCATCATGCCTTTGCCCAATTCAACACATTTATACATATTGCTTGCTCTCTCTGAAGTGTCTAAATCTTCTTCTGCAAGTCAATCATGATCCTGCTTTCAAGACCCCCAATATTGAATTAATTATTAATCTAGTGTTAAAACATTTATTAGGTGCTTTTGATGTGTCAGGTACTCTTAAAACTCTTTGCATGTGTTCACCCATTAAAACTTACAATAACATTTTATGCTAACTTTAAAAATGAGGAAATTAAGGTTTAGAAAATTTAAATACTTGCTCAAAGTTACACAGCTAGTAAGGAGGAAACAGGGATATAAATCCAAATCTGTATGACTTGAGAGCTGTGCTTTTAATCTGTATACTTGTCATTCTTAAATTTTCTTACATGTTAGAAATAACTAGAAAATTTTCAAAAATCTCCATTCCAATTAAATCAAATTTCTGGAAGTACAACTCAGACATTAGTTTCTCTCAAAATCCTGCAGGTAATACCAATGTGTAGCCAAATCTGAGAATCCATGTACTACCCTACACTTTTTCTTCAAATGAATTTGGCATTAGGCAATGAGGGCTGAAGGATATGATAAAAAACAAGTTTACTATACTGGAATTTAGCATTTTCCAAATGATTGCTGCTTATTCCATGTGAAGGGACATGGAGGAGGTAGAAATAAATTATTTAAAGTAGTCAAAACCCCAAGCACAGGGCTGCCATTGAGTAATTGAATATCAAAAGTCTACCATTAAAGCAATAATAAAATATGCCTGGTTTGTTATTGTGGGTGGCCAAGTCTGTCTAAGTAGCTGTTCCCTAGGCATTGCAGGATATTATAAAGTAAATAGGAGACACTTCAAAATTGTTTTGTAAGTATAAGTACAGAACATAATACTGTTGTATTGTTAAGGACAAGCAGTGAGTACTGCACACTATTGAGCTTTCAAGGAAAGGGCGGAATCTGGTTTCATGCTCATACCAAAGAAATTGACATTCACCTATCCATAATTATTGAGAAACATAACATTTATATATTGGATGGGAGCATGATTCTTTCAAATCTAGTATCCTGGATGCCTTCAGAAATACCCTATGTATGCCCAGTGATTCAGTAGAACTCAGCACACAGCCACCCACCTCCCTCCATACACACATTTCTAGTGACATGGTTAGAACACAGTTCTTCCAGGCCTCAGTGGGAAATCTGCTTCAGGACTAGAAATAATGAAATTCGATTAACTCCCTAAATTGGTTTGTATATTTACAAATACTAATGTGTCTAAACTCTTCCTGTTTATCCTCTTGTTAAATTCTGAGATACATAAGTTTACTAAATATTACTAGTGTTCAACCAAGATGAGACCTTATAATATTACAGTTAATGAGATTATTCTCCTACAGAGAATAAAATTGCTTTTGAGGGGGCTAAATATTTCTTGATTGTTGTTTTGTTTTGGGAAAACAATGCACACCAATGTTCAATAGTATAATGGAATACTTTAAATTTATGCACTTTATCGATAATCACTTAATACCCCTATTTTGCAACGGGAGAATGTATCTGTCAGGATTGGGTGGAATGTGTTGCAGTAATAATCCCCACGGTAATGGTAATTTAAAGCAGGAATGGTTTGCTTTTCAAACATATTACCATCCATTGCAGACTCGCATTGTGAGCTTTGGGTTCGTGGTCCATATGGATTTGAGTCCATGGAGGGATTCTTGAAAGGTGCTAGTAGCCATACCAAAAACAAAGAGAGAGCATAGTTAACTACTCCCTGACTCTTTGAACTTTCACCCAGAAGTAATTTTTAACATGTCACAGGACAAATGGAGCAGGAAAATAAACCTACCATGTGTCTAAGTAGAGAATGAGAAAAATTTGGTAAATAGAACAGATGACTATTACAATCTGTCCTGGTTATCAAACATTTGGTCATCTCATTCTTGCATGCAGAACATACTTATGCCTACCCAGGGGATACACTCAAAAATTTTATGACTATAGCATCAGACTCAATACCCAAGATCTCGAGATAATGTACAGTGGTCTCATGACCATGCATTATCACTCCATCCAAGAAAGGGAAAGCAAAAAACACGCTGGAGTTCCAAGTCCGTGACAAATCTAAAAGCCTGAGCAGATGTTTTGCAGGTCCCTATTCTGGAAGTGCGGAATACTCCTCAATAAGTCCCTGATTGCTTCCTTGTCCACAGTTGACTATGATCCTTGGGTTTGTCTGCTCTTTTCCATTATACTCTTTTGCCCGGGGCTTTGGGGAATATGCCCTCTTTGGGAGCTAAGAAGCTTTCCCAACCTTAGACAGTTATAATTCAGAGTCATTTTAAATCTTGAGTTTTTATAGGCTTGTGATTTCCTTGGCAGTACAATATTCTTAAAAACTTAGTAGGCTTCTTTTTAACTGCATTCCGGTAATTTTTATACTATTATACCTATAGCTCTTCTTTAGACAGAATTCTGACATTTGCTCTATTGCCACCCCTACTTGTCTTTCTCATATTAATTGTTGGCATTTTGGGAATATCAAATGTATCTGGGAGATCCACAGCTCTACTCTCTTTTCTCTTAGCCTTTTTTGTCCAATTAAAAGTATTTTCTGGGTGTAAACTTGATCCATCCTGAGGTTATATGGATGGATTTCAGTACAACATTTATAACAATTATAAGAATTTACAACATTTATAAGAATTTCACATTTTTATAATTTACTGTTTGGATTCAGAAGCCATCATACAAGTTTTGGGACTTTCTATTCCTTTTTATTTCTGCTTACAAATATACAAAACCTTTCAACAGAAAAAATTAGTCTTTCTTGTAATGTCTTGCCAAACATACCAGTATCCAAGCCATCTAGTCAGTTCCACATATTTTAGGTAACTTGTTAGAGCAGCATCCAAAATTCTAGGTACCAGTTCTTATGTCAGCCAGGTTGGTTATGCCAAAGTGACAAACAACTCCAAATCTCAACAGCTAAACATAAGGGCTTTGAGGGGAATGGGGTTCATGCTGCATAACCATTGAGGATCGTCAGGGATATCTGCACATTCCCATCATTCAGGATCGCAACCACTGTCTCAAAAGCTGTTGGTCACCACTCCAAGCTTAAAGAGAGGACATGCTGAGTCACATGTGGCTCTTCAAGTATCCACCCAGAAGTGACATGCATCACACAAGACAAAGCAAGCACCTGGCCACACCTAACTCCAAGGGGATTGGAAGCACAACCTAACCATATGCCCAGAAGGAGAACTGGATATACTTGGTGACCAGCACTGAATATCACAAAGGAGTGCTTAAAGAAAAAGCTTGAGTGATTTAATAAGTGATAAAATCAGCAAATCAAAGGAAGAAATGTCCTTCCCATCCTCAATTTCTACTTAGAGATGTCCTAAATTATAGACAATACACAACACTGGCAAAATGTCAAGGAAGCTGTTTTCTAATGGCTTCCACTCAAAAGGGAAACATCAAATTACTATTACATGTCATCAAAAATAATTTTTTAATTTCCACAACTTCTGTTTACCAAAGAACATAACTTAATCTGGTAAAATTTCTTGGATGAAATGATTAAGAGCTTAAATGTTTTTCATATGTTATTCTGAACATTCTATCTCAGCAGGCTCTATAGTCTCCTGAGAAACTGTGGGCTACAAAAACAGAATCTGAGATGGGCTTAACACAGAAGAGAAATAGTGTTGTACATAGGCATAACCTTGGGCTAGTCACTTCTCACTTCCCATTCAGAAACATTGCACACATACACACACACACACACACACACACACATTCACATACACTCACACACTGCAGGGATGTTGGAAAGGTTAGTGAGATAATGCTGAGAAGTGCCTTGAACCACTAAACCGCCAAGGGGCTAGAGCCAATTTAAGGGATCATCTCTTTGGATAAGACTCAATAAGCTCATCTCTTGGTCCTCTACTGAAAATATTAACTGGAGCTACAAAATGCCACACTTTAGCAGAATTAGCAGATTGTTCTTTAACATACCTTAACTGCATAATTGGTACAATTATATCCCATTATCCTGCTTTTCCTCAAGCTGTTCAGTACCTAAAAGCTCTTCAAGCTTTACTATTCAAAAGCTGAATATAGGCCATCAATTTCTCCTTCTGTGCAGCTTCCCATTACCACAGACTGAAGAGATCTTCAAAGAAATAGTTATCCACATCATCCCCACTCCCATCAATAACTCATTATTGCCACAGTCCACTAAGCCACTGGACTGTGTTTACAAGAGTCAAACAAAAGTAGAGCAGAGAAGGGAGATGTGCCACAGAACTTCATAAGTAGTACCAATACCCATCTGACTTGACCTTAACTTTTCATGTCTCAGTCTGATTGTTCACTCACTGTCCTTGGTCTCTTTTTAATGCTCCATTCCATCTTACTAGCCTTAGTGCCTGGAGTAACTGTCTGATTAAGGTCTTATGCATTCATTATATACCAATGTAGTGAAATTTAAGTCTTCTTTTATTCAAAAAGCAATTTGTTTCTTAAGATGCTAAGATTAAGTTAGGAAAAATTTTATAGTTTCATGTGATTACTCAAGCCCCAAGTCTTATCAAATCCAAGTATAATGGAAGTTCTTTGTATATGATTTGGTTATGAAATATGGTATGTAGTTTACCAAATATTCATCATCATATTAATGCATAATATCTATCAATGAGTTAGCAAATTATAAGGAATGAGAACATGATAAAATGTTTTTCACATCTAAATTAAATTGGAAATATACTTCAAGATCATGATGAATCTCCAGGTTGTCTTTATAACCTTGATAACCTTATTAATAACCTTAATAGCCTTTATAACCTTATTATCATAGACAAAAGGGATAGATTAATTTTATTAGTGGCCCCAATTAATCACTTTCCTCCCACTCTAACGCTGGGTTCAGTCATGTGACTTGCTTTGGCCAATGGGACAGGAACAAACTTGACAGAGCTTGCAAAAGTACTTGCACGTCTTTGTTTCCTGTCTTGTTCTTATTCCTTCGCCATGTGAACATTCGTAGGCTAGCCCACTAGTGGATGCAGAACAGGAACAACTCAACCCAATTTTCCCAGCCAGAGCCTCAGATATTTCAGAGAATGTAGCTGCCTTGTTGACCTGCTGACACCATAAACGGCCTCATCAATCCCACACCAATGTAACAGAGCCGTCAGTCAACCCACAGACCCATGAGGAAAAATGACTGTTTACTGCCCTATGTCACTTAGATTTTGAGGTTGTTTGTTACACAGCATACTTGTTGTCACAGATAACGAATACATTGTCAGGAAGTACTATTAAGTAGAGAGTTGAGGTTAATAGAATGCCAGACAATAGAGTTCACAATGCCCAAAATTAGTGTTGAAATCTGTTAGTACAAAATTCTTTAGTGGAGTTACATAGTTACATATTATGAAACTGCTGAGGAAAAAAAATACTTAGAATGTTCTTTAAATGTCATTTTACCATACTGAGCAAACATTCTTTCTGAAAGTCATTCCACTCCCCTATTTTTTCCTCCTGAACAAATAGATATATGTACAAAGCTAGGAAGACAGTTTAATGGAATGAAAAGAACCTTAGCACGAAGTTGTTCAGAGCTGAGCAGTAAGAGTAGCTATGCTTCCAAATCAATTGTACTTCTGCTTAGAACTCACACCCAGGATCAAGTGAGAAATGAGAATGGCTGTGAAGGGCGCCCTAGAAAACTTCTCTGACACCCTCCCTGAGACTGAAGTGTGTGTTCACTACCCCATCTTAGATATGGCTGGCTATGCTCTCCCCTGAACTGAGGCTCCGTAAACAACAGGATTCCATGCAGTACTCAGAATCATTTCCATAAGCTTTTTAACTTTTAAGAAAATGGTTTCTTTATTTTGCTCCACCCTCTTATCCCTGCTTCCCTCCCCTCTCTCCAGCTCTTTCTCTAATAGTAACAGTATTGGAGGAGGTTATGGAGAGGACATGACTGCTAGTTGACCAAAGAGCTGGACCCATTAACTGAAGGCTCCCTATTCCCTCCCCTGTCCTTGGGATGTATGCTCTGCTTGCCTTCCAACTCCCAGAAGCTGAACCCAGGACATAGGCTTGAGATAGTGATGTAATGTTGATACCATCTAGACCATATATGTGACTGAACTCCATTAAGGAGTCTATATAAACTTAAGATTCTGGAGGCAGGGTGTGGAAATCTACTCATCTTGTGGCTGCCTAAGACAAGCCTTTTATGTAAGTTCCCTCATTTATTAGATCTGCTACCTACCCATCTGGAGTGACCTGTCTCTCTTCCATCTCTCCTTGCCTTCCACATGTAAGGGCCAGTTTCAGATTTTACGTAAAGAATTTCTGACTTTGTGAACCAACAATTAGGAGTTCCAACTACAATTCAAAACTCTTCTCAGGAAAATTCATTACTGAAGAATTCACTCAAATGAATTTACTCCCACCACCGCACCTCAGGTTTTGGAAAGAGAGACTCCAAAGATCATGGAGAAACTGCAAGATATTCATTCTAAAGATTAACTGCCTGGATTTTATTGACTCTGGATGTCACAGGTGGACTTCAGAGAATGATGTGAATCACAAAACACACAAATAACATACAAACTGACATGTCTTTCTTTTTGGGGAAAGTGAATGTATGTAATAAAGATTAAAGATGAGGAAGAATGATATTTAAAGAACTCTGCTTGCATGCCCAAATGAATTCATCACCTGTTTGTAAGGTACCACCATTACACTGCTCTTACCAAAAAAACTTTTCATAAAGGCTCATCTTAAAATTAAACAATTTGATTATGTTTAACACACTATTCCTATATGACATTTTCTTTGGGGAAAGATTTGGCATATAGCATGCAATTCCAACTTTTAACAATATAACCCAAGAAAAATGCCCTTTAATGTGCTTATGGTGATTCTATTTTACTTCCCAAGTAGTATCATAATACCATAGCAGAAAATCCAGAGGTTTCTGTGTTTCAAATTGTCTTTGTGACTGATTTGGCATTAAGGTAAATTGTAATTCTCAACAATCTTCAGATACAACTCAAGTTTCCCAACCTCATCAATGGTTCGAATTCCAAACCTGCCATGTCTTGGAACATTCCCAAACCTAACACAATCTCACGAGTGATTTGTCCTACTGATAAGTTCTCCCTGGCTAGAACAATCCACAATGGAGTAATTTGGGAACAAGCTGCTTGGTCTAATTATTTGAAATATGTTTTTGCTTAATAGCAATGGAGCAGGAACAGTGGAGCTTCAGAAAGGTTTCTATGACTAACATAAACTCAGAATCATGCATGGATACTTCCACCCCCACCCCTGGCACAACTGGAACGCAGCCCAGCCACTCCCAAAACCAGACCTTTCAAAGACACAATATACATTTTGATTTTGTTTTTCAGAGCATGTTCGCAATTTTCACTTTCAATAGGAATATTTTTAGAGATCATTGAAAGCAAAATGTCTTCAAAATGTCTTCAAAATTTCTCTGAGTTTCTTTCCAAATGTCATGATTTTTGGAAAAGACCACACCAAGTGGTAAAGAGATGGACAAGACTGCAAACACTTCTAAAATCTCTTTGGAGATATTCCATGTACCACATTATATATGAACTGAGAAATGAAACATCTGTGACTAATACGAAATTGAGTCTGTCTTAAATTATAATTAACAGCAATGAGAAAATGTTGCCTGTTCACTTCTTCAGAGAATCAAGTCATCTTTTTACCATTAAAAAGCTTGAGCCAATGATTACTATTTGTATAGTTGCCTCACCCAATGCTTTTCCACATAGAAGGTCAGTTCTCACAACAGAATAAGAACAATGAGGGTTCTTGCACAATTTAATAAGGCCTCCAAAACTTAGTTTTCAGCTCTCCATAATATTGAACTGTAAGACCTCTTTTTGGCCCCATATCAAATATTCATACTGTCTTTTTCTTTGTACCACACACAAGTTGATAGAACTTAAGCTTCTAGCTGTAGAAAATATATGGTACCAATTTTTCTGCCGATAAAATTTCCAGGAAAATGTAACAAAGGAGAAGACAATAAATTAAATTTCTTTAGGGACCCATGCTGAGGCCTCTAGGCTGTGCTCATGGAGGAGGAAATGAGCCCCTAGTGCATCAGTGTTTTATCACAGACATGGGCACCTGAGTCCCAAGGCTTCCCCAGCCTCTTCCCATTCCCACTGCTCTGATAGAGACCCTTTACTTTAAACAGTGTAGTCTACATCTACCCTGCCAGCGTTCCTCACAGCTCGGGACCCATCACCCCTCCTTTCTAATTTTCTAGTCGCAACGCATTTGTCAAGCTAACTCCAGTCTCACTTTCCATTCTGAAGTTTTTTTGGCAATAGATGATCATGTTTTACAGAGAACTCTCTGTCCTCTGAATTCCTACTGTAGCCCCTCAGTATCATCTGAAGTGTGTGGGTGCCATAGCTCAACAACTCAAGAAAAGGCTACTCGAAGGTAATGTGTTACCCTATTCTTGATTAATAAGAAGCAGCAGTTCCTTGCACCTGTGAAAACACTTTGGAAAATCATGAAAACTACTTTTCAAATTTCCATCTCTTTACATATTCCTTTCCATTTGAGTTTTATGATAATTCTCTGAGATAAAACCAGGACAGTCTCTTAATATTCACATTGTACAGATACGTAAAATGAGACTTAGATAAACTCAGTGCCAATCCAATAGCATCCTAGCTGAGACTATAAACTCGGTCTAGTGTTCTTTGCTACCAGCAGCTCCAAGTTTTTCATATGAGAATACCACAAAAATATCTAAAAACTCATGGACCCCAAAATGACTGTATTTGCACTTAACTGATTGTTTATCTGACCTCTGGTGTTTACCTTCCAACTCTTCGCATGCCTCTGACCCCCAGTCAAGCCTGCCATGCCTCCACCAACCTCCATTCCCCTACTCTCCCCAGCTGTGGTCCCCCTGAGTAGCTTTCTCCCCCTGCCACCTGAGACCCCATAACATAAATCTTAATTTCACTCAGAGGAACCACCCTCTTTAGGTTTTTCAACACCTTACCACATCTTGGAATTTCAAACTATTGAGTTGCTTGTCCCTGCGAGGGTAGATTCCTGCATACATTCTCAAAAAGCTAATCCTCTGTATATTTGAGCATCGAAATACAGCAGTATGTTAGAAACTGGGGTCCTCAAATAGTTTAACATTTTCAAAGAACACAGATAACCATGAGAAAACTTTAATTCAAGTTGTTATTAGGATACATACAATAAATTAATGCCTTGACAGGTTCTGTCTGCTCTCTGACAGCCACGGGTGGTTCTCTTTCTTGTATCTCTGTTATTGTCTCTGCTTTCATTAAAATCTCATTTGACCTGAGCTTTGAAATATGTGAAGAATGTTCATAGATGTAAAATGGGGCAAGAACATTCCAGGTTTTACATGGATGAAGGCAGAGAAGCATGGACAGAAAGGTGCTCTAGTTTAGGAATTAGGGTCTGGAGTCAGGGAGATTTGGGTTCTAATTCTGATTCTAACTCTGACTAGTTGTGTGACCTTAAGCAAGCGGGTTAACGTCTCTGAACCCAAGTTTCTACTCTATGTAATAGACATAATGCAGTCAACTATTTTATTATCTTGAATATTAAGTGAGATGAACATCTAAAGGATTTAGTATAATACCTAGCGCATTTTTAATACCCAAAATATGTTAAACAGTGAGTAGAGAGATATGAGCAGAGTACAGGTGAAGAGCATCAACTGAAGAAGTGGGACACTGTGCTCAGCGCCTTACATGGACCATCTCACTTGAATCTAAGTCTCAGAGAGGTTAGGTGTCATGATCAATGTCACACATTTAAGTTGCAAACCTACACCCTTAATAATGTTTCCCTGCTACTCCCCACAGATATTACTGATCAGGGAGACTTTGAAAACCAGACCAAGAAATCTCTACTTCATTCTCTAAGCATTAGAGCCCACTGTATGACTTTTGGTGGGAAGCAATGTCTAAGTCTCCCAAAAGAGTGTCTGGCATTCACATGAATGATTGGGTGAAGAGGACAGTCAGGGAGCCATTGCCCTAGCCTGAGCAAGAAGTGGGGAAGTCCTGGCTGAAGCAATAGGAGCTGAGTGTGGAAAGACACACAGGGGATGTGACTGAGGAAGCCCTGAGTGACATGCAGCTGGGGGTACAAAAGTGGTGCAACACAGCATGAGAAAGATTCAGAAAAAGTGGGAACTGATTTATTTGTCCAGAACAGCACCTCACCTTCTTCTTTCAGAAGCTCTTTTAAATCCTACCTTTATAAGGGGTCTCTGCATACTGTTGAGATGGACACTACTGAGGTAAGTGGAATAAGGAAAAGACCTCTATCTCTAGTAAATGGGTGTGTTTGAAGTTTTTACCAGTTGGTGTAGCACCAGAAAGTAAAATTCCTTGAAAGTTAGTACTGGAGCTCATTAGTCCTACCCACTACTCATGAGCACTAAAAAGCAGGGTATCTAAGAGTGAAATGATCTGCTCTCCTTGCCTTTCAAGCATGCAATAATGCGTGTGACCATGCTTTGAATATGAGAAGATGTTATTATAACACGACGGCCAATGACGTGACATTTCTGAGGCACGTAAGATGGCAAAACAGAGCCCTGTGCCAGTCTCTGTGGTCCAACTAATGGACCAGCTGATTATTATCCAAATCAGGTTTACCTGATTTCAACTCTTTTCCCATCAGTGCTCCCCTAAGATATTTATTCTTTCCAATATATCAGATTTAAAATATCTACTGTGGTGCCAAGTATTAAGATATTCACATTAAAATCACTGGCTTAAAGTTTAATTGTATTGATCTGATTTTCAGAGGCAGCACTCACAAAAAAATATTAACTATGCTATGCTGCAATGCAACATTGATTCAAATTGGTATTGAACATAAAACCCACCCTGAGATACCACAATCCGTAAATGCAGAGAGGTAAAGACAAGCATAATCCAGGCTGAGTCTCACCTCCTCCCTGTTGATTCTGTCTCTCTTGCAAAATCTCCGCATTAGTCTGTTAAGGGGCCCTGACACAATATGTGTGTGTAGGGGGTGCAGGGGGGCTGGGGGAGGGTGTTCATAGACTGAGAAACTAAGGAATCATTCTGGACAGGAAAGCACCATTGACTTCTCACAGATTGTCAGAGGCAGGGAAGTTTGCAGGAAGTTTGCAAGCCTAAGACATAAAAACAAATACGTATATGCATATATGTTCAGGTTTGGTTGGTGGCATTAGCTTAGCTGACTAACAAGCATATTACTTGTCTGTATCTCAAAATTTAATGACCAAAAAATAAGATAATAATCTGACCCACTCACATCTGCAAAATGGACAAAACTAAGTTTGGGAGCCACAAAGAGCAGTATTCAGACCCCCAGATCCCTCTATGACTGACGGTAAAAGGCTGGACAAATCACACTTTTAGCCCATATTTCCTCCTGAAATTGAGAGAAGTAATTCTTACCTCATCAGCGCTTTAGCAAGGATTAAATGAGATAATGTGGCGAGCATAATTTGTACAGAAGATATTCGATAAGTGTTCTTTTCCTTCCTTCCTGTTTTAAAGGGCTGTTATGGGAATCCAATTATAGTAGGAATGAATATACTTGAAAAAATTTTAAAGATCTATGCAAGTGTAAAGCATTATTATTATGATTATGATCCTTCAATTCAATTTTCTCCTCTTATCCAGACACTGACGTTCTTTAAGAAGAAAAAAAAAGATGGTTTGTGGATAAAAAACAAGCTGAGAGGAACAGTTTTAAAAAAAATGAATGCAGAGAGTGGAAAGCTAATGTGTCTTCATTCATTTCCAGCTTTGTGGTACTTGGTAAGTCAGCAAATAAAACCAATCAGTTCCAATTAGCTTTCCTGGAAGTGAGGATCCAAAAATAAAAGAGCAAGTTATATATGTATTTTTTAAACCTTCTCAGGGCTGAAACAGCCACTGAAGTCTATATATTAAAAAAATAATATGCAATGACACTGCTAACCAAATGCTAATTGCTACCTGAAACACCGCGGACTGGGAAAGAGCGAGATCTCGGGGTTTCATGGGTATTGCTCACAGTTTACTCATCCAATTGCTATTTCCAAGGAGCGCTGCCTAGTAGGAAGAAAAAGAAGTGGACCTCCAAGGGATGTACCCTAAATTTGGCAATAATGGCACCTCCAAAAATAGCAAGAAAAAGCAGAGACTTCAATCTACTACTTCAATCTAACGGTGTGAAGCTGTCAGTCAGTTAGCCTGGCTGACACAGCAGCAGCTACCAGAAAGAGCCTCAGTAGTGCCACTGGTGGAATGGCTGGTGGAATGACTATTATAAAGACACACGTGTAAAAGGGAATACCCGCAGCTGGACATGACCCTGGGAATTTAGTGAGGTAAACTGGAAGTCAGGACACTCTCCGTTTGACTTCAGAAGAGACATTTCAAGACTCAAGGTTCAAGACACAATTAGGGCATTCCTTGTTTTAAAAAAAATACTATGTTACTCTTTCTCCATATGTCTTTAAAGATAGAATTCTTCAGGATGGTCCTCACAGAAGCTCACTTATACAGGCAGAGCCTTCAGACTACTGCTCACTCCTGTGGGACTCCATTCTTCCTTTGGAACATGAAAGGAACTAACGTGTCTAGCTTTAAAAAGAAAAGAATGTAAAATGGTCATTTTAAGCTTAAAATCCAACATTTCTCCTGTTTACCACCTTCCTTCCCCGATTTCTTCTCTTTATCCACAAGTGCAGTTTCACTCACTGAGGGTCCTGTGTGTTAAAATCAAAACATATGGAATAGGTTGCTTTTTTAAATGTCTTCACTTGTCAGATAGGAAATACCTTGCATATATTATTAAACGTGACAATTTCTTATCTAAATGTTATAGCTCTGTTGACTTGGGATCATTAATGTTAAAACCAATAAACAAGACAATATCAGCTGAAAGGGGAATAAAATAGTATTGGTAAGCTCTACTCCAGTACCCTACATTAAAATTCTCTTCACCAAGAAGCTTTTTCATCTTTTGAAATTTGAGAAAGGGTAAGATACATGTTAATTTTTTTTAAGTTCACACCATCTAGCAAAACCATCCAAATCTTTTTGGTGTGCAGAGATTTTATTTCTAATCTTTCTGTGCAAAATGCTTTGTTAACTCCTGATGACAACTTTTATGCATAATGCATAAAATAAACGTTGCCAAAATCTAAGACACTTTTAAAAGCATGTAAACCCCTTTAAAAGCAAAATGACACATTACAGGGCATGTCGTTGCAATACACTGGGAAGAGCACACGGCACGGTTGACGGGAAGCATGCTCCATATCGTTAACTTCCAAATGTCTAATATGTGTAGTTACCTTGGTTTACTTGCATTCAAAATTACATGCTATTTCTTATG
Organism: Smutsia gigantea; assembly: GCA_032199065.1. Classification (NCBI taxonomy): domain Eukaryota; kingdom Metazoa; phylum Chordata; class Mammalia; order Pholidota; family Manidae; genus Smutsia; species Smutsia gigantea. The sequence goes on from JAVSCE010002227.1 coordinate 203,188, forward strand.
AGATTCTTTATATATTGATGCCCTAATTTATGTACTACATAAATTCAGCTCCCTCTTCAACACTTCTGGGAATCTTCACACTTTAATACACTTATTTCATATAACCAAGAAAATCTTGTCACTGACCAAAAAATAATTTTTAAAATGTTTGTGTATGTGCATGTGTATGTGTGAATTAGTATGTCTACACATGTATCTATCATTTGGCAAATCAGATAGGTAACCCCAGTTCAAATATTCTGGCTGGTTTTGCTTATTTAAAACCATAAAAATAGAGACCAGGAAGGAATAAGACTTAGCATTCAAAAATAGGTACTATAAATCCTGTCATGCAAGGGGTAAATAAAATAAATAAATAAAAATCAGAACAATAACAATGTGTCACTAGCCAGTGTCACTGAAATGATTTGTTTTATTCCTCTAATCTTCACCATATCTACACTGACTATAATAAATGAATAATTGTTCTGAATACAGAGCAATTCATTGAAAACTGCACCAAGTCGAAAACGAAGAAATCATAACACAAAACACAAGGTTTCATCAGTGTTTAGGAACTTGTCTCTGTCAATATTTTTAAGATTCATTGTAAATGGTACTGTTTACTATCACATAATAGACCATCATGAATTATGTTAGGTGTCCCATGAATATTAATAGCCTTAAGTTACAGGACATGTCATCAACACACATCCAGTTGTGAAATTTTGATGGAGTTTGGCTTCTTCCTGAAAGAAAATGGTTCCATGTAAATGAACTTTATCTTGAAAGCCAAGTTTCTAAGGACAGGCCCTATTCAAAAGGCATGTGCCAATTTAACAAAGAGTGGGCATCTCCCTGAATGTGGAAGGCGTGGCATCTAGCTCCTAGGCAGGTTGTTTTTCAAAGTTCCCCTCTGGACATTCATTTACCATTGTGTGTACAAAACAATTCAAATCCTAAGAGGGGAGTGGATATTAGAATGCACAAGCAAACATTGCATTGTTGATGTCAAACAGTGTTGTCCTGGGAGAGCACACATTTATGTGCGCACCACACAGTAGACAAAATAATTTTAAGAATTGGTTGAATGAAAGCAAGGACACAAAGATGAGCTGTTAATTATTTGGGCTGGTAAAAAAATGCCCTTTCTGGAAAATCATGCAAAACCTGTAACACCTGCATCTGCATGAAACTTGTATTATATGAATATTGTTTTATTGAAAATAAAGCACTTCAGGCTCAGTTCAATAATAACAGCTTACAGGAGAGTAATTGAAGTTATCCAATTCTCTTCCGATTGAAAATAACCTACAGTATATCCACACAGAGACACACACACAAAAAAATCTGTCGTGCAATTTTATTGAGACTGAAGAAAAAAGGAACTGGGGTTAGGCACTGTGTGAGCATTTAACACACACTAAATGATGATATGGTCTGGGAAAATTATCCCTTTTTCTTCACGTTCTTTTTCCAGATCGTCATCTTGGTCCACCCCCTGCTGAGCTCCTATTGACTTCAAAGAGAGGTCCACGGGGGTCCAGAGCAAGATGAGAATTTGGCCCTGCATGCTTAATTTTTGTGCTCTCTTATTCATAACATACACAATAAGCCCTGGATTTGAAAAGGCTCTAACAGAGGCTGATAATGGCTCCCAAACAATCACGTATCTTCTTGGTATATCTAAATGATATCACCAGTTGTGCCAGTGGAAACACTGAAAACTCTGAGGAAAAGACCCTGCCAAGTCTTCATTATTATCCTCATTTGTTATTATTACTCTAGCTAATAATAACAATATTTATGTAATATTAGAATCACAATCTCATCACTGTAACTTTTATAAGACCACAGGCAGATATGAATTTTTGTAATAAAGAGGATGTAGAGCAAACTGAAATCTTCTCCCAGGAAATCTCACCATCTCAGGGAAGGAGAAGACATCATGTGAACCAGCACACCCCAGCAATAACACACAATTTCTGTGGACAATGATGAAGAAATAATAAGGGGGATAAAGTCACTTTTTAGAATGCTGGTAAGGAAGACAAGTTACTACTGTCTTCCAGGACTGCAAATGACATGGAAGGTATCAAAAGAGAAGTTGAGAAGAGAAAAGGCTTTGGTGGGGTTGGGGAATGTACCAGCAAACCCCTCCAGCATTGTGAAAAGAGTAATATATCGGGGTCAATATGGAGGTAACAATGTCAGCAAATGACCTGATGGATTCTGACCATCTTGGGAAGCAAGAGAAATGCTGCACCATAACATTACTTTCTTATTGACAAATGAAAGCATTCAGTTACATACAGACAAATGAGGAACAGGAAAAGATAAATCAATCTCCCTAGTACACGTTTTGGTCTATCATTATTTCACCAACTGAAATTTTACCTGAGTGTGTGGTTAATCTAATACTGCCTCTTATTTTCACTCTCCTATCCTTAAAGGATAATTTACCTTCTCAAACACTGATGCCTTGCTATCTATACTAAAGATGAACAAAAGCATGGAATTGCTGAACAGCTCACTTATGACTATAATTTTTAGATATTAATAATTTCAATATTTCTTGATATCCAGGATCCTTAGAGCAGCTAATATCTCATCCCAAGGGAAGTGCATTTATAACTTAAATGGGCAGCAAAAATGCTTTCTCCAATTTGTAAGTAAGGAAAGCAATTTACAGGAGGTAGCTGACAAAATTTAAAGGACATCATAAGTCTGTGAAGTCCTTTGTGATTTGTTTACAAAGCAGTTCCACATATTTCATTTCATTTGTCCCTTGCAACAATACCACAAGTCAGCTGAAGAGAAGAAAGTGGACTCCTGATTACCAGGGCAGCCTCCAGCAGACCTTTTTGCCCTAGCAGTTAGGGCACTTAATTGAGAATTAGACATATTGCTTTTTTAGCCTCTGAATTTACTTTCCTAGGTATGTTGCATTATCCCCCGCATGTGACCTTTTTCTCAGCTTTTAGCATTGCTATTATCACATATATATGCAAAATGGAAAAAATGACAGTAACTCAGAGACGCTATATAACAGGTGTCAGGGTAGTAGTGTATATACCCTGTTTTCACTTCTTTAAGATGAGCATCATGTCAACACAATGTGACCTGTCGCTTTAGCTATAAGGCTCCATAATACATGGCTCTGAGGACTGAACAGAGAAAGCAAGACTTGCTTGATACCCTCCTGTTTCTCTTTCCTTGATTCACTGTTTAAAATCAAATCCATGAACTTGTTCTGTGGGTCCCCAGAGCCTAACTAAATAAACACAGAGTAAGTAATTGATTAATAATTCTAAAATGAATGAATCCATCAGTGCATGCATTGTATGCAGAAAGACCCTTTTAAAATAATTTTTTGAGCATTTGCCTTTAAGAGGTTACTCTTAACTTGGAGCCAATTTAAATTTAAAATTTTTGGCTCTTTGATTAGTTTTTCTGATTGGCCCAATACTATACACATTGAAAGGTAGACCCAACAAGGAGAATTTAAGACCTAGGCATAGAATTATAACCCAGGATTTTTCCTAGTCTACTAGGAAGGAAGTCATATCTTAGAGAGGCCTTCCTGTTTGTCTTTCTGTAGTTGAAATATCCACAGCACAACACAACACAGGCAAAAATCACACGTAAATGGTTGAAGCCCATGGCATGCAACTGTCTCACATTCTCACAGCCTTACATAGTGGAAGATGATTATTTTAACGAAGATAATTTTATTTTTCACTAGATATCTATCAAAGGAAAGATTACAACACAGCAGCTGGAACACTGGAACCTACATAATGTATTGCACAATTTAATCATGTTGGATAAAACACTCTTTCAATGGATATCAATTATACTAATGACTCTTATATAATACTCTCATGTGCCTACGGGATATGTATTGTCACCTCTCTTTTGTCATAAAAATAGTTAGTAGCTCTGGATCCACACTGAAGTAGTTGCTTTCATTTTTATATAATGAATGAGTAATGCTGTAAAAAAAGACATTTTATTCCATATTAGTTTAACAGAGTGAAGAGATTTCATGTATGACAGTGCTAAATATACTCTAAAGCTGCTAATAAAGCCAAAGCCTGCAGGGAAAATTCTAATGATGAGCAATGCCAGAAGTTTGTATTTCTGAAACTAAAGCAAAAATGTTCCACTTAGGTATAATTTCTAAATATCTTAAAAAGGAACAGGGATTTCTAATAATTTCATTTCCAATAAATCTCCTTAGTCAATTTGGAATCATTTTATTTGCAATAAATCCCAGTCAGTCTAAAAAATAAGCACACATTTTTTTTTCTTTTTCTCATAGTGCAATGTTATGGAGAAAGCTTCTTTGAATGTGTCCTTAAAATTAATAATGACAACAGAAGGTATGATTCATAGCCACATTACAAGGGGATTCCTTTTTGTCAACAGAACATGAACTTCTGTTAGAATGGTTGAAGAGTATTCACCTAAAATAAATAAATGAACCCTTGACCAAACTCCTCAGATTATGTTCCAGAAATGTCTCAGCTGAGGGTCTATCAGTGTTCCCGTTGTTCAGAGCACCTGCTCTCAATGCTAGAGTTAAGGATTTTTGAGAATTTCCTTTATAAACTTCTAGTTTCCAGATATAATAAATCAGTCATAAAAATGTGCTCAACGCTGAAACTTGGCAAAGCAATTTCTAGAAAAGAGAGAACTGCCTGGTCATTTTTAAGTTACACAAGTATAAAAGATACGGCTAGGAAGGGGTCTCATGCATTCCTCCTACAGATAGTTTCAAAGGCATGTGATTTTAATTATATATAAAATTGGTCAAGTGATTGATCCATAGTATAGTCTGAATATTTGGGGTGATTTGAAGAAAAAGGTAAAATAATGAAGTTATTTAAATTTCACCTAGAAGCTTTTAAATGTGCATTTTGAATGTCATATTCCCATCAGTTCACCAGAGTTCTTGAAAGAAAGCACCAGATCTTCACTTGCTTCTCCTTTTGTTCAACTAAATACAGTATCCATCTGCAAAGATCCGAGGAAATTCTAATTTAAGTACTGACATTCATAAGGTATGTATACATTTAATTTCTCTGTAACAAAATGGAGTTACCTGTATTAATAAATATTTTCTCATTTCTCCAATTTATCTTTACAAAAACTCCTCCTAAATTTTGTGGGCTTAACTAATTTAAATATGTCAACAGACCCATTTGAACACTAGAGCTTTGAATACATACTGAGTGTTTCTTGAACTCTATTAATACACCCAAACAGAATTTTGTGAGTCGGCTCTATCCCTTGGCAATCCAAACTGCCATATATAAATATGGGACTAAGAATTTTGTTAGGCAGGAGTCTTTGTAACTTAACTTTCTTCCCTTTCCCCAAAACTGGAGATATTCATTCCTTGGTATTTACATATTTAATTTTTGGCTATTCCAGACTTATTCTGAAGGTATACAAAGTAGCTTTCTTTTTAATTTTTGCTCACGTCCATTGTGAAATTGTTATGTTGGAAGGTTAACTCAGCTAGTGAGGGAGCCTCACCAGCTGCTCAGAAGCTTTATCCTTAGTTTTCTTCTTTCATCACTTTTATGTACCCAATAATAATATCTTTCTTTATGAAAAATATCCCTTAAAATAAAGGTAACGGGTTTTGAAAGGGACAGAAACTAAAAAAATTATTATTATTATTAGTCATAAAATAGGGCAGTATAACATAGCATCTTTGTAATGATACTGCCTAGATTCAAATCCCAGATTCACTCAGTTTCTATTTGTGTGACTCTGGGTACGCTATTTATTTATTCTAAAGCTCAATTTTCTCATTTGAGAAAAATAATGATAATGCTTCCTCATAAGGTTTCTTTGAGAATTAAGTGAATTTCAGCACTTACCAAAGCGTCTGATATAAGTACCCAGGAAACTATTAATATTATTGTTACCATCACCACCTTCATCATATCATGTGATCATCTTCATCATCAAGAAGAAATTATAAAAATCTGAAAAGTTTGAGAGGTTCTAGAAATTTGATATTAACACTACATTGCAGCCTTCTATGTTCCAGTCATGCCTCACTACCCGTGCTGCTGGAGCGAGCTGCATGAATTCATGGCCTTGATTCTCTTTAATGCTGTTCAGTCCCAGAAACCCTTTTTTTCCCTCTCCAGAAAAAGAATTCATTCTTTAGGAATCACTTCTTATGCAAAGGTTTTTCTGGCTTCATCTTCCAGAGAAAGGTTAAACCCTCCCAAACCTATATGCTTTCATTGCATTTTTCCCATTATTTTCTTTAGTATTTATGGAATTATATTACACTTCATTATGCACTTTTCTTGTCTGCAGAGGTGACATATAATGATACATTCAGTCATTAATAAATGACTAAATTTTAAATAAAGGAGAAAGTTGAACTAAATGAGATTTAACATCCTTTCATAGTTAATATTTTACATATCTTTAATGATTCTGTTATTTTTAAATTGGAAACTACTTTGGTAGCCCATGGCAAATCTCTTAATTTTGATCCATGCTTACTGATTAAAAGCAGTTGTCGTTAAAGAAATATTTGTAGTACCAAAAGTGGGGAGGGGATCCAGATAAAGAAATTCTTGAGCTCTTTAATGCTTATTCTTATTCTGTGATGACATTTTTTGCTTAAATTAAAACTCTCCTCATACATTTCTGGTAGAAACTTAAATTGGCAAGTCTGTTTGGAAGCAAGCTGGCAATATATATCAAAGGTTCTCTAAATGTTTATGGTCTATGACCCAGCATTTAACATCTAAAAATAATAAACTAGGAAAAATAAAGGTATAAAATCAATTATACCATTAATGTATTATACTAATGTATTATATAATGTATAATGTAATGTACTATATATTATTTTATTTTTATACTACAATAGCCAAATAAAATGAAAAACAAAAGCTCAATGATAAGAAAATGAAGACTAGTTAAATAAATTAGAGTACCTCCATACAATTAGGTTACATTTTTGAATAATCAAGGACATGAAAAACTAATCCTAATGATTAGTGGGAAAAAGTATCAAAAAAATTATTATATTTACATATAATCTCAAATGCATACATACATATATATATACACACACATACATTAATACACATATAAATACATATATACATACACACATGTGAGAGTAAAAGAGAGAATATTAACATAATCTCCAATTAATGAAAAGTAGGTACGATTATGATTTTCCTCTTTAAGTATTATTTATTTATTTTTCTTCTTTCTATATTTTCCAACTCAAAAAAAATGAATATATATTCCTTATACATCAGATTTT
>JAVSCE010002229.1:0-39187 GCA_032199065.1 Smutsia gigantea
AGACAGAGTATTAAGGCAGCTAGAGAGAGAAAAAAGATCACCTACAAAGGAAAACCCATCAGACTATCATCAGACTACTCAACAGAAACCTTACAGGCCAGAAGAGAATGGCATGATATATTTAACGTTATGAAACAGAAGGGCCTCGAACCAAGAATATTGTATCCAGCACGATTATCATTTAAATATGATGGAGGATTAAACAATTTCCAGACAAACGAAAGTTGAGAGAGTTTGCCTCTCATAAACCACCACTACAGGATATCTTAAATGGACTGCTCTAGATGGAAGCACACCTAAGGCTAAAAAGATGTCACCAGAGGGAAAAAAAATCATAGCAAAGAAAGCAGACCATCAAAATACCAACTAAAGGCAAAGAATAAAACACCTATTATAGAAAGAATGGAGGAGGAGGAATAAGAAGGGAGAGAAGAAAGAAACATCAGACTGTGTTTACAATAACTTAACAAGAAAGTTAAGTTAGATTGTTAGATAGTAAAGAAGCAACCCTTGAGCCCTTGGTAACCACGAATCTAAAGCCAGCAATGGCAATAAGTACATATCTATCAATAATCACCCTAAATGTAAATGGACTGAATGCACCAATCAAAAGACACAGAGTGACAGAATGGATAAAAAAGCAAGACCCATCTATATGCTGCCTACAAGAAACTCACCTCAAATCCAAAGATATACACAGACTAAAAGTGAAGGGATGGAAAAAGATATTTCATGCAAACAACAAAGAGAAAAAAGCAGGTGTTGCAGTACTTGTATCAGACAAAATAGACTTCAAAACGAAGAAAGTAGCAAAGATAAAGAAGGACATTACATAATGATAAAGGGGTCAGTCCAACAAGAAGATATAACCATTATAAATATATATGCACCCAACACAGGAGCGCCAGCATATGTGAGACAAATACTAACAGAATTAAAGGAGGAAATAGACAGCAATGCATTCATCTTAGGAGACTTCAACACACCACTCACTCCAGAGGACAGATCAACCAGACAGAAAATAAGTAAAGACACAGAGGCACTGAACAACACACTAGAACAGATGGACCTAACAGACATCTACAGAACTCTACACCCAAAAGCAACAGGATACACATTCTTCTCAAGTGCACATGGAACATTTTCCAGAATAGACCACATACTAGGCCACAAAAAGAACCTCAGTAATTTCAAAAATATTGAAATCCTACCAACCAACTTCTCAGATCACCAAGGTATAAAACTAGAAATAAATTTTAGAAAGAAATCAAAAAGGCTCACAAATACATGGAGACTTAACAACACTCTCCTAATTAATCAATGGGTTAACGACCAAATCAAAACAGAAATCAAAGAATATATGGAGACTAATGACAACAACAACACAAAGCCACAACTTCTGTGGGACGCAGCAAAGGCAGTTCTAAGAGGAAAGTATATTGCAATCCAGGCCTATTTAAAGAAGGAAGAACATTCCCAAATGAATAGTCTAAAGACACAATTACTGAAATTGGAAAAAGAAGAACAAATGAGGCCCAAAGTCACCAGAAGGAGGGACATAATAAAGATTAGAGAAGAAATAAATAAAATTGAGAAGAATAAAACAATAGAAAAAATCAATAAAACCAAGAGCTGGTTCTTTGAAAAAATAAACAAAATAGATAAACCCCTAGCCAGACTCATTAAGAGAAAAAGAGAATCTACACACATAAACACAATCAGAAATGAGAAAGGAAAAATCACGACGGACCCCACAGAAATACAAAGAATCATAAGAGAATATTATGAGAATCTATATGCTAACAAGCTGGAAAACATAGAAGAAATGGACAACTTCTTAGAAAAATACAATGTTCCAAGACTGACCAGCAAGAAACAGAAAAACTAAACAGACCAATCACCAGCAACGAAATTGAATTGGTAATCAAAAAGCTACCCAAGAACAAAACCCCCGGACCTGATGGATTCACCTCTGAATTCTACCAGACATATAGAGAAGAAATAAAACCCATTCTCCTTAAAGTTTTCCAAAAAATAGAAGATAAGGGAATACTTCCAAACTCATTCTATGAAGCCACCATCACTCTAATACCAAAACTGGGCAAAGACCTCACCAAAAAAGAAAATTACAGACCAATATCCCTGATGAACGTAGATGCAAAAATACTCAACAAAATATTAGCAAACCGAATTCAAAAATACATCAAGAGGATCATACACCATGATCAAGTGGGATTCATCCCAGGGATGCAAGGATGGTACAACATTCGAAAATCCATCAACATCATCCACCACATCAACAAAAAGAAGAACAAAAACCACATGATCATCTCCATAGATGCTGAAAAAGCATTTGACAAAATTCAGCATCCATTCCTGATTAAAACTCTCAACAAAATGGGTATAGAGGGCAAGTACCTCAACATCATAAAGGCTATATATGACAAACCCACAGCTAACATCATACTTAACGGCGAGACGCTGAAAGCTTTTCATCTAAGATCTGGAACAAGACAAGGATGCCCACTCTCTCCACTGTTATTCAACATAGTACTGGAGGTCCTAGCCACAGCAATCAGACAAAACAAAGACATACAAGGCATCCAGATTGGTAAAGAAGAAGTCAAATTGTCACTATTTGCAGATGACATGATATTGTACATAAAAAACCCTAAAGACTCCATTCCAAAACTACTAGAACTAATATCTGAATTCAGCAAAGTTGCAGGATACAAAATTAACACACAGAAATCTGTTGCTTTCCTATACACTAATGATGAACTAACAGAAAGAGAAATCAGAAAAACAATTCCATTCACAATTGCATCAAAAAGAATAAAATACCTAGGAATAAACCTAACGAAGGAAGTGAAAGACCTGTACTCTGAAAACTACAAGACACTCCTAAGAGAAATTAAAGAGGACACTAACAAATGGAAATGCATCCCATGCTCTTGGCTAGGAAGAATCAATATTGTCAAAATGGCTATACTACCTAAAGCAATCTACAGATTCAATGCAATCCCTATCAAACTACCAACAGCTTTCTTCAATGAACTGGAACAAATAATTCTAAAATTCATATGGAACCACAAAAGACCCCGAATAGCCAAATCAATCCTGAGAAGGAGGAATAAAACAGGGGGAATTACACTCCCTGACTTCAAGCTCTACTACAAAGCCACAGTAATCAAGACAATTTGGTATTGGCACAAAAACAGACCCACAGACCAGTGGAACAGAATAGAAAATCCAAACATTAACCCAAACATATACAGTCAATTAATATTTGATAAAGGAGCCTTGGATATACAATGGGGAGATGACAGCCTCTTCAGCAGCTGGTGTTGGAAAAACTGGACAGCTACATGTAAGAGAATGAAACTGGACTACTGTCTAGCCCCATACACAAAGGTAAACTCAAGGTGGATCAAAGACCTGAATGTAAGTCATGAAACCATAAAACTCTTAGAAAAAAACATAGGCAAAAATCTCTTGGACATAAACATGAGCAACTTCTTCATGAACATATCTCCCCGGGCAAGGGAAACAAAAGCAAAAATGAACAAGTGGGACTATATCAAGCTGAAAAGCTTCTGTACAGCAAAGGACACCATCAGTAGAACAAAAAGACATCCTACAGTATGGGAGAATATATTCATAAAAAACGTATCTGATAAAGGGTTGACATCCAAAATATATAAAGAACTCATGCACCTTAACAAACGAAAGCAAATAATCCAATTAAGAAATGGGCAGAGGACATGAATAGACACTTCTCCAAAGAGGAAATTCAGATGGCCAACAGGCACATGAAAAGATGCTCCACATCGCTAATCATCAGAGAAATGCAGATTAAAACCACAGTGAGATATCACCTCACACCAGTGAGGACGGCCAACATCCAAAACACAAACAACAACAAATGTTGGCGAGGACGTGGAGAAAAGGGAACCGTCCTACACTGGTGGTGGGACTGTTAATTATTTCAACCATTGTGGAAAGCAGTATGGAGGTTCCTCAAAAAACTCAAAATAGAAATACCATTTGACCCAGGAATTCCACTCCTAGGAATTTACCCTAAGAATGCAGCAGCCCAATTTGAAAAGGACAGATGCACCCCTATGTTTATTGCAGCACTATTTACAATAGCCAAGAAATGGAAGCAACCTAAGTGTCCATCAGTAGATGAATGGATAAAGAAGATGTGGTACATATACACAATGGAATATTATTCAGCCATAAGAAGAAAACAAATCCTACCATTTGCAACAACATGGATGGAGCTAGAGGGTATTATGCTCAGTGAAATAAGCCAAGCCGAAAAAGACAAGTATCAAATGATTTCACTCATATGTGGAGTATAAGAACAAAGAAAAAACTGAAGGAACAAAACAGCAGCAGACTCACAGAACCCAAGAACGGACTAATAGTTACCAAAGGGAAAGGGACTGGGGAAAATGGGCGGGAAGGGAGGGATAAGAGGGAAAAAGGGGCATTACGATTAGCAGATGTAATGTTGGGGGGGCACGGGGAGGGCAGTACAATTCAGAGAAGACAAGTAGTGATTCTATAGCATCTCACTACGCTGATGGACAGTGACTGTAATGGGGTTGGTGGGGGGGACCTGATGAAGGGGTAGTTTAATAATCGTAATATTGCACATGTAATTGTAAATTAATGATAGTATAATAAATTATATTAAAAAAAAAGATAAGCTTTAGAATATCTTGTACCAGAAGGTTAAAAAGTGCTTTAAAAAAAAATAGGCCCTTTCAAGAGGATGCTAGAACCAGCTTGAATGTGCTCCCACTGGCCAAATCTGGAACAATTTGAGCATCAGTATAAACATCTATTGATGATAACCCATTGAATAAAATGGGAATTCCCAATTTCCATGGTAGATGAAGGATGGCTAGATAGTTGAAAAGGGAGGGCTTTTCTTTATAATAGAATGCTGAGTGGTATATGTGAAGGGAATGGTAGAGTTGGGGAAAACCAGCATTTTGAAATCATCATTGCAGAGATTGTTTTGGGCTAGAATCTTCAGTGGCTGCTAAACCTAGGGGGAAAGTTTGATGAGCAGGGTATTTATATAGTTTAAAAGTATCTGTCCACAGATTGCTTGTTAGATACAAAGTAGGAAACAGTGGTTATAACTATATATATTGGAAAGAAGCAGTCAAACACCTTGAGTGAATGATGAAAATTAGTAACCAGTGATGAACAGACATTGTATGCCTCCAGATAGGATATCCTGAAAGGACACAATATTACTCATGTAGTATTTCAGCCAGAGATGTGTAACCAGAATCTAATCTTGAAGAAGCTTCAAACACAAGTTTAGTAAGGTAAGTACTGCTGTGTAGTCTGAAAGAATGCCGCTGTCATAAAAGACAAGGAAGGGTTGAGGAAATTGTTCCAGATTAGAGAAGATGAATATGACATGATAAGTAAGCACAATTCGTAATCCTGAAGGGAGAGAGAAACATGACTGTGGACATTAAATATTTTTCTGTGGGGTTTTTTTGTGTGTATGTGATAGGCAAAAGTAATCTCCTCTTAATCTGATTTATTTTTAATGTAATCATCATTCCTAATGAGCTTGGAGTTTAATAAATTACAGTCACTATAACTTACTATTTTAAAGTAATACTAGATTGCAGATTTTGCAATAACAGTAAAGAGTTTTACCCTATAATCTACACCCAAATCCTTTAAAGTTTACAAGTTTCATAACCACAGTTCCTTTATCAAAACTAAGAAGTCAACATTGATACACTGATACTATTAACTAAACTGCATACTTTATTCAGATTTTCCCAGTCTTTGTGCTCTTTTCTGTTCTGAAATCTACTCCAGGATACTATACTGCATTTAGTATACCCACATTTGAACTTTATCTTGTGCTAATTAGAAATGTAGCTCTTTAGCAAAACAATGAAATTGTACCCTTATCTCTTAGCATATATGAACATTAAAATGTATCAAAAACCTAAATATAACAGTTAAAACTATAAAACTCTTAGGGTAAAACTGCATGACCTTGGTTTTGTCAAAGGATTCTTAGAAATGACAACAAAAGCATGAACAAAAGAAAAACATGGATATTGGATTTGATCAAAATGTAAAACTTCTATGCTTCAAAACAGTGAAAAGACAACCAACAGAAAAGGAGAAATTATTTGTAAATCATATGTGTGATAAGGGACTTGTGTCTAGAATATTTAAAGAACTCTTACAGCTCAATAATAAAAAGGCAACCCAGTTTTTAAATGGGCAAAGAATCTGAATTGACATTTCTCCAAAGATGTACAAATGGCCAAAAAGCACATGAAAAGATGCTCAATATTCACTGGTCAGAAGTCTTGAAAACATTATACTAAGTGAAAGAAGCCAGTCACAAAAGACCATATATTATGTGGTTCCAAAGTGTACAGAATGGGCAAATCTCCAGAGGCACAGAAAGTAGATTAGTTTGTTCCTTAGGGCTGAAGGGGTGAGGAAAAGGGATAGGAGAGTGATAGCTAAAGGGTGTGGTGTTTCTTTTTTCTTTTTTTTTAATGGGAAAAAAATTTGAGGTGAGATACACATAATACAAAATTTACCATTTTAACCATTTTTAAATGAAATGATTTGGAGTTTCTTTTTGAGACAATGAAAGTTCTAAAATTGTAGTTATCAGTAAATTGCATGTATCTGTCATATCAGTAAGTATTGCCATGTATCTGTCAGTGTACTAAAATCTATTGAATTATACACATTAAAATGGGTGAAATGTGTGGTATGTAAATTATATCTCATTAAAACTGTTAGAAAAGAATATAGCTGGTTAGACCTATTGACTAAAATCAAGAGGCTCACAACTAGATAAGAAGAGAACATTTTGGAAAAATAAATTCATATTCAAGATCTTATGCAGATAGATCCACTTCATCCATTATGGTAAGTGGTGCACATTTTCATTACCAGTCTGCCAGTAATTGAAATTGGAATGTCATTAGTTGTTTCCAGGAACCAGGACCCACTTAAAAGAATATATATATATATATATATATATATATATATATATATATACTTTTTTTTAAGCAACTCTGTTTAGGTATAATTTACATATGTGCTTGTCCAATTTTTTAACAGCTTTTTTGAGATTTAAATTACATACTCTGTGTTCACCAATTTTAAGTCTGCATTTCATAGATTTTTAGTAAGTTAGAATTTTGTGGGTGGCCATCACCATAATCTAATTTTAAAACATTTTATCTTTGGGAATTCATTAAAGACTGAATTGAAAATGAATTCTTCCACAGATGACTAGAGATAATTAACCCTTTTTACTGAACTCATTTGATATATTTTGCAGCTATCCTCTTGTGCCTTCTTTATATATCATCTTTTTTTAAAAAAAACGCAATGAGAATTTGGCTCTTACTTTCTAAAGAGTTAACTTTCATGTTTCTGTTATGCTTTTATGTTTTTATCAAAATTTCCAGAACAGTGGTAAGTAATAATTGTGATAGCATTTTAGCTGTCTTGTCTTAATTCTAGTTAATAGTTGCTTACAATAGACATGATTTATCATGTTGAGAATTACCTTTCCCATGTGGGTTTTCTAAGAGTTTGGTCTTCCCTGTGTTGAATGCATTTAGAGTTGGGCCCTTTCTGCATTTTCAGCATTTATGAGCATTTATATATATAAGTATATATTTTTCCCCTTTGATTTGTAAAAAAATATGGCAAATTATGAAATGTTTTCCTATATCAAAATTTTGCATTTCTGTTGTAATATATTTTATCCAAATGAAATATTCTTTTAATTCTCTGTAATGTTTGGTTTAAAATTTTTATTTAGAGTTCCCTTGTCTATATTTACAATTCAAATTGGTACCTAATTTTCTGTTTTGTGCTGGTTGTGAGGGTTTAGTTGTTGGGTTAGACTGCCTCCATAAAATTGATGGGATAGCTTTCCTTTTTTCTCCCCTTTTATCCTGGGAAGTTCCCTTGGTGAAACTTTTCCACTCACAACTATTTTAAAGACGATTAGTATTCTTTTCAAAGGTTCACCACTGTTTCGCTCAAATTTTCTTCTGTAGATCAATTTTAGTAGTTCTTTCCTAGAGAATTGTCCATTTCATTGAAATTTTGAAGTTTACAGGCCTAGCATGGACTTGCTTGTACTAGTCAGTATTTTGTTTATAGTTTATTCAAATTTCTATATTTTTCCTCTCAATTAGCTCATTCAAAGATAAACATGCATTATTTTTATTTCTAAAGTACCAGCTCCTTGATAATTTCATACATTTTTTGCTATCAATTTACTTATTTTTATAATGTTCTTTAAAGGCAGTTTTGATATCTTTTTTGACATGGTAGTTTATAACTGCTTTTATTCTCAGAGAAATGATTGCTCAGTGTAATCTATTAATTTTTACAATGGTCTTATGTCTTTTTTAGGCACGGGATGTGCGCACCAATGAAGTGGTGGCTATTAAGAAAATGTCTTACAGTGGAAAGCAGTCTACTGAAGTAGGTGAAATATATATGTTTGTATTGGCATGTAAAGAAAGCCATACCATTTTAAATTGGGGATAGGTGGGAATTTTTTAAAAGAATATTGAGAAGTATACAAAATTTAGTGTGTATCTCAGTGAATTTTCTTCCACAGACTCAATGTGCCCATTTTACTTGTACTTAGAGCAATAAACAACATTCCTGACATCCCAGAAGCCTCCCTTCTGTGTCCCTTACTTTTAATGTTTTAAGATATGTTGTGCTAACATAAGTTTCATTTTTTAAATTGTTTAGTAGATTATTCTATAATAGAGGGATTATCATGTCTAAGAAAGTAAACTAGAATAAGGTATATTTGACTAAGTATACTGGATACAAATCTTTCATGGTTGAGAAATTGTTTAATGGCTGTTTCAAATAATCATCAGGCAGCATATATCTAGTCTGAAAAATAAGGCAGTGGGTAATAATCTGAAAAATAAAATTGTTGATGTTGTATTGCATGTACTTTAGTTCATCAATATTCTGTTTAGTTCTTACTTAATTGCATAAGTTTATAAAATGTTTATTCCTAAGTCTGTTATGTGTGTCTAATTCTTTAAAAAATTAAATTATTTTTAATTGTGGTAAAGTACACGAAACAAATTTACCATCTTAACCACTTTAAGAGTACAGTTCAGTGGCATTAAGGACATTTAAATTGTACAACCATCACCACCATTCATCTCTAGAACCTTTTCATTTTGTAAAAGTGAAATTCTGTACCTGTTAAACAATAACTCCTCTTTCCCTCCTGCCCCCAGCCACTGGAAATCACCTTTCTACTTTCTGTCTGAATTTGATTACTTTAGGTATCTAATGTAATTGAAATTATGCACTATTTGTCCTTTTGTGACTGGCTTATTTCACTTAATATAGTGTCCTCAAACTTGATCCATGTTGTAATGTGTGTTAGAATTACCTTTCTTTTTTTTTGTTTTTTTTTACCTTGAATTGTTTTATTCAATCTTCATAACAACCCTGTAAGTTAACAATTTTTTTTAAGTCCACTAAAGGGCCCTTGCCAAGGCTTTTATATATATTTTTTATTTTGCTATTATTAATATACAATTACATGAGCAATATTATGGTTACTGGACTCCCACTATTATCACGTCCCCACCCATACCCCATTGCAGTCACTGTCCATCAGCATAGAAGGATGTTATAGAATCTACTTGTCTTCTCTGTGTTATATTGCCTTCCCCGTATGCACCCACCCCACCCTCACACCAGCTACATTATGTGTGCTAATTGTAATATGGCTTTTTATTTTTTTATTTTATTTTATTTTTATTTTTCATAAAGGTATTATTGATATACACTCTTGTGAGGGTTTCACATGAAAAAACAATGTGGTTACTACATTTAACCATATTATCAAGTCCCCATCCTTACCCCAAAGCAGTCACTGTCCTTCAGTGCCACAGATTCACTATTTACCTTCTCTGTGCTACACTGTTTTCCCCGTGATCCCCCACACCATGTGTACTAAACACAATACCCCTCAATCCCCTTCTCCCACCCTCCCCACCTGCCCTCCCACACCCTTCCCCTTTGGTAACCACTAGTTCCTTCTTGGAGTCTGTGAGTCTGCTGCTATTTTGTTCCTTCAGTTTTGCTTCGTTGTTATACTCTACAAATGAGGGAAATCATTTGCCACTTGTCTTTCTCCACCTGGCTTATTTCACTGAGCATAATATCCTTGACCTCCATCCATGTTGTTGCAATTGGTAGGATTTGTTTCCCTCTTATGGCTGAATAATATTCCATTGTGTATATGTACCACATCTTCTTTGTCCATTCATCTACTGATGGACACTTAGGCTGCTTCCATATCTGGGCTATTGTAAAAAGTGCTGCGATAAATATAGGGGTGCATATGTCTTTTTGAATCTGAGAAGTTGTATTCTTTGGGTAAATTCCAGCGAGTCGGATCCCCGGGTCAAATAGTATTTCTATTTTCATTTTTTTGAGAAACCTCCATATTGCTTTCCACAATGGTTGAACTAGCTAACATTCCCACCAGCAGTGAAGTAGGGTTCCTCTTTCTCTGCATCCTCGCCAGTATTTGTTGTTCGTAGTGTTTTGGATGCTGGCCATCCTTACTGATGTGAGGTGATATCTCATTGTGGTTTTAATTTGCATTTCCCTGCTGATTAGTGATGTGGAGCATCTTTTCATGTGTCTGTTGGCCATCTGAATTCCTTCTTTGGAGAACTGTCCCTTCATATCCCTCTGCCCATTTTTAATCGGGTTATTTGTTTTTTGGGTGTTGAGGTGTGTAAGTTCTTTATATATTTTGGGTGTTAACCCCTTGTCAGATATGTCATTTACAAATATATTCTCCCATACTGTAGGATGCCTTTTTCTTCTGTTGATGGTGTCCTTTGCTGTACAGAAACTCTTTAGTTTGATGTAGTCCCATGAGTTCATTTTTGCTTTTGTTTCCCTTGCTCAAGGGGATGCGTTCAGGAAGAAGTTGCTCATGCTCATATTCAGGAGATTTTTACCTATATTGTCTTCTAAGAGTTTTATGGGTTTATGACTTAAATTCAGGTCTTTGATCCATTTCGAGTTTACTTTTGTGTATGGGGTTAAACGATAATCCAGTTTCATTCTCTTACATGTAGGTGTCCAGTTTTGCCAACACCAGCTGTTGACGAGGCTGTCATTTCCCCATTGTATACCCATGGCTCCTTTATTGTATATTTATTGACCGTATATGCTTGGGATTATATCTGGGCTCTCTAGTCTGTTCCATTGGTCTATGGGTTTGTTCTTGTGCCAGTACCAAATTGTATTGATTACTGTGGCTTTGTAGTAGAGCTTGAAGTTGGAAGGCATAATCCCCCCAGCTTTATTCTTCCCTCTCAGGATTGCTTTGGCTATTCAGGGTCTTTTGTGGTTCCATATGAATTTTAGAACAATTTTCTCTACTTCGTTGAAGAATGCTTTTGGTATTTTGATAGGAATTAATTCTTCCTATCCATGAGCACTGGACATATTTCCATTTGTTGGTATCTTCTTAAATTTCTCTCGTGTGTTTTTGAGTTTTCAGAGTATAGGTCTTTCACTTCCTTGGTTATGTTCATTCCTAGGTATTTTATTTTTGATGCAACTGTGAATGGAATTGTTTTCCTGATTTCCCTTCCTGCTAGTTCATTGTTAGTGTATAGAAAATCCGTAAATTTCTGTGTATTAATTTTGTGTCCTGCAACTTTACTGAATTTAGATATTAGATCTAGTAATTTTGGAGTGGAATATTTAGGGTTTTTTATGTACAATGTCATGTCATCCTCAAACATAGTTTAACTTCTTCCTTGCCAATCTGGATGCCTTTTATTTCTTTGTGTTGTCTGATTGCCATGGCTAGGGCCTCCAATACTATGTTGAATAGAGGTGGGGAGAGTGGGTATCCTTGTCTTGTTCCTGATTTTAAAGGAAAAGCTTTCAGCTTCTCGCTGTTAAGTATGATGTTGGCTGTGGGTTTGTCTTATATGGCCTTTATTATGTTGAGGTACTTGCCCTCTATACCCATTTTGTTGAGAGTTTTTATCATGAATGGATGTTGAATTTTCTCCAGTGCTTTTTCAGCATCTGTGGAGTTGATGGTGTGGTTTTTATCCTTCTTTTTGTTGATGTGGTGGATGATGTTGATGGATTTTCGAATGTTTTACCATCCTTGCATCCCTGGAATAAATACTACTTGATCATGATGGATGATCTTTTTGGTGTATTTTTGAATTCGGTTTGCTAATATTTTGTTGGGTATTTTGGCATCTATGTTCATCAGGGATATTGGTCTGTAATTTTCTTTTTTTGTGGTGTCTTTGCCTGGTCTGGACTCATAGAATGAGTTTCGAAGTATTCCTTCATTTTTCTACTCCTTAGAAAACTTTAAGGGGGATGTGTATTAGGTCTTCACTGAATGTTTGATAAAATTCAGCAGTGAAGTCATCTGGTTGAGGGCTTTTGTTCTTAGGTAGGTTTTTGATTATCAGTTCAATTTCGTTGCTGGTAATTGATCTATTCAGATGTTCTGTTTCATTCTTGGTCTGCCTTGTATTTTTCTAGAAAGTTGTCCATTTCTTCTAGGTTATCCAGTTTGTTAGCATATGATTTTTCATAATATTCTCTAATAATTCTTTGTATTTCTATGGTGTCTGTAGTGATTTTTTCCTTTCTCTTTTGTAATTCTTTTTATGTGAGTAGACTGTTTTTCTCTTGATAAGTCGGGCCAGGGGTTTATCTATTTTGTTTATTTTCTTGAAGAACCAGCTCTTGCTTTCATTGATTGTTTCTATTGTTTTATTCTTCTCGGTTTTATTTATTTCTGCTCTAATCTTTATTATGTCCCTCCTTCTACTGAGTTTGGGCCTCATTTGTTCTTCTTTTTCTAGTTTCGATAATTGTGAGTTTAGACTGCTCATACGGGATTGTTCTTTCCTGAAGTAGGCCTATATTGTAATATACTTTCCTCTTAGCACGGCCTTCGCTGCATCCCACAGATTTTGTGGTGTTGAATTATTGTTGTCATTTGTCTCCATATATTGCTTGATCTCTTTTTTTAATTTTGTCATTGATCCATCGGTTATTTAGAAGTATGTTGTGAATCCTCCATGTGTTTGTGAGATTTTTCATTTTCTTTGCATAATTTATTTCTAGTTTCATACCTTTTTGGTCTGAGACACTGGTTGGTACAATTTCAATGTTTTTGATTTTACCAAGGCTCTATTTGTGGCCTAGTGTATGATCTATTCTTGAAAATGTTCCATGTGCACTTGAGAAGAATGTGTATTCTGCTGTTTTTGTGTGTAGAGTTCTGTAGATGTCTGTTAGGTCCATCTATTCTAATGTGTTGTTCAGTGCCTCTCTTTCCTTACTTATTTTCTGTCTGGTTGATCTGTTCTTCAGAGTGAGTGGAGTGTTGAAGTCTCCTAGAATGAATGCATTGCATTCTATTTCCCCTTTTACTTCTGTTAGTATTTTTTTCACATATGTAGATGCTCCTGTGTTGGGCACATAGATATTTATAATGGTTATATCTTCTTGTTGGATTGACCATTTTATTATTTTGTAATGTTATTCTTTGTCTGTTGTGACTTTCTTTGTTTTGAAGTCTATTTTGTCTGTTTCACGTACAGCAGCTGCTGCTTTTTTCTCCCTATTGGTTGAATGAAATATCTTTTTCCATCCCTTCACTTTTAGTGTGTGTGTGTCTTTGGGTTTAAAGTGAGTCTCTTGTAGGCAGCATATAGACGGATCTTACTTTTTTATCCATTCAGTGACTCTTTGTCTTTTGATTGGTACATTCAGTGCATTTACATGTAGGGTGATTATAGACAGGTATGTACTTATTATCATTGCAGGCTTTAGATTCGTGGTTACCAAAGGTTCAAGGTTAACTTCCTTACTATCTGAGGAGTCTAACTTAACTCACTTAATTTGCTATTACAAGCACAGTCTAAAAGTTCTCTTTTTTTTTCTCCTCCTTTTTCTTCCTCCTCCATTATTTATATATTAGGTATCATATTCTGTACTGTTTGTCTATCCCTTGATTGAGTTTGGAGATAGTTAATTTAATTTTGCATTCCTTAGTAATTAGCTGTTCCTTCTTTCTGTTGTTTTATTACCTCTGGTGACCGCTATTAAGCCTTAGGAACACTTCCATCTATAGCAGTCCCTCCAAAATATACTGTAGATATGGTTTGTGGGAGGTAAATTCTCTCAGCTTTTGCTTATCTGAAAATTGTTTAATCCCTCCTTCAAATTTAAATGATAATCTTGCTGGATAAAGTAATCTTGGATTGAGCCCCTTCTGCTTCATTGCATTAAATACATCATGCCACTCCTTTCTGGCCTCTCTGGTTTCTGCTGAGAAGTCTGATGATAGCCTGATGCACTCTGCTTTGTATGTGATCTTATTTCTCTCTCTGGCTGCTTTTAATAGTCTGTCCTTATCCTTGATCTTTGCCATTTTAATTACTATATGTCTTGGTGTTTTCTTCCTTGAGTCCCTTGTGTTGGGAGATCTTTGCATCTGTATGGCCTTAGAGACAATCTCCTTCTCCAAATTGGGGAAGTTTTCAGCAATTACCTCCTGAAAGACACTTTCTATCCCTTTTCTCTCTCTTCTTCTTCTGGTACACCTATAATGCGAGTATTGTTCTCTTTGGATTGGTCACACAGTTCTCTCAATATTCTTTCATTCTTAGAGATTCTTTTTTCTCTCTGTGCCTCAGCTACTTTGTGTTCATCTTCTCTAGATTCTGTTTCATTTATTGTCTCCTCTACCGTATGTAATCTGCTTTTAATACCCTCCCTTGTGCTCTTCAATGATTGGATCTCCGACTGGAATTCATTCCTGAGTTCTTGAATATCTTTCCGTACCTCCATGAGCATGTTAATGATTTTTATTTTGATTTCCCTTTGAGGAAGATTCTTGAGGTTGGTGTCATTTAAATCTTTCTCAGGAGTTGTATTAATAATTTTACTTTGAACCAGGTTCCTTTGGTGTTTCATATTTGTATATGACCCCCTCTAGTGCTCCGAAGCTCTACTCTCTGGAGCTGCTCAGCCCTTGAAGCTATGTCGGGGGTTGCAGGGGAGTGGTATTGGTGCTTTGGGGGAGGAAAGAGCTGTTTCCTGCTTCCTGGCTGCTATGCCTGACTCCACTGCCTGAACCACTGGGCCAAGCACAGAGATGTAAGCCTCTATGCTTTGCGTTTGTCGTTGCTGTTGAGCGATCTTCCTTCTGGCTGGCCTAATGCTAGGGTAGTTTGCCGGTTTGCGAGCGAGGTGGGGCTGGCTTGGAGAAAGGTTCATTAGGCTGTGTATCCCGGAGGTGGTCCTTGGAACTGTGTAGCCAGCCAGGGAGCTAGAGCACCTGAATATCGTGAAAGCCCTCAACCTGCTGGGCAGAGTGCACGTGGACAAATTTTCTACCTTTCCTTTTTCCTGAGCAGTAAGGTCTGTGCTATCCTTGCCTCTTCAGCAGCCCTCTTGCTAAGGGCTTCCTTCTTAGGAAGTCCCTCAGATTGCCCTCCTTTCATTTGTCCCAGAGCAGCTGGATATTGATCCCTGCTTTCCACAAGCAGCTGGAATCTCAGTCTCTCCAGGAATTCTGCCAGTCTTAGGTTTCCAAACCCTACTAATGATAGTACCATGCAAGCATCATGAAATGTAGGTTTGTACTCCCAAAGCAGATCTCTGGAGTTAGGTATTCCGCAATCCTAGGCTTCCACTCCCTTCCCATTCCTTTTCTCTTCCTCCTGCTGGTGAGCCGGGGTAGGGGAAGGGCTTGGGTCCCATCAGGCCACAGCTTTGGTATGTTACCCTGTTCCATGAGGTGTGCTTTTTTCACCAGGTGTATCCAGTCTGGCGCAGTCCCCTTTCCTGTTGCTCTTTCAGGAGTAGTTGTATTAATTATATTTTCGTATTATATGCAGTTTTAGGAGGAAGTCTCTGTCTCACCTCTCACTCTGCCATCTTTAATCTGATCTGAATTTCCTTTCTTTTTCAAGCTGAATAATATTCCTGTTTGTGTGTGTGTGTCTGTGTGAAAACACATTTTGTCCATCCATCATCTGTAAAATGACAGTTGCTTCTACCCCTTGGTTATTGTGAACAATGCTGCTATGAAAATAGGTATACAAATATTTCTTTGAGTTACTGCTATTAATTCTTTAGGGTATATGCCCAGAGGTAGAATTGTTGGATCAGTCTTTAATTTTTACAGATTTTGGTTTTCTGTATTTCTGGAATCTCTGTTTTATGGTAAATGTTGTTTTTTGTGATAATCATACTTACGTTTATGAGAACACTGTTGTGATAGATCACTGTTCCATCATGTTGGTACCTACAAAAATCTCTTAAAGAAAAAGAGAATCTACACACATAAACACAATCAGAAATGAGAAAGGAAAAATCACGACGGACCCCACAGAAATACAAAGAATCATAAGAGAATATTATGAGAATCTATATGCTAACAAGCTGGAAAACATAGAAGAAATGGACAACTTCTTAGAAAAATACAACCTTCCAAGACTGACCAAGCAAGAAACAGAAAAACTAAACAGACCAATCACCAGCGATGAAATCGAATTGGTAATCAAAAAACTACCCAAGAACAAAACCCCCAGGACTGATGGATTCACCTCTGAATTCTACCAGACATATAGAGAAGAAATAACACCCATTCTCCTTAAAGTTTTCCAAAAAATAGAAGAGGAGGGAATACTTCCAAACTCATTCTATGAAGCCAGCATCACTCTAATACCAAAACCGGGCAAAGACCTCACCAAAAAAAGAAAATTACAGACCAATATCCCTGATGAACGTAGATGCAAAAATACTCAACAAAATATTAGCAAACCGAATTCAAAAATACATCAAGAGGATCATACACCATGATCAAGTGGATTCATCCCAGGGATGCAAGGATGGTACAACATTCGAAAATCCATCATCATCATCCACCACATCAACAAAAAGAAGAACAAAAACCACATGATCATCTCCATAGATGCTGAAAAAGCATTTGACAAAATTCAGCATCCATTCCTGATTAAAACTCTCAACAAAATGGGTATAGAGGGCAAGTACCTCAACATCATAAAGGCTATATATGACAAACCCACAGCTAACATCATACTTAACGGTGAGACGCTGAAAGCTTTTCATCTAAGATCGGGAACAAGACAGGGATACCCACTCTCTTCACTGTTATTCAACATAGTACTGGAGGTCCTAGCCACAGCAATCAGACAAAACAAAGACATACAAGGCATCCAGATTGGTAAAGAAGAAGTCAAATTGTCACTATTTGCAGATGACATAATACTGTACATAAAAAACCCTAAAGATTCCATTCCAAAACTACTAGAACTAATATCTGAATTCAGCAAAGTTGCAGGATACAAAATTAACACACAGAAATCTGTTGCTTTCCTATACACTAATGATGAACTAACAGAAAGAGAAATCAGAAAAACAATTCCATTCACAATTGCATCACAAAGAATAAAATACCTAGGAATAAACCTAACGAAGGAAGTGAAAGACCTGTACTCTGAAAACTACAAGACACTCCTAAGAGAAATTAAAGAGGACACTAACAAATGGAAATGCATCCCATGCTCTTGGCTAGGAAGAATAAATATTGTCAAAATGGCTGTGCTACCTAAAGCAATCTACAGATTCAATGCAATCCCTATCAAACTACCAACAGCTTTCTTCAATGAACTGGAACAAATAAATCTAAAATTCATATGGAACCACAAAAGACCCCGAATAGCCAAATCAATCCTGAGAAGGAGGAATAAAACAGGGGGAATTATACTCCCTGACTTCAAGCTCTACTACAAAGCCACAGTAATCAAGACAATTTAGTATTGGCACAAGAACAGACCCACAGACCAGTGGAACAGAATAGAAAATCCAAACATTACCCCAAACATATACAGTCAATTAATAATTGATAAAGGAGCCTTGGATATACAAAGGGGAGATGACAGCCTCTTCAGCAGCTGGTGTTGGAAAAACTGGACAGCTACGTGTAAGAGAATGAAACTGGACTACTGTCTAGCCCCATACACAAAGGTAAACTCAAGGTGGATCAAAGACTTGAATGTAAGTCATGAAACCATAAAACTCTTAGAAAAAAACATAGGCAAAAATCTCTTGGACATAAACATGAGCAACTTCTTCATGAACATATCTCCCGGGCAAGGGAAACAAAAGCAAAAATGAACAAGTGGGACTATATCAAGCTGAAAAGCTTCTGTACAGCAAAGGACACCATCAGTAGAACAAAAAGACATCCTACAGAATGGGAGAATATATTCATAAAAAACGTATCTGATAAAGGGTTGACATCCAAAATATATAAAGAACTCATGCACCTTAACAAACAGAAAGCAAATAATCCAATTAAGAAATGGGCAGAGGACATGAATAGACACTTCTCCAAAGAAGAAATTCAGATGGCCAACAGGCACATGAAAAGATGCTCCACATCGCTAATCATCAGAGAAATGCAGATTAAAACCACAATGAGATATCACCTCACACCAGTGAGGATGGCCAACATCCAAAACACAAACAACAACAAATGTTGGCGAGGATGTGGAGAAAAGGGAACCGTCCTACACTGCTGGTGGGACTGCAAATCAGTTCAACCATTGTGGAAAGCAGTATGGAGGTTCCTCAAAAAACTGAAAATAGAAATACCATTTGACCCAGGAATTCCACTCCTAGGAATTTACCCTAAGAATGCAGCAGCCCAATTTGAAAAGGACAGATGCACCCCTATGTTTATTGCAGCACTATTTACAATAGGCAAGAAATGGAAGTAAGCTAAGTGTCCATCAGTAGATGAATGGATAAAGAAGATGTGGTACATATACACAATGGAATATTATTCCGCCATAAGAAGAAAACAAATCCTACCATTTGCAACAACATGGATGGAGCTAGAGGGTATTATGCCCAGTGAAATAAGCCAAGCCGAAAAAGACAAGTATCAAATGATTTCACTCATATGTGGAGTATAAGAACAAAGAAAAAAACTGAAGGAACAAAACAGCAGCAGACTCACAGAACCCAAGAACGGACTAATAGTTACCAAAGGGAAAGGGACTGGGGAAAATGGGCGGGAAGGGAGGGATAAGAGGGAAAAAGGGGCATTACGATTAGCAGATGTAATGTTGGGGGGGCACGGGGAGGGCAGTACAACTCAGAGAAGACAAGTAGTGATTCTATAGCATCTCACTACGCTGATGGACAGTGACTGTAATGGGGTTGGTGGGGGGGACCTGATGAAGGGGTAGTTTAATAATCGTAATATTGCACATGTAATTGTAAATTAATGATAATAAAATAAATTATATTAAAAAAATCTCTTAATAATTTCTAAAACCCCTAAAAAAAAAATCTCTCCATTTTTGACAAGTTTACTCTAATTTTATTTACCATACTATATTATAACTTTAAAACTGGCTTTTGTAGCAGACATATGTTGGAGTTTGTTTAATTAGTCATGCCTAGAACAAAAAGTTTCACCTAGGGCATCATCTTCTCTCATCTTTTATTGTATCCTTCATGCAAGTTTTTTTTCATTGAAGAATAGAGTTTTAACTTTGTTTTGTTTTGAGAGTTTCCCTCCCAGAGCATTCAAATTTGAAATGTAAAGTCCATAAAATATTTTCTCAACTTAGCATCTTATAGCTTACACATTTTACACTGTGAACATCTTTTCCTCTATTTCATTAAGGGCTCATGAAATAACATAGGAGATATAGGATCTTAAATTCTAGTGCAAAACATTTCTTAAAGTTCTATATTCTAGTTCCCCTACCTTTAAAAATATTATACAAGTCTATGGTAAAGCTTGGAAAAACTGAAAGAAGAACAAAAAACACATTCCAAGTTCCCATCCCACATCTACTAAGCCTCTAGAGTTGGTATGGACCCAAGTACGTATATTTTCAGTTCCCTGATTGCTTCTTACAAGTAACTATATTAGGACATGGCCTATGTTTCTGAAGTTGTCATAGAGTACCTTTTATTACTGAAGGTTTATCTGTTATTTACTAGTAGGTGTCAATGGGAAGGCTCTTCGTAAAATCCTGTAGGAAAATGTTTTCATGCTGCTTGGTTTTTCTATGGACTTCCCTCTGATAAA
The DNA here is from genome assembly GCA_032199065.1 of Smutsia gigantea. Taxonomy (NCBI): domain Eukaryota; kingdom Metazoa; phylum Chordata; class Mammalia; order Pholidota; family Manidae; genus Smutsia; species Smutsia gigantea. The sequence goes on from JAVSCE010002229.1 coordinate 20,240, forward strand.
CTAAGTGTTCACTAGCATTTTAGTATGTGTGCATTTAGGAATTTAGGTCATTATTTGACTTTCAGCTGCACAAAAGAAGGGGTAGGTTGAACTTTTGAAGAAAAGCCACTAAATATAGTATATAGTTTTCAAACAGGCTTGGTGTGTGGTTGTAAAATTTCAATAATACTCATTGATAATAAATTTTATGAAACTAAAAATATGTCCTACCTGGAATGAATTTTATGTAATTGAGTTGTAAACTCTGTGAATGTAATTTCTTTAAAATATATTGGTTTGTCATTTATATATTACAAATAAAGCAAGTTGTATGTTCTTGTTAACTTTTTAGTCTAATTACTTTTTTTATTATATAGCTTTCTATGGAAAGGAGCTGTTCATAATTCTTTCCTTTATTCTTTTTTTCTCCCCACAGAAATGGCAGGATATTATTAAGGAAGTTAGGTTTCTACAAAGAATAAAACATCCCAACAGTATAGAATACAAAGGCTGCTATTTACGTGAGCACACGGCATGGGTAGGTATCTGCTCTCCCATTGCTATAATTTTAGTAGGCTTAGTTTATAATTTATTCAAAAATGTGTCAAATAGTTGTATAAAGCCATGCACAAACACCTTTAAATAGTAGTTCATACTGAGAAAGGAGGAGCAGCTTTTCCTGAAACTCTTAGGCAGTAAGAGATAATAGAACTTTTGCCAGTTTATTACAGAGATTTAGCTGACCATTACGTGCATGGGAAAATGTTCTGATGTATGTTAGTGGTATCATTCTTCAAATGCTTTATCAAACATTTGTTGAGAACAATCCTATCACTTGGTTGAAAATCAGCATATATTTTTGACATAAATGTATTGTAAGCTATTGAACCACAAGGGTCTTGGGTGGAATATTGGTGGTGAATCCTGGTGAAATCTGAACTGATTGTGATTCTTTGAATAATACTAAAGGTAGAAAATTGAGACATTTTATTACAGAAAATGGAAATTAATTTCGCCCCATTGTTAGCACCAAGATGAGGTAATGATCTTACAATGGCATAGGCATAGTAATTATGTCTTTTAAGAGAAAGGCTGAATTTTCTTTAAACAGGAATGACCTTTTATTTTTAATAAGCTAAAGCTGATTATCATTTTAGTACACAGAACTCAGATTTATTTTATAATGTTTGGTTTAATTTGGTGGTGATGGTACTCCTAAATTTGAGGCTGTGGTTCAAGAAAAAACAGTGGCAGAGAGGGTATGCTGCCTCTCTGCATTTCAAGTTTCTCCATCTGTAAAACAAGGATGACAATAGAGTCTACTTCCAAAGGTGGTTATGAGGATTAAATTAGTTAATATATATAAAATACCTGATACATAAGAGGTGCTTTGTGTTTGCTTTATAGGAATGATTTAAACTGTAACCTAAATTTTCTATATATAGTAGCAGAGGACAATTTTCTGCTTCCTAACAATACCAGTATTGCTACTATAGGTTAATATTAATAGAATATGTATATTCCTTTATAGCTTTAGTTAGTAATTATATGAAACACATGTACAAGCAGTTATATGTCAGCATTATAAAAGATTAATGTAGCCTTGGCTTAACTTCATGTATGCATTTAAGGAGTTCCTGAATGTGTACTTAATTTTTAAAGGTAATTGATAACTAGAGTTTGTTTCACTTCAGACTATCTTCTCGATCCCCTTGGTGAATTTATTTTATCTCAGATAGAATCTTTTTATTTTAATAGTGTATTTTAATGTTTTTTATATTTTTTCCCATGTAGCTTGTAATGGAATATTGTTTAGGATCGGCTTCAGATTTGCTGGAAGGTAACTTTCCTTTATTTAATATGAAAAGAAAAGTATTAGTATAATAAAATGAGAATTCCTTCAGTAAGAGTTTTTTTTAATAATGTTAAATCTTTCCAGGAAGAATAAAAACCTTTGTCTTTTGTAGACTCTCAGTGTGGTATGCTCTGTTCTCATTAAATAGTGTTTTAGCATAACAGATGAGTTTTCTTTCATTATGATTTAACAGGCATTTTTCTGCAATATTTATCATTAAACTTGATTTGTTCCTTCTGTTCAGAATGAAGATATGTAGGAATATAAAAAGGGAAAGCTTCTTTCTCAGTGTTTTTATAATCACAAAATAGTTGTTAAATGTTGTTAACTTAGAGGAAAATTGGCTGTGAACTGTAACAACTATGCACAACTGCACAGTTGTTATAAAGTTCAGTTGCCTTGTTTTATTACCTTGGAAACAAATATTCTTTCTTAATAAATGTTAGTTTTTTAAATTTTCCCAATACATTAGATATGTGTATATGTATTTTTAAATAGAAGTGTTCTATAGAATAATTATTTTCAAATAAATTCTTATTTTAAGTTCACAAAAAGCCATTACAAGAAATGGAAATAGCAGCAATTACACATGGTGCTCTCCAGGGATTAGCCTACTTACATTCTCATACCATGATCCATAGGTGAGTACTTTAAAATTTATCATATATTAATAAGCAAATGGCTTATTGAATTTATCAGACATAGAATTTATTAATCCTGAAAGCTTTGTTGGTTTTAGCTAAATAAAATTATTCTGGAGTTTTACAAACTCATATTTTTTTAGGTTATCCATATCTTAAAAAGAATATACTAATATATTGGATCTCTTTGTTGTGGATAATTTTAATCTTTTCTACACATGCTGCTGGGCTTTCTGAAGTATATGCACTTTATAGATTTGTGATAGAAATTTAATTATAGAATAATTTAATTTGTGAAGTGGAAAAGACGATAGGGATTATGTATTCATACTTTTTTCATTTTACAGATGAAGAAACTGATGCCCCAATTTGTGACTAACTTCCCAAAGCTTACAAAGCAAGATAGATTAGACTAGAACTAACCTAGCTCTTTTGTCCTCCTGGTAACTGTTAATGCCAGATTTGTTCCATTGATTCCATGACATAGACAAGTGAAAGCTACTAAAGACTCTATGCTTTTGAGATAATCCTTGAAAATGAATAGTAATTTAAAGATTAAACTGTCATAAACTACGTAAAAAAATTTTTTTTTATTTTGGTATCGTTAATGTACAATCACTTGAACAACATTATGGTTACTAGACACCCTATTATCAAGTCCCCCTGACATACCCCATTACAGTCACTGCCCATCAGTGTAGTAAGATGCTATAGAATCATTACTTGTCTTCTCTGTAAATACTGCCTTTCCCATTTCTCCCCTCCTGCTACATTATGTGTGCTAATCATAATGCCCCCTTTCCCCCCTTATCCCTCCCTTCCCACCCATCCTCCCCAGTCCCTTTCCCTTTGGTAACGATTAGTCCGTTCTTGGGTTCTGTGAGTCTGCTGCTGTTTTGTTCCTTCAGTTTTTTCTTTGTTCTTATACATCACATATGAGTGAAATCATTTGATACTTGTCTTTTTCCGCTTGGCTTATTTCACTGAGCATAATACCCTCTAGCTCCATCCATGTTGTTGCAAATGGTAAGACTTGTTTTCTTCTTATGGCTGAATGATACTCTATTGTGTGTATGTACCACAGCTTCTTTATCCATTCATCTACTGATGGACACTTAGATTGCTTCCATTTCTTGAATATTGTAAATAGTGCTGCGATAAACATAGGGATACATATGTCGTTTTGAAACTGCGCTGCTGCATTCGTAGGGAAAATTATTAGGAGTGGAATTCCTGGGTCAAATGGTACTTCTATTTTGAGTTTTTTGAGGAACCTACATACTGCTTTCCACAATGGTTGAACTAATTTACTTTGCCACCAGAAGTGTAGGAGGGTTCCCCTTTCTCCACATCCTCGCCAACATTTGTTGTTGTTTGTCTTTTGAATGTTGGCCACCCTAACTGGTGTGAGGTGATATCTTATTGTGGTTTAATTTGCATTTCTCTGATGATTAGTGATGTGGAGCATCTTTTCATGTGCCTGTTGGCCATCTGAATTTCATCTTTGGAGAAGTGTCTGTTCAGCTCTTCTGCCCATTTCTTAATTGGCTTATTTGCTTTTTGTTTGTTGAGGTGCGTGAGCTCTTTATATATTTTGGGTGTCAACCCCTTATCAGATATGTCATTTATGAATATGTTCTCCCATACAGCAGGATATCTTTTTCTTCTACTGATGGTGTCCTTTGCTATAGAGAAGCTTTGTAGTTACACGTAGTCCCACTTGTTTTTGCTTTTGTTCCCCTTGCCTGAGGGGATATGTTTATGAAGAAGTTGCTCATGTTTATATCCAAGAGATTTTTGCCTATGTTTTTTTGTAAGAGTTTTATGGTTTCATGGCTTACATTCAGGTCTTTGATCCATTTTGAGTTTAATTTTGTGTATGGGGTTAGACAGTAATCCAGATTCATTCTCTTAAATGTAGCTGTCCAGTTTTGTAACACCAGCTGTTGAAGAAGTTGTCATTTCCCCATTGAATATCCATGGCTCGTTTATCGTATTTTAATTGACCCTCTATGCTTGGGTTTATATCTGGGCTCTGTATTCTGTTCCACTGGTCTATGGGTCTGTTCTTGTGCCAGTACCAAATTGTCTTGATTACTGTGGGTTTGTAGTATGGCTTGAAGTCAGGGACCGTAAATCTCCTTGCTTTATTCCTCCTTCTCAGGATAGCTTTGGCTATTCGGGGTCTTTTTTGGTTCCATATGAATTTTAGAACTATTTGCTCTAGTTCATTGAAGAATGCTGTAGGTATTTTGATAGGGATTGCGCTGAATCTGTAGATTGCTTTAGGCAGGATAGCCACTTTGACTATTAATTCTTCCTAGCCAAGAGCATGGGATGAATTTCCATTTATTAGTATCCTCTTTAATTTCTCTTCAGAGTGTCTTGTAGTTTTCAGGGTATCGGTCTTTCACTTCCTTGGTTAGGTTTATTCCTAGGTATTTTATTCTTTTATTCTTTTTGATGCAACTGTTAATGGAATTGTTTTCCTGATTTCTCTTTCTGGTAGTTCACCATCAGTGTATAGGAATGTAAAAGATATCTGTGTATAAATTTTGTACCCTGCAACTTTGCTGAATGCAGATATTAGATCTGGTAATTTTGGAGTAGATTCTTTAGGATTTTTTATGTACGTTATGTCATCTGCAAGCAGGGACAGTTTAACTTTTTCCTTGCCAGTCTGGATGCCTTTCATTTCTTTGTGTTGTCTGCTTGCCATGACTAGGACCTCCAGAACTATGTTGAATAACAGTGGGAATGATGGGCATCCTTGTCTTGTTCCCGATCTTAAAGGAAACTCGATCAGCTTCTTGCTGTTAGGTATAATGTTGGCTGTGGGTTTGTCATATATGGCCTTTATTATGTTGAAGTACTTGCCCTCTATACCCCTTTTGTTGAGAGTTTTTATCATGAATGGATGTTGAATTTTGTCAAATGCTTTTTCAGCATCTGTGGAGATGATGGTGTGGTTTTTATCCTTCTTTTTGTTGATGTGGTGGATGATGTTGCTGGATTTTCGAATGTTGTACCATCCTTGCATCCCTGGAATAAATACTACTTGATCATGATGGATGATCTTTTTGATGTGTTTTTGAATTCGGTTTGCTAATATTTTGTTGAGTATTTTGGCATCTATGTTCATCAGGGATATTGGTCTGTAATTTTCTTTTTTTGTGGTGTCTTTGCCTGGTTTTGGTTTTAGAGTGTTTTTGGTCTTGTAGAATGAATTTGGGATTATTCCCTCCTCTTCTACTTTTTGGAAAACTTTAAGGAAGATGGGTATTAGTTCTTCAGTAAATGTTTGATAAAATTCAGCAGTGAAACTATCTGGGCCAGGTGTTTTGTTCTTAGGTAGTGTTTTGATTACCAATTTAATTTCTTTGCTGGTAATTGGTCTATTCAGATTTTCTGTTTTCTCCTGGGTTAGCCTCGGAAGGTTGTATTTTTCTAGAAAGTTGTCCATTTCTTCTAGGTTATCCAGTTTGTTACCATATAATTTTTCATAGTATTCTCTCATAATTCTTTGTATTTCTGTGGTATCCGTAGTGGTTTTTCCTTTCTCATTTTGATCCTTTTTATGTGTGTAGACTCTCTTTTTTTCTTTATAAGTTTGGCTGGGGGTTTATGTATTTTATTTATTTTCTCAGAGAACCAGCTCCTGCTTTCATTGATTCTTTCTATTTGATTTATTCTTCTGAATTTTATTTATTTCTGCTTTAATCTTTATTATGTCCCTCCTTCTACTGATTTTCAGCCTCATTTGTTCTTCCTTTTCTAGTTTCCATAATTGTGAGTTTAGGCTGTTCATTTGAGATTGTTCTTCTTTTCTGAGGTAGGCCTGTATTGCAGTATATTTCCCTGTTAGAACGGCCTTCACTGCGTCCCACAGATTTTGAGGTGTTGAATTATTGTCATTTTTTCCATATGTTGCTTGATCTGTGTTTTTATTTGGTCATTGATCCAATGATTATGTAGGAGCATGTTATTAAGACTCCATGTGTTTGTGGACTTTTTCATTTTCTTTGTGTAATTTATGTATAGTTCCATACCTTTGTGATCGGAGAAGCTGGTTGGTACAATTTCAGTCTTTTTCAATTTACTGAGGTTCTTTTTGTGCCCTAGTATATGATCTATTCTTGAAAATGCTCCATGTGTACTTGAGAAGATTGTGTATCCTGTTTTTTTTGGATGGAGTGTTCTGTAGATGTCCGTTAGGTCCATCTGTTCTAATATGTAGTTCAGTGCCTCTGTCTCTGTATTTATTTTCTGTCTAGTTGATCTGTCCTTTAGAGTGAGTAGTGTGTTGAAGTCTGCTAAAATGAATGTATTGCATTCTATTTCCGCCTTTAATTCTGTAGGTATGTGTTTCACATATGTAGGTGATCCTGTGTTGGGTGCATAGATATTTATACTAGTTATATCTTGTTGTTGGACTGGCCCCATTATCATTATGTAATGTCCTTCTTTGTCTCTTTTGACTTTCTTTTTTTTGAAGTCTATTTTATCTGATACAAGTACTGCAACTTCTGCTTTTTTCTCACTATTAGTTGTACAAAATATCTTTTTCCATCCCTTTACTTTCAGTCTGTGTATGTCTTTGGGTTTGAAGTGAATTTCTTATAGGCAGCATATAGATGGGTCTTGTTTTTTTTTTTCCATTCAGTAACTGTGTGTCTTTTGATTGGTGCATTCAGTCCATTTACATTTCGGGTGATTTTCGATAGGCATGTACTTATTGCCATTGCAGGCTTTATATTTGTGGTTTCCAAAAGTTCAAGTGTAAATTCCCTTACTATCCAACAGTCTAATTTAACTCACTTAATATGCTATTACAAACACAACCTAAAGTTTCTTTTTTTTTTTTCTCGTCCTTTTTCTTCCTCCTCCATAAACTACGTTTTTAACTTGGTATTGGTTTTGCCTGTTTTTAGAAGGAAGGTAGCATTTTTTAAATTATCTATGTGAACCAGACAATACATAGTAAACTCATATAGTAGAGTCATTGCAAATTAGTGGGTTATCACTGTTTTAGATGCGGATAGTAAGGTCCACGAGAAATCCACATGCATACTAAATAAGAGAATGAAGAGTTGGAAGTAGAACCTAAGGTCTTCTCAACTTCAAAGAATGTATCCATTTTTTAAAAAAACAAATGGAAGAAAATAGATTGACTTAATATTATATCCATTATAATACTATATAGTTTGAATTGGCAAGTGCTTATAAATTTATTTCTTTTTGCATGTTATGGTACCCACTGGACATACAATCCCATTATAATTTTCTTAGTTCACATGTAGATTCCTGATCTATAGAAAAGCTTAAATGTAAATTTTGGATCATTGATATTACCTTATCCATGTGTTTCAGTTTTCATTTCATATTTAGATAGGAGAACTATGCTAAAGTTTGGAATGATATGAGTAAATAAAAAAATAATAATTTGGGGCATGAGGTTCTTTTTTTTCCGTTTTCATGTTAAGGGTATACTCAGAAATCTTAGTTATGTAGGAATGTTAAGCTAAATTTTTAAAACCATTATTTGTACCAATAAACAGGAACTCAAATATAGAGTATGTGCTATTAGTTACCTACGTTTCTCGTCTGTTTCTATTGCTATTTTATCTTCTGTTTTAGAAAATTGTTACTATAAACTTATAGGAATTCTGTGTATCTCATTTCTTAATTTGGATCTTAATTCTCATTATCCCAACTGAGAGATTATCCAGGGCCTTAATTATTCTGATTTCTCCTTCCCTATTTTGTAAATTTTTGTGTGATTTTTATGATTTTCAGTATAATCTTAAGAAGGAAAGAGAAATAATTTTCTGTGTTCCTTAAACCCAGAGATATCAAAGCAGGAAATATCCTTCTGACAGAACCAGGCCAGGTGAAACTTGCTGACTTTGGATCTGCTTCCATGGCCTCTCCTGCCAATTCTTTTGTGGGAACGCCGTATTGGTAAGAATAGTCCTATCTGGTGTTGATCCTCAGAATTGCAATAGGCAGTGTGTCGTTGTACTGTTTTCAGATGCTTTATCTTTTTCTTGGAAATACAGTGCTACTTTAGACATTACTCTAAGCACTACAGTTAGTTTCAAATATAGATTTGGAGTGCTGCCCTTGTAGCTCCTATTGTTTCTTTTGTCCCCCCCTATGTTTTTTTCCTGTTATCCTCTACATCATATATTGGGTGTAGGAGTGAAAAAATTTAAATATTTAAGAAGGGAGAGGATAGAAATGCTAAGTGGAGATTTTCTTTAGATTTATACTTACTGTTTGTCAGTATCTTCTGAATAAGAGTACCTGAAGACTGGTAGCTGATTAGGAATTTTTTGTTTTAATTTTTTATTATGAAGAATTTCAAGAATACAGGGAAATAGACTAAAATATAACAAAGGCTCACATAGCATCACCTCAGCCTCACAGCATTAGCCCGTGGCCCAGCCTGCCCTGTGTACTTGCTCCTCTTGCCCTCCCTCCCACCTCCAATTATTTGAAGCCACTTCTAGACATCATCTAATTTTATCCATACATGATTCCATATTAATGTCATCAAGTTTGATGGGAATAATTTTCCACATCTTCAACTTCCATAGGTGTCTTCTCTCTGTATATGTTGAGAGGTGTCTTATGTCTACTGCATCTTCTTTTCCACCTACCTTTCAAATCTCCCAACTCCCACTTTGTTAAAGAAAGGCTTCTCACCCATCCTGAATAGTAGAATAATGCGTTGTTCTGAGAATTAAAAGCCTCAGACCATCACCAGAAGGACAATTTGAGAGTACATAACATCTAGAATATTTGGCATCAGAAATATTGAAATGATTTAGGACACAAAGTTTTGGCAAGGGCCTTCTGCCTTTAGAATCATCTCTCTTCACTTCCTTTTATTCCTTGCTCTTTCTTTTCCCCAATTATCTTCCCTCCCATCTTCTTTTCTAGTGAATCATAAATTACCTCATTTATAACTGGGTCAATTGTCATTAGGTCACATTAACATGTTTTTTACATGGAAAAATGAAGTTTGGCATTTTCTGACAGAAGATAATTCTGATTTGAATGGTTGATATGACCATGTAGAGTGGGTTTGCTAATTAGGTTATTATACCAGCAGTGTTTTCAATGAATTGAATGAGCTAGGTCCGCAGGTCCAAGTTTTAAATATCTGTAAAGCACATATACAAAATAATGTATGTATATATATATATGTGTGCATTATATCCTTTGCAACTATTAAGTTTATAAAATTTAGATACCAACTCAAAAATGTACAAGCAGATACATTGTTTAAATAAATTTATTGAAAGTAAGAAAATAAAAAATTTGAAGACTTCTGCTGTGTATGACCAAAAATTTCTTATGTAGAACCCTAGTTTAGGTAGAATCCTCTTGCCCTCTATAAAAAAAGGGTTCTTTGGATAAATAATGCTTCTTAATTATCCCCTTCTTTACAAATCAGTGATCAATATTAGATACTAGAAAGGAGCTACAAAGCTGTGCCTTAAAAACAAAACTACTTTTTAACTTTGTTGAACTTGGTCACTCCCCAAGCTTACTTCAACATCTTAACAAATTAGAAGCCCTCTATTATTGGCATTTGAAAGTTACATATGTGTTAATTTGTATATAGTATATTAGGAACACAGCACTATGTACATATTTACATGTTTTTACACCCAGGAACACACATACACCTGGTGACAATCTTATTAAGCAGTCAGAAACTGTTCTAAATGTCTGTCTGTGCTTTACAACAGGTACAAAGGAAGTATAAGGTGAAGTACCAGTGAGAACATTAGAGTCTAGCTGAAGATGCGAATTAGCATTTCATTTTATAACCAAGACCCCTCTAATGTTAATAATTGTATGATGTATTTAGTTATAAGTGGCTGTCCTAGCCATCTTTATCACAGAACACTACTCCTGTTTGAAAAAAAAACTGACAAACTGCTTATTCATTGTTGCTTATTGTGGCAGATATTTTCTTAGCTAAATGTAGTGAGCTTGTTTACTTCAAGGAAACAAGTGCCAGTGATAAAATGTCCTCTTTCTTAGCAAAATTTAGACTTTTGTAATAAGATACTGAAACCAAAATGTTTGAGAACCACTGGCATAAAGGGCATACAATATTAGTATCTGCAACCTTGAACTGATGGAGAATACAACCGTGCTCTGGGGAATCTTTTCTCTAGGATGTGTTACATGATCATGACAAATGGTGAGAATAAGTCTCTCACTGTATATGCAATGGTAAATATTTACCTCACAACCTGTAATGCCTTTATTTCCCATTATAAGAATTCTTATGTCCACATATATCATCTGGAATTCACACAAGTATTCTCCATGTAGATATTCATTATGTTTTTAAAGAATAGTATACTTTTCCTTTTTAACTTTGACATTTTATGTTTTAGGATGGCCCCAGAAGTAATTTTAGCCATGGACGAAGGGCAGTATGATGGCAAAGTAGATGTATGGTCTCTTGGAATAACATGTATTGAACTAGGTAAGCATTGCTCTTTATTACTGTGTAGTAAGTTTTGATCAATGTTTAACTCAATTTCTGTACCAAATTACAGATTTTTATTTTTATGACAGTGTTCAAGGGGAGCAATAAATCTATTAAAGTTGTCACTTTCATTATTTGGCTATTTTTATATATATGTTAGTTTAGGTGTGCTATATTTCCTTAGGTCTAAATATATTATTAGGTCTAAAATAGTTTCTACTGTGGTATTAATTTTGAGGTATCTGTGTCTAACATTTAATGAGTATTTCTGAAACACCTAGAATATGTGTCTATCGTTATAGATTTACCATCTGTGAAGGGTCTCTAAAGCATTCATGAATTACTGCTACTTAGGATACTTAATACTTTGTGTTAGGTATAAGGATTAGATTATCAGGCTTGCATACCTTATTGTACAGTTTGATTTTATGCACACATTTTATTCTGTTGCCCTAAGTGGAACTATGCTTAAGGCAGTGGACCATCAAAATACTCCCATTGTAAGTGAGCCAGTTGGGAATTGAACTGTCAGTGTAATTGAAGCTGATTGCCGTCTTCTTGCTCTTGATTCCCTGCACCACCCAATAATGCCCTTCCCATTTTTTCTTTAACCTTCATTTAATAGTAGTAAATACTATTTAATTGAACCATTTTAGGAGTGACCAAAGATTGAAAATAACACATTAAAAGTAAAATCCATGTGTCTTTTGGATAAATCTTGAACCTGGGTTTGTCAGTAGTAAAAAAAAGCATATAGGGAAATTGAGGTAAAATTAAAGTAACAGCTTATTTATTTACAATAAATAGTATAATTTCCATTATAACCAGGCTGTTTCTATCTTGCAATCTAATATTTTTCCAAAATAATATAATCTTTAGATTTTTCACTTTTGTTAGGACTTGTACTTTAACCATTCCCTTCAAGCTCTGTATCATCATATATATTTTAAAGCTTGACATCAGCAAAGAGAGATTTGGAGATTACCATGTCATCCTCTTCTGATATTTTGTCTCAATTTGAGGTTTTCAAAGTGTTTCTTCCATTTGAAAATATCTTTAGGTATCTTAAACTCTTGTTCTTTCAATCCTGATTCTTCTTCCTAGCAGTACATACTAATTAATTTCTTATGAAACTTAGGTGTATATGTACAGAAGCTGGTTAATATACTCTGGCTTCCACATCACTAATCATCAGAGAAATGCAGATTAAAACCACAGTGAGATACCATCTCACACCAGTGAGGATGGCCAACATCCAAAACACAAACAACAACAAATGTAGGCGAGGATGTGGAGAAAAGGGAACCCTCCAACACTGCTGGTGGGAATGCAAATTAGTTCAACCATTGTGGAAAGCAGTATGGAGGTTCCTCAAAAAACTCAAAACAGAAATACCATTTGACCCAGGGATCCCACTCCTAGGAATTTACCCTAAGAATGCAGCAGCCCAGTTTGAAAGAGACAGATGCACCCCTATGTTTATCACAGCACTATTTCCAATAGCCAAGAAATGGAAGCAACCTAAGTGTCCATCAGTAGATGAATGGATAAAGAAGGTGTGGTACATATACACAACGGAATATTATTCAGCCATAAGAAGAAAACAGATCCTACCATTTGCAACAACATGGATAGAGCTAGAGGGTATTATGCTCAGTGAAATAAGCCAAGCCAAAAAAGACAAGTATCAAATGATTTCACTCATATGTGATGTATAAGAACAAAGAAAAAACTGAAGGAACAAAACAGCAGCAGACTCACAGAACCCAAGAACGGACTAATAGTTACCAAAGGGAAAGGGACTGGGGAAGAGGGGTGGGAAGGGAGGGATAAGGGGGAAAAAGGGGCATTATGATTAGCAGACGTAATGTTGGGGGGGCACGGGGAGGTCTGTACAACTCAGAAAAGACCAGTAGTGATTCTGTAGCATCTCATTATGCTGATGGACAGTGACTGAAATATGGTTGGCGGGGGGGGAACCTGATGAAGGGGGTAGTTGAATAACCATAATATTGCACATGTAAATGTAGATTAATGATACCAAAATAAATTATTAAAAAAAATACTCTGGCTATGGGGTATTTTTATGGGGTATGTGGTTGATGCATATATGTGCCCCTTTTGGATAGTGAAATTGCCTTAATGATCCTTTTAGATATCATTGATATATTTTGATATTCATTTGATTAGAAAGTATTCCTTGGCTAATTAGACTCCTCAGAAAGAAATGTATAAACTCCAGAGTTTCTATGGGATGGATTCTTATTTTTCCATGTTTTCTAGGTTCTTAGTATAGTTCATAAAATAGACTTCCTTCACAATGAGAGTTTTTGCACTTAGAATAAAGCAACTTCAGATGTGATTGCCTTTAGATAGTTTTAAAGGAGTGAGTGAGACATTCCAAAGAAATTCTTAGAGATTTAGGCATGCATGTGGCATCTTCAACTTTTAGAAATACTCTTTTGTGATCACTTTTTAAGTTTTTACTTACAGATGTTTTGAATTCTGAAGTGTCATGAACCAGAACCTGACTCTGGTTCCAGGGGAAAGATCTGAAGTAGCACAGGCCAATAAAATGTTCTGTAGTGATAGAGATAGTCTGTTTTCGCATGTCTTTTGAGCACTTGAAATGTGGCTAGTACAACTGAGGAACTGAATTTTAAATTTTATTTCATTTAAGTTTGCATTTATGGGGTATGGGGGGGACTAGATGATAGGGGTGTAGTAACCACATTGTTTTTCATGTAAAACCCTCATAAGAGTGTATATCAATAATACCTTAATAAAAAAATAGTATAAAAAATAAGTTTGCATTTAAATAGTAACATGTGGCTGCCCTTTTAGACAAAAGAGGTATAGAGGCATGTTTTTTTAATGCAAATTAGATTTGCTCCTTTGGGAAATATATGTTATATGCTTTTCTACTTTAAAATAATTAAGGATAATGAATTAAAGCAAACTTTTCTTACAGGGTTGGTAAGAGAACAAAACTTAAATCAATTGTACTGTCTTTGGTTTTGATAACTAGAGTTCTAAATAAATATTGCTTTCATACCTTATTATCATAGAGGTTGAAATAACTTGAATTTTCTTATAGGTGACTTTATATGTGTTCACAATTTGATGAAAAAGATCCCAATTTTGTTGCTTTTCAGGCGATGTGCATGACTGCACAGTTGTGTTTATAAAAATAAAATGTGCCATTTTTTCTGATTATAAAAGTACATGTTGAGAGTATAAAATTTCAGAAATATAAAAGGTGAAAAATAACTACATTAACTTGTTAAAGGATACACAAAATAAAAAAGATGCAAATTATGACATTAAAAATGTAAAACATGATGGGAAATAAAAATGTAGAACTTTAAAATGCTTTCAAAATTATCAATATAAAATAGATAATTATAAATATTAGTTTTATGTAAGCCTCATGGTAACCACAAAGTTAAAAGCTATATAGTAGATACACAAAAAATAAAAAGGAATCTAAGCATACCACTACCAAAAAATCAAATCAGGAAGAAAGAGAGCAAGAGGAAAAAGAAATGAACAAAGGAATTACAAAACAACCAGAAAGCAATATAAACAAAATGACAAGTACATACTTATCTAAATTTACTTTAATTGTAAATGGACTAAATTCTCCAGTCAAAAGACAGAGTGCCCAAAATGGATTAAAAATAAGACCCATGTATGTGATGCCTACAAGAGACTCACTTCAGATGTAAGGATACATACAGACTGAAAGTGAAAGGAATAGAAAAAGATATTCCATGCAAATGGAAACCAAAAGAAAGCTGGGGTAGCTATACTTAATAAAAGACAAAGTTAACTTTAAAACAGACTAGTAAGAGACAAGGACATTACATAATGTTAAAGAGGTCAGTCCAACAAGAGGATATTTATGTACTCAATGTGGTAGCACCTAAGTATATAAAGCAATATTAACAGACCTAAGGGAAAACAGCAATACAATAATAGTAGGGGACTTTAACATCCCACTTTCATCGATGCATAGATTATCCAGACAAAACTATATGGAAACACTGGCCTTTAAGAGCACACTGGACCAGATGAACTTAACAGACATTTACAGAACATGCCATCCCCAAACAACAAAATGCACATTCTTCTGAAGCACCCATATAGCATTCTCCAGGATAGATCATATGTTAGGACACAAAACAGGTCTTAATAAATTTAAGAAGATGGAAGTTATATCAAACATATTTTCCAGACACAATGGTATGAAACTTGTAATCAGTTACAAGAAGAAAATGGGAAATGCACAACTATGTGAGATTAAACAACGTGCTATTGTCACAACCAATGGGCCAAGAAGAAAGAAAAAAATATAAGGAGACAAATAATGGAAATACGACATACCAAAACATATGGGATGCACCAAGAGCAGCTCTAAGAGGGAAGTTCATAGCAATAAATGCATACATTAGGACACTAGGAAGTTTCTCAAATAAACAACCTTAGTTAAAACTTCAAGAAATGAGAAAAGTAAAAATAAACCAGTCCCAAAGTTAGGAGAAGGAAGGAAATAACAAAGATGAGAGCAGAAATAAATGAAATAAAAACTAAAAAGTTAACAGAAATGATCAATGAAACTAAGAGCTGGTTTTTTGAAAAGATAAAAAGAATAGACAAACCTTTAGACTTAACCATGATAAAAAGGACTGAAAATCAGAAATGAAAGAAGAGGCATTACAACTGATATTGCAGAAATATAAAGGATCACAAGAGACTACTATGAAAATTAATATGCCAACATATTGGACATCATAGAAGAAATGGATAAATTGTTGGAAACATACAACCTATCAAGACTGAATCATGAAGATATAGAAAATCTGAACAGACTGATTACTAGTAAAGAGATTGAATCAGTAATCAAAAACCTCCCAGAAAACAAAATCCAGGACCATATGGCTTCACTATTGAAGTCTAACACACATGTAAAGAAGTAATACCAGTGTTTCTCAAACTCTTCCGAAAAACTGGATAGGAGGGAGTACTTCCAAACTCATTTTATGAAGCCAGCATTACCTTGATAACCAGAACCAGACAGGGATACTACAAGAAAAGAAGGTTACAGGCCAATTTCCCTGAGGAACATAGGTGCAAGCATTTTCAGTGAAACACCGACAAATGTAATTCAACAATACATTAAAAGGATAATACACCATGATTAACTGTGACTTATCCCAGGGATGCAAATATGGATCAATATCTGCAGACCAGTGTGATCCACCACATTAACAAAATGAAGGCTGAAAATCATTATCTCAATAGATGCAGAAAAGCATTTGACTAAATTCAGCATCCATTTGTGATAAAAACTCTTAGCATAAGTATAAAGGGAAGATAGCTCAACATAATAAAGTCCATATATGGCAAGCCCACTGCTAATATCCTACCTAGTAGCTAAAAGCTAAAAGTTTTTCCTCTACGATTGGGAACAAGACAGAGTTATCCCCTTACCACTTTTATTGAACATAGTATTGGAAATACCATCCAAAGCAATTAGACAAGAAAAAGAAACAAAAGGCTTTCAGATCAATAAGGAAGAAGTAAAACTGTCACTGTCAACAGATGACATATTATTATATATAGAAAACCCTAAAGATTCCACAAAAAAATGGTTAGAACTAATAACTGAATTCAGCAAAGTTGCAGGATACAAAATTAATACACAGAAATCTGTTGCATTCCTATATACTAACAACAAACTAGCAGAAAGAGAAATCAGGAAAACAATTCCATTTAAAACTGCATCAAAAAAAGAATAAAATACCTAGGAATAAACCTAGCCAAGGAGGTGAAAGACCTATACTTTCTTCATGAGAGAAATTAACCAATAAATGGAAATAATCCCATGTTCATGGATAGGAAGAATTAATATTGTCAAAATGGCCACCTTGCCCAAAGCAATTTACAGAGTCAGTGCAATCTGTATCTACATACCAATGGTATTTTTCAATGAGCTAGAAGAAATAGTTCTAAAATTCATATGGAACCCAAAAGACCCCATGTACCAAAGCAATTCTGAGAAAAAACAAAGCTGGAGTGATTATACTCCCTGAGTTCAAGCTCTCATCAATCTACAGTAATCAGAACAGTATGGTACTGGCACAAGAATGGATCCATAGATGAATGAAACAAAATAGAGAGCCCAGATATAAACCCATGCATTTATGGTCAATTAATGCAATAATATAAAGAAGCCCTGAATATACAGTGGGGAAAAGATAACCTCTTCAACAACTGGTTTGGGAAAACTGGACAGCTCCACATAAGAGAATGAAACAGGAAGCAATCCACATTTATAGATAGACACATTTGAGAAACATGTATACATGATATCAAGGAATAGGATCTCCAACTTTTTTATAATTAAATTTTATTTAAATCACATTAGTTTTGTAATAGTAGCTTATAAAAATTTGAAATGGGGGTATTATGTTCCCTGACTTCAGGCTCTATTATGAAGTAACTCTAATCAGAACTATATGGTTGCTGGCACAGGAACAGACCCATAGGTCAATGAAACAAAATAGCCCAGATGTAAACCCATGCATATATGGTCACTTAATATGTAATAAAGGAGCCTTGATTATACAAGGGTGAAAGGACAGACTCTTCAACAACTGGTGCTGGTAAAACTGGAGAGCTACATGCAAGAGAAAGAAACTAGATTATTGTCTATAACTCCACACACAAAAGTAAACTTGAAATAGATCAAAGATCTAGATGTAAGACATGAAACCATAAAACTCTTAGAAAAAAACACAGGCAAAAATCTCTCAAACATAAGTGTGAGCATTTTTTTTTCCTGTATACAACTGCTCAGGAAGAGGAAACAAAAAATGAACAAGTGGGACTATATACCAAACCAAAATGCTTCTGTACAGCAAAGGACACCATCAGCAAAACAAAAATGTAACCTACAGTTTGAGAGAGTATAATTGTAAATGATTTGTCCTATTAGGGGTTAACATCCAAAATATATAAAGGACTCACTACTAAACACCAAAAAAAAACCCGATTAAAAAATGGGCAGAAGACCGGAAAAGACATTTTTCTAAAGTAGAAATACAGATGGTCAACAGGCACATGAAAAGATGCTCCACATCACTAATCATCAGGGAAATGCAAATTAAAACCACAATAAGATATCACCTCAGACCAGTTAGAATGGCCACTATCCAAGAGACAAGAAAAAACAAGTGTTGGCAAGGATGTGGAGGAAGGAGAACCCTCCTACCCTGTTGGTGGGAATGTAAATTGGTGTAGCCACTGTGGGAAGCAGTGTGTAGGTTACTAAAAAAAAAACTAAAAATAGAAATGCCATATGACCCAGTAATTCCACTTCTAGGAATGTACCTGAAGAAAACAAAATCCCTGATTCAAAAAGATAGATGCACCCCTCTGTTTATTGCTACATTACAGTAGCCAAGTTACAGAAACAGCCTAACTGTAGATGAGTGGATAAAGAAGAGGTGGTACATATACATAGTGGAATATTATTCAGCCATAAGAAGAAAAATCCTGCCATTTGCAACAACTTGGATCAAAATAGAGGGTATTATGCTAAGTGAAATAAGCCAGACAGAGAGAAATACCTATGATTTCACTTATTTGTGGAATCTAAACATGCTTTAATGAATATTAGGTTCTCTTAGAATGTTCTTGTTTATTGGAAAAACACTATGTAGAGATGTTGGGCATCAGGGCTGCAATTTACTCTCATATTGACTTACTTGAATAAGTTCTCTGAACTCTACCTGCAACTTTTTTTCTACGTTGGGGTTTATTAAAAAAAATAAAATTAACAGTACTCCCATGCTCCTATATAACAGGCACATATTTTAACAGGAAGTTTTCTTTCTTTTATAGCGGAAAGGAAGCCTCCTTTATTTAATATGAATGCAATGAGTGCCTTATAT
>JAVSCE010002230.1:0-15062 GCA_032199065.1 Smutsia gigantea
ACTGGTGTGAGGTGATATCTCATTGTGGTTTTAATCTGCATTTCTCTGATGATTAGCGATGGGAGCATCTTTTCATGTGCCTGTTGGCCATCTGAATTTCTTCTTTAGAGAAGTGTCTATTCATGTCCTCTGCCCATTTCTTAATTGGATTATTTGCTTTCTGTTTGTTGAGGTGCATGAGTTCTTTATATATTTTGGATGTCAACCCTTTATCAGGTACGTTTTTTATGAATATATTCTCCCATACTGTAGGATGTCTTTTTGTTCTACTGATGGTGTCCTTTGCTGTACAGAAGCTTTTCAGCTTGATATAGTCCCACTTGTTCATTTTTGCTTTTGTTTCCCTTGCCCGGGAGATATGTTCATGAAGAAGTTGCTCATGTTTATGTCCAAGAGATTTTTGCCTATGTTTTTTCTAAGAGTTTTATGGTTTCATGACTTACATTCAAGTCTTTGATGCACCTTGAGTTTACCTTTGTGTATGCGGTTAGACAGTAGTCCAGTTTCATTCTCTTACATGTAGCTGTCCAGTTTTTCCAACACCAGCTGCTGAAGAGGCTGTCATCTCCCCATTGTATATCCAAGGCTCCTTTATCAAATATTAATTGACTGTATAGGTTTGGGTTAATGTTTGGATTTTCTCTTCTGTTCCACTGGTCTGTGGGTCTGTTTTTGTGCCAATACCAAATTGTCTTGATTACTGTGGCTTTGTAGTAGCTTGAAGTCATGGGGCGTAATTCCCCCTGTTTTATTCCTCCTTCTCAGGATTGCTTTGGCTATTCGGGGTCTTTTGTGATTCCATATGAATTTTAGAATTATTTGTTCCAGTTCATTGAAGAAAGCTGTTGGTAGTTTGATAGGGATTGCATTGAATCTGTAGATTGCTTTAGGTAGTATAGCCATTTTGACAATATTTATTCTTCCTAGTCAAGAGCATGGGATGCATTTCCATTTGTTAGTGTCCTCTTTAATTTCTCTTAGGAGTGTCTTGTAGTTTTCAGAGTACAGGTCTTTCACTTCCTTCGTTAGGTTTATTCCTAGGTATTTTATTCTTTTTGATGCAATTGTGAATGGAATTGTTTTTCTGATTTCTCTTTCTGTTAGTTCATCATTAGTGTATAGGAAAGCAACAGATTTCTGTGTGTTAATTTTGTATCCTGCAACTTTGCTGAATTCAGATATTAGTTCTAGTAGTTTTGGAATGGAATCTTTAGGGTTTTTTATGTACAGTATCATGTCATCTGCAAATAGTGACAATTTGACTTCTTCTTTACCAATCTGGATGCCTTGTATGTCTTTGTTTTGTCTGATTGCTGTGGCTAGGACCTCCAGTACTATGTTGAATAACAGTGGAGAGAGTGGGCATCCCTGTCTTGTTCCCGATCTTAGATGAAAAGCTTTCAGCGTCTCGCCGTTAAGTATGATGTTAGCTGTGTGTTTGTCATATATAGCCTTTATGATGTTGAGGTACTTGCCGTCTATACCCATTTTGTTGAGAGTTTTAATCAGGAATGGATGCTGAATTTTGTCAAATGCTTTTTCAGCATCTATGGAGATGATCATGTGGTTTTTGTTCTTCTTTTTGTTGATGTGGTGGATGATGTTGATGGATTTTCGAATGTTGTACCATCCTTGCATCCCTGGGATGAATCCCACTTGATTATGGTGTATGATCCTCTTGATGAATTTTTGAATTCGGTTTGCTAATATTTTGTTGAGTATTTTTGCATCTACGTTCATCAGGGATATTGGTCTGTAATTTTCTTTTTTGGTGAGGTCTTTGCCCGGTTTTGGTATTAGAGTGATGCTGGCTTCATAGAATGAGTTTGGAAGTATTCCCTCCCCGCCCAGAATTTTAAACTGATGTCAGCTAAGCCCTTACATGCCAGAAAGCACGCTGAACGCCTCCCACTCACGGCGTTGTTACATCTTCACAACCACCCCTCGGATGGAAGGCAACTGGGGATTTGTTTACGGATCGGGAACTGAGGCACAGAGAGGTGGAATGACCACCTTCCCCGGGCTGCCTGGCAGGGACAGAGGGTGGGACTAAGCCACTCTCGAATCATCAGAAGCCCTGGCGGCTCCCTGGACACTAGCTAGCGGGTTTGGCCCCGAGAGTCTACACGAGGAATGAGGAAAGGGGGCTCCCCCAGCCATGAGTGCCTGGGAGGGGGCTCTCTGCACAGATCAGGCTCCACGCCTTGTCCTGAGGGTGATGAGGGCCGGGGAGGGGGACGCTTGCCTGAAGCCACCAAGCCCCTGACTTCTTGTAGAATCAGCAATCGTTCAGTGCGGCCATCACACAGAAGGTGGAAAGATCGTGGGCGTGGTCTCCAGGGTCCCAGACTTCCTGGGTCAGGCAGAGAGGAGGGAGTAGCACGGGCGGCAATCTGAGAAGCTGGGTCACATGCTCACCCTACCTGACCACCTCAGTGTCTGTGGGGATGGGACACCCCTCTCCTGTGTGCCCCAGGACTCTCAGTGACACCCTTTCTGGCTGGAGCGGATGTCTCAAGCAGACCCCGACACCTCGGGGAGCAGCTGCTCAGCCACGTCCCTCCTACAATGGGCACTTTACCAGGAGACCCCTGGCCCTTGGCCAGCACGAAAAGTATCAGGTCCCCGTGGGTTCTTGGCTCACCAAGGGGCAGAGCAGGAGAGGACCAAGATGCCAGGGGTCTGCAGGCCTCTGCTGACTACCGTCTGATCACTCAAGTGTCTGGTGTCACGGCCGCTCCGTGAGGCGAGGGGCAGCCCACCTTTGTCGCCCTCCCTAGGCCACATCTGGGGTGAGGGCCAGGCCCCCCGACTCCCCTTCCCTCCCCAGAGTCCCCTGATGCAGGCCGAGGCCCCATCCCCTGAGCTCTTCCACAGGCCCTGCCAAGCCTAGGTCATGATGCAGGGAGAAGGAACCCAAAATGAGGCAGGGGTCAGAGGCAGCCATGCCCGGGGAGCCAGCCGTGTATTGCGGTTCTGCCTTGAAAAGAGGCTTCTGGCAAAAAAAGGAATAGAAACAAAGAAAACACAGCCCCCAGCCTCTGGCCATGTGGTTCCCCGCCTGCCCCCACCTCCCCGTGGCCCAGCCAGCTTGTGACTAAGGAAAAACATGTAGCCACACTGATGCAATTAGGAAAATGTTATTTTTCAAGTGCTGCCACACCCCGCGGTTGACCCTGGGATCCAGGACACAGCATGCAGGCGTGTTGGGCCCGCACCAGGTGAGTGGCCCTCCACGCCCAGCGTATGGGTATAGCCAGTCCTGGGTTTTCCAGTACCAGTTGCTGAGTGTGGTCAGAAGCCTCCCACACCTGCCTGGAGGCTGAGCCAGGCTCCGCCACCCTCCTGAGGTCCTCCTGCCAGTCTGGCCTTCATCAGGGGATGGGTGGGTGGGGTGGAAACTGCTTCACCCATGTCCGTTCTGCCTCTCTGAGCTGCCCACATGGGACCCAGGAGGCCCATGCTGAGCCCACCCACACTGATCACAGCTGACATGCTGCCCTCCTGGGCTCTTGGCACTTAAAGGAGCCAGGTGAGGGCAAAGCTCAGCCCAGTGGGCAGAGGCTGTGGGGGGAAGTCGTGCTCCATGCAGGCATCCCACCATGGGCCCTCTGAGGGGCAGCACCAAGGTGGGGCCTGAGGCTGGGCTCCTGTGGAAGGTCAGGTGATGCCAGAGGACCAGGAGACCAGGGTGCAGGTTGGAGTCAGGAGCCCTAGGGTCTGACCCAAGGCCTCCACTTGAGCCAATGGCCTGGACCTCTGCTTGCCTGGCTGTACCGTGGGAATGAGTGTCCCCAGTGCATGCAAGGGGTCACTAGGGAGCCTCTGAATCAAAGGGCGGAGGGCTGGGGTGGGAGGCCAGGAACTGGGGAGGCTCTGGGAGCCCCCGCCCCCACCTGCAGCATGTGGGTGAGTGCAGCCGAAACACTTCAGTGTGGGGTTGGGGTCAGGAGAGGTGCAGGAGCCCCTGAGGACGAATGCTTGGCCCCAAGGGTCTACAGACCACCAAGGACTCTTCCAGCTCACCTGTTCTGGCCCCACGCCCTGCTCCACAACTGCCAGGTCCTTTTCACTCAGTGATTGGAGTGAGGGTCTCTGTGAGCCCAAGTCCTGGTGACACTGGGTCCCAGAGCGGTCCTGCCTGCACCCTGGCACTCACTCCCTCCTAGGTTCTGAGCTGAGTGGAGGCCTTGGTTGGTCATAAGTGCTCTGGACCCTAAAGAAGGCTGAGCCTCGGCAGAGGGATCGCAGGGCCCTCAGGAGAGCCGGGGTGGTGTCAGTGCCTGCCCCTGAGTGGCCAGTGAGAAACCTCCCCTGTGCCCTGGAGGTGCTTTGGAGTGAGCCCGGCCGCCAGGAAACCCCTGAGGTGGGCGGCTGGCCCGGCCGAGAAGGCCGCGTCCGGGCGTGGGGCGGGCGGGGGACCCCCGGCGGGCAGGCGGCCGTGGGCGCGGGGGCTCAGGGCGGGCGGACAATGGCGTTGCCCGCAGGCAGCTGGGCGCCGGGGACGGGGTGCTCCCGGACCACCCCCCAGCCTCAGGATGAGCGACCTGGACACAGAGGTGCTGCCCTTGCCGCCACGGTCCCGCTTCCGAGACCTGCTGCTGGGCCACCAGGCCTTCGCCAGCGAGGACAGGTAGGGCTGCACTCGGAGCTGTCCGCGTCCGCGGTGCTGAAGGCCGGCCGCCCACCCGCCGGGGTCCCGGGGCTGCGGGGGGATGGAGAAGTTCCCGCGGGGGTGCGGGAGGCGGCCCGGAGGCGGGGACACGATGCTCCGTGTGGCGGGTCTCCCCAGACCCCGACCCGGGGCATGGCCTCCGCAAGCCTGCTCCCGGCGCCTGCGCCCCGCTGGCCGCACTGCTGGTTTGGGGAGTAAGCCAGGGCTGGAAGCGCCGGGGGACGGGCCCCGCTGTCTGGAGGATGGCTGGCGTCCTCCACACCCGGGCTGTGGTTATTTATTATTAATTGAGAGGTAGTGTCCTTCAAACTCGTGCCGTGGTCACTTACAGGGGGTGACAACAGTCACTCTCCTCAAATTCTTCTGGGTGGAAAAAAGCAAAATGAACTTGAGCCTTTCTGTAAAGGACCGGCAGAATGAGCCCTTGGGAACGATTCATACGCCGAGGGGGCTGGCAGGAAGCTAGGAGAAATGTTGCTTTTCTCTGCTTTTTCCCCAAATAGCTGTCTTGGGTAAACACCCAGCACTTTAACACTGTCAGCCTCCAGGGAGATGCTTTTACGCCAGCAAGTGAAGAAGACCAAGGGCCCCCGCGGTGCTGGAGCCTGTGGTGCTTTGGGTCGGAAAGCTTTCCTTACAGCGTGTCGGGGGGCGCTGGGGGCTGTTGGTATCTGCAGGTCTCCTTCCCGCCAAGCCCATGACTGGTGAGCGAATCTGCAGTTTTCCCCAACAGTGCAATTACTCAGGTTAGCACATGAAGTACGTGAGGTTGGAGACTGTCAGGACACAGCTGAGCTCTCAGAGTAATTCACTGCTGAAACTGCAGCAGGGGAAAAATTCATGTTTGTGAATAAGGTCAGTATGTAAGGGCTGCCTAAGGAGGTGCTAAAGCTTGTGGGAGGTGACTTTACAATTGCTCTGCCTGCTGGAAACGAATATTCTGCCAGACCGCCACCACATTCGCTTGCAGCCTCCAAGTAGATCGGGGAGGAGAGACCGAGCCGCGTCTTCACCCACTTAGAATCAAAGACGCGAGCCCAGCCGAGGAGCTTTCTGAACAAGATGTTTTGTGTTGTGACACGCATGCCAGCACCCTGTTAGCCCACACTGTGCCCGTGTGTGGACCCGCCACCCCCCTGCATCCCCTCTGGAGCTGAGTTTAACTCCCACTTGGGCGGAGGTGGACAGGAGGGTCCTGGCATGGCAAATGTGGCCGGGAGCTGGTGGGCGCTCCTGCTGTCCTGGAACGGGAGGCTGGGCCAAGGGCTTCACTTAGCCGACCCTGTGGGAACAACCTCTTCCTCATCAGCACCAGCCCCTTGGTGCCTGCTTGCCTGGCGCTTGGCTGATTCTGGAGAACAGCAGCCCCAGAGGTTTTTCCAGTGCTGGGCAGGAAACAGTGTCCATCTCCTGAGTGGGCTGGAGGCCTCCAGCTGCCCCACAAATGCCAGTGACTGTGGTGTTGTGACTGGAAAGACACGCCCCTCAGTTTGCAGGTGGCAGAAGTCCTCACCTCCAGCACAGGGCGGTGTGTGTCTGCCTGCAGGGATCGTTCCCTTCCCTGGGGGTATCGGAAGGGGCACCACATCCTCCGTGAAGCCTGTGGTTTGGGGTTTTTTACTGTGGTAAAGAGCACACAGTGTGAGCTGTGTCACTAGTGACACCAGTACACTGACATGTGTGCCATCACCTCTGTCTAGTTCCAGAGCACTCCATTGCCCCAGGTATAAGAAAACTCCATATCCATCAGCAATCACTCCCGGCTCCCCGCCCCCAGCGTCAGCTCCTGGGAACCCCCATCTCCATTCTGCTCCACCGGTTCTGAGGGAGAAAGTCTCCCGTGTGCTAGGCCCAGGGGCCACACGGTCGTGTGCCAGTGGTGTTCAGAGGCGGGCTGCACGTGTGTACGTGAGTGTGTGCATGTGTGTGTGAATCCTTCAGAGGAAAGACCCCTGTGGGCCCCAGGCACGGAGACACGGTGCTGGGCCCCGGGAGACACCGTGGGAAGGAAGGGCACTCGGCCCCTGCCGGCTGTTTGGGAAAGGGCCCTCTTCTCACCCCAGAGGGGAGGCACAGAGCCTGGGTAGAGGGGGCTGGCCAGGGGTCTCCCGGGTGGGGGGTGGGGGGCGGGCTGCTGGCTCACATGTCTCCAGCCAGCTTCCGGGGGATTCTGTTCCCGCTCCCAATGTGGGCTGGAGGGAATCCCGTGAAGCTCACGCTGCCTGCAGGGGGTACAGGAGTGGGCAGCCCCAGGGGACAGGGGGCCTCTCCTCCGATCACTGCCAGTTGCTGTCCACAAATGCCAACCGTTTTTTGCCCAGAGGCGGTTCTGCAGTGCGTGTGGAGGGCCGGTGAGTCCATCCCGGCCCCACTCTTGAGCCCCTTGTGCCCACGGGTCCCCTGGGGCAGGCAGCGCTGGAGACCGATGAGGTTCTTGGGTGTCCTGACATCACCTGAGCCCCCTGGCTGTAAGGACGCGTGGAGGCCCCAGCTGGCCTCTGAGCTGCCACCCGACGCTCAGGGGGAAGGGGGAGCGAGGGGACCATTGGAGGTCCTAGAGCCTCAGCGTTCCTCCCTTCCCTCAGCCCCGTCCTCCATACCTGGGCCTGTCACTGACTCACAAACTGGAGGGTGGCGGCAGGCCTCTTTGTGTCTGCAGAGGGAAGGAGGCCGCTGCCCTGGGGTCATCAGGAAGCAGGCTGTGGGTCTGAGAGCCTGGGCGGTGGCCAGAGGGCCGAGGGGTTTGAGCCTGAGACCTGTCTGTCCTCGCTTACCCCAACTGGCCTCTGTGCCCTCAGCGGGGGCTCAGGGAGCTCACATGGGCTTGCATGTGACATGGGACAGTGCCGCAGAGGCCTGGGCTGGGGCACTGGGGGGCGTCCCGAGGCTGCAGGCCAGTGGGTCAGTGGCTGGGATAAAGCGGCACTGCCGAGGGGGTCTCTGTTTGCCTTCCTCTGCCCCACAAAGGGCTGGCAGACCCCAACACCAGCACAGGGCTGGCTCCCTGCCCCTGCGTACCCTCCACAGTCCTCCCACACACACACACATACAGTAGGGGCTCTGCTGCTGGCTCCTGGGGGGCTGTGAGCCCGTGTGCGCTTCCTGCCCCCAGGGGGAGTAAAGCCACAGGCCATGAGTCACCACAGCCCTGGGGGAGGGAGGGGCTCAGCCCACGGGGGACACGGAGTGGCTGCTGTGGGCTCTCTTGGGGGAACCTCGGGGTGGGGAGGGGGGCATGTGCGCAGCCGCGGAGCTGCCACACGCACACCTTCCGGGGCAGCCGAGGCCCTGCGGTGACCCTCACTGCTGCCTGCTCAGGGCTCTCAGCAGAAGTGCACTGGACCCTCCAAGGCTGGGGTCTTGGGCCCCTGCCCCATTCTGGGACAGCTCACAGCCCTCTGCCCTGGAGCCAAGGAGCAGGTCAAGGAGGCCCTGGCCCTTCCTCATTTAGCGGTGACCCTCCAGGGCACCTGGAAACCTGAGCCGGTGGCCTTTCAGTCCTGGGACTGAAGGGAGGGGGGTTGGAGCGCCCCCACCAGGCTGCGAATCGTCCTTGTGCGGGGGCTGGGAGGACCCCCATCCCTGCAGAAGGTGCTGTGACACAAGAGGGAAGGGCTCTGCTCATTGTGTGGGTCCCTTGGCCTCGTGGCCTGTGACGTGGACACCAGGAGCCAGCGCCCCCCGCCCCAAGCTCTGAGCATACAGGGGATCCCAGGCCGCCCCCAGCGGGCAGAGTTGCAAAATGGCTGGGGTGGGAAGAGCCACAGGTGAGAAGAAAGGGTCTGTCAGGTGTCCACCACCTGGCCTACATGCTAGGGGCCAGCTGCTTTCCACAGCTGCCTGCCTGGCCAAGACCCAACCCCGTGGGGTAGACCAAGCCGCGGCTGGAGGTGACATCAGGGCCCATGCCCTTCCCCTGTGCCAGGCATCTGGTGGAGGACAGGTGGGGGTGAGAAGTATCCAGGGGCCGAGGCTCTGGGGGCCTGGGAGCAGGAAGGACAGGGAGGCTGGGCTCCGGGGGACAGCACGCGTGCAGAAGGGCCCCACTGGGCTGTCTGCCTTAGTTCCTCTGATGACAGAGGGTGGAACGTGACCTTTCTCTGGAATTGAGCAACACAAGTATTGTTTCACACAACAAGCCTGGACGCAGGGAGGACAGACAGGCGCCCGTTGCCAGGCTCTGCAGGGAGCTGTGAGGACAGACCCCGCCTGGCAGCCCCGCAGGAGCAGCTGTTGACAGCCTTGGGGACAAGGGCTTATCCAGCAGGGTCCCCTGACCTGGGGCAAGTGCGGGGTCTCTGCAGCACGGGTGCCCCTTCCGCTGACCTTTGCCCCAGCTGAGCAGAAGCAGAGCAGGATTTCCTTGGGACCAGATATCCTGGGGGCAAAGGAGTCTCCTCCCAGGGGTGAAGGCCCACAGGAGGTGGGGGGGCTCTAGGAACAGCCAGCCCTCAGGGCTGCTCCCTCTCTGCAGTCACGGAGCTGGGCTGGGAGGGAGCCGGAGGGTCAGAACCACACCAGGTGGCCCCTCCTTCCCACGTGGCTCTGTCCCCCTGGTCCGTGCCACGCATGCCCTGTCCCCACCCCCCACCTCCCTCCCTCAGCTCCTGCCCGCCTCCCTGGTGGGGGTGGGAGGGGGGCAGGATTCAGGGGCTGTGGACACTGGGCTCTGCCCCCCATACAGGACCCAGAACCTTCCTGAGGGCCAGAGAGGGCAAGCGCTTGCAGGGGTCTGTCAGCTGTCAGGGGTGCTAGAGAGGACTTGGGGGTTTTAGGCGAGCTGAGGGCTGTAGGGGGCCGTGTTGGCCTCTGGGCACCCTGACCTTCTGCCTGGCATGTCCCTGTGATAGAGAATCAGGTTGCACAGAAAGGAACAGGCAGGAGGGAGGGGACAGCAGGCCTGGCCCTGGTGCTGAGGGAAATGGTAGGGACAGAGACAGGGAGGGTGCACAGGCCAAGAGTCAGAGGACAGTGGTGATCTGGGGCCCTGGGGGCTGAAGAAGGGGGCAGGGAGCTGCTGTGGGGGGGGTGGTACAGATGGGCAAGGACAGAGGTGTGTCCCCCTGGTGGGGCTGGGGACCCAACAGTGGCCCTGAGTGGAGCCCAGTGGCTGGGCCTTGCGCCTGCAGGTTTCATGCAGACTGGTGGGTCGCAGGAAGACTCTGTCACAGTGAAGGGTGACTAGGGAGGCCAGGGTGTGCCGGTGACCTATGCCAACCAGGCTGAGTGGGGCTGGCTTTGCCAGGCCCAGGGCCCCTGGGTTCTTCCTGCGCAGAGCAGCTGAGCTCAGGCCGCTGGGGGCCTGCCTTCAGCTTTGCACAGGTGACCAACAGGCAGGCTGGGCTGGCGGCTCCGCCAAGGCCATCATCAGGGTGGGGCCGGTGGGATCCCAGCCCCGCTCTGGCTGGCAGCCTGTGTCCTCTGCAAACCCACAGGCCTCAGAAGACATGGCTGGCTGTGGCAAAGGCCATAGACTAGGCTAGTGGGGTTCAGGCCAGGTTGGGGGGGTCTCCTGCGACCTTCAGCTCCATGCAGAATAGGATGGATGTGCCCCCAAAGGGACGTCACAGGCATCCAGGCGCACACGGATTGAAAGACAAACTCCTCATCTCCCCAGGAGGCCTCTCCTCAGTCCAGAGCGGCCACCTGGTCCTCCCGGACGCCCCTCCCCACACACAGTCAGTCGTCCTCATGGCCACACCAGCCTCTCCAATGGGCCCACCATGCTCCTAACTCTTCCTTCAGTCCGGCCCAGAATCTATGCTTCCCCAGGACCCAGGTGCCTGTCGCCCCTCCCCAGGTGTCCCGTGGCCTCTGGCCAGGGCATGCCATCTTAGTGGCTTCTGGCTTTAAACCATTAGCTCAACAGTGGGGAGGGTGCTGGACATGTGGACACCTGGAGCTGACCCTGGGCTCTTCCTGCTGCTTCTTTGGCATCCCGGTCCCTCTCAGACAGGCTTTTCTGCCACCTCCATGACTGAGTCAAGGGAAGGCCTGGAGGTGCCAGGCTGCTGAGTCCGTTTGCTTTAAGGTGTCCAGAGAGATTCAAATTTGTGTTGGGATTTTTCCAGTCACTTCTGGGTCTTGGGCCATTTGTCTTCATCTCCCCAACTCCACCCCGGGGGCTGGGCCATGCCTTCCTCCCTGGCCGTCCTCCCCCCATGTGGGTTCTCCAGGGGCTTGGGTCGCCCTCCCGGGAGGCCAGGAGCAGGCAGGATGAGGACGAGGGCACCGGGGCGGGAGAGGGGGCAGTGGTGGGGGGGGCGCGGGAGCACCCGAGCACGGTGGCTCCCACACTGGCCCGGGGGCGCCGAGGTGGGTCAGCCAGGCTCCCGAGCCTGCGTCTGCGCTGGCGGGATGGGCGTGCTGCTCAGGCCTCTGGGAGGTGGGGGCGTGGCACTTCATGTGCGAGCGTTTACGAGCAATGGGCCCTGGCCTCCCGCACACACCCAGGGCCACCTGCGGAGCCCCTGAGATGGCAGACCCCTGGGCTCACGCAGCCCAGCGGATCTCTGCCTCTAAGCCTGCATCCCGGAGACTTGTGTGCATGTCTCAAAGTTGAATCCCTCCCAGATTAGCACAAAGCAAAACAGCACGCCCAGTGAGAGGGCACCAGTGTCCTTCCATGTCACAGAACCACGGCCTCGTCTGTCTGGAGTGAGAGTGAGAGGTGACAGCGTTCAGGCTCCATCTCGCTCAGCGTGGGCTGCATGACACAGAGCGCAGGGCCAGGCGGCTCAGACACTGACTTCCCACATGCCCCAGGCTGCACATCTGAGATCAGGGTGCCGGTCTGGGGGGATCACCAGGAACTCCCCAGCACTTCGGGGAGAGGGCAGCCCTGCCCACAGCTTGACTCTGGGCTTCTGGCCTCAGAACTGGGAGAGAATACATTTCTGTTGTTTTAAGGCCCTCAGTTTGTGGCATTTTGTTATGGTAGCCCCAGGACACGGACACCTACCCCCACAAGAGGGTGAAAATGGGGTGTGGGGTGGCCTCAAGGAGGTGGGGATGCAGAGATCCAGCACCGGCCCCTTCTCTGTCCTCAAAGGTTTCAGCGTGGGGTTGTGGGGAGCTGGTCTGCAGGGTGGCCGCTGCCCGGTCAGGTGGGACCCTCAGCAGACTACAGTTGGACAGAATCTGGGAGTAACGTGGTCTGGTCCTTCTGCTGGGCTGTTTTCTGGGGCAGGTCCTAAATTGACTGAAAATATACTCGAAAGCGGAAATGCCGGAAGAGGCCGCTCTCTCACCCAGCCACAGAGCCCAGAGTCTGGGAGCCAGATGCCTCCCCCAGCCGGCTGCTGGGGACAATGAGCTCCAGAGGAGGGGCTGAGGAAGCCTCGCACCCTTCATGGCCTTGACCCTGACAAGAGCCCAGGAAGGCACTGCCCTGCAGGCAGGGAGCACGGCTGCAGTAGGGCCACTTTCCTGTGAGCCCCAGAGCAGCCGTGGGGGGAGAGGCCTGCGAAGGAGGCAGAGGAGGAGCTGGGAAGGTGTCTGGGCTGGAGGGCCTAGCCCAGAGCAGGTGTGCCAGGGGAGGCTGAGGGCATGGTGTGGTGGGACGCCCAGCTCCTCTCCACAGCGACGGGGTGGGCAGGGGCAGCCCCCCAGCCTGGCAAGGCCCCAGCCAGGCCCAGCATCTCAGTGCCTTCTGGAAGCTGAGCTGGCCACACCCTTGTGCCTGGACCAGGGAGGCTCAAATCGAGGCCCCTTCTCTCCCCTGGGCCCCCTTCCAACATTCCAAGCCTCAGTGGGCCACGCAGCAAGTGCCCAATTGGGGGCTTCAGAAGGCAAAGTGAGGTCACCTTTGGAGGGAGAAGAGCTTCTCTCACCTGGCCCCTCCCTGGTGAGCCTCAGACCCTGCAAAGGCCTGCCTGCTCCCTTCCCCCACCTAGCTGGTTCTGTCTCTCACTCTCTGTCTCTCTGTGTCCCTGTCTCTCTCTATCTCTGTCCCTCCCTCCTCTCTGGTCTCTGTGAAACCAAAAAACAGTGGGTTTTCCCATTGTTCCAGGGCACCCTCCAGAGCGACTGAGCAGTGCCCAAAGGGACCAGGCGGCTGGGAGAGGGACCCCAGCCCTGTGTCCCCTTCCAGAGGGGAGGGTGTCCAAGGACCCCAGCTGTGCCTGGTGGGGACTAAGTGCCCTTGCAGGGAGGCAGGGTGTCACAGCGCAGCCAGGCCGGCCCCCCACCCACCCAGGAGCGCCCTGCGGCATGGTCACTGGGATTCAGAATGGGTCCTCACGGACATGGCCGCAAGACCCCCACCCTGATCCCCGAAACTGTGACTATATGCTGCCTCACACAGTCAGGGGCCGAGCCCAGCCTGACCCCCAGGACCTCAGCCTCTGACCTTATTTGAGAATAGGGTCTTCACAGGTAACTGAGCAAACGTGTGGTCACGAGCATGGGCCCCATGCCAATACGACTGGTATCCTTTCCAAAAGTGGAACTCGGAGGCAGACAGGCAAGAGGGAAGACGTCCATCTACAAGCCCAGGAGAGAGGCCCAGAACAGACCCTCCCCACAGCTCAGTGGGACCAGCCCTGCTGACACGTCGATGTCGGATGCTGGCCCCAGAACTGGGAGATGACACACTGCTGTTGGTCGGGACGCCCAGGCTGGGCACTGTGCTGCAGCTCTTGGAAACTGATACACGTGGCAAAGGGGGGTTGGCATTATAATTAAGGTCACTAATCAGTTGACTTTAAGTTAATCAAACGATTATCCAAGTGGGCCCAAGCCAATCATATGAGCCCTTTGAAAGCAGAGCATTTTCTTCAGCTAGAAGCAGAAGAAGGGATTTGACACCATTGCTAGCCTTAAACATGGAGGAGCCACATGCCAAGGACTGGGACAGCCTTTAGGAACTGAGCAGTGGACAGCCAGCAAGAAAGGGGTCCTCGGCCCTATGGCCACCAGGAACTGAATCCTTCTGACAACTGGAGCGTATTCTTCCCCAGAGCCCTTCCAAGAGCCCAGCCCTGCCAAGACCGACTTCAGCTTTGTGAGATGCCAGGCAGGAATTCTGGCTAAGCCCTGCCCAGACCCAGCCTGCAGCAGCGTGAGGTGCTACCTGCAGGCTGTGAAGCGTGGTGACGTGTCATGCGGCACTGCAAGCTGATACACCAGGCCTCTAGTCCTGCAGAGCGAGCTGCCACCCGCCTGTCTGGACTCCTCTGCCTCCAGTATTCCCCGTCCACTGGCTGTTAGGTATGAGGACCTGGGGGCCAAACTTGAGTGATTTAGGCAAGAGAATGTTCAAGTGCCATTGTAGTCTCCATGGGGCCTCATGCCCAGACTGTCTCCCCATTGGAGATGGGCAGATGGATGCCTGGGCTGGCGCACCGGGCAGTCAGGCTCTACCTTGCACCCCAAGGGACCCGTCCCCTATGGACATCAGCTCCCATCTAAGGAGCGCATGCACCCCTGTGGTGGACCCCAGGGACGTGCAGGGACCTGCAGACACGATGAAGTGAAGGACTCTGAGATGGGGTGACCCTGGCTTGTGTGTGTGGGCCCAGGTCATCACAGGGTGTCCAGAGCAGGGACACAGGAGGGCCGGAGTCAGAGGAGGGTAGGTTGGCCAGGGGAAGGGGCCTGGGCCCTGGGACATGGAGCCTCTGGAAGCTGGAGGGGCGGGGGCAGCTCTGCCGTGGAGCCCCCTGGGGAAGCGCCTGCACACACGGAGTGCAGGACTCTGACCTCCACAGCCACGGCGCACCTTCCTGTTGTTGTAAGGCGCTAAAGGTGTGCTGACTGTTACAGGAGAAGACTCACGTGTGTTTCTATCACCATCTGTCTTGCAAATGAGTTTCAGCACAGGCAAGTTCGCTATAGATTCACTGTGACCAAAGAAGTTTACAGCAAGGGTTCTAGTGGTGAAAAGGTTATACCCAACTTTATTTCCAGGTGGCAGGTCAGACACTAAAATCCCGTTAACTCAGAGTCTGTGTTATCACTGCGGCTTCGGGTGCAGCAAGCCGGTCTCTACCTCTGGGCCTCTCTGCACAGCCGTCCCACACAGCCGTCCTCTGGGCCTCTCTGCACAGCCGCCCCGCACAGCCGTCCTCTGGGCCTCTCTGCACAGCCGTCCCGCACAGCCGTCCTCTGGGCCCCTCTGTACAGCCGCCCCGCACAGCCGTCCTCTGGGCCCCTCTGCACAGCCGCCCCGCACAGACGTCCTCTGGGCCTCTCTGCACAGCCGTCCCGCACAGCCGTCCTCTGGGCCCCTCTGCACAGCTGCCCCGCACAGCCGTCCTCTGGGCCCTCTGCTGTGATCCTCTGGGCCTCTCTGCTGGCACGCGCTGGCAAGTCCTCTGAGCCTCTCTGCACCCAGCCGTCCACTTTGGCAAGTCCTCCTGGGCCTCTCTGTAGAGCCGCCCCGCAC
>JAVSCE010002231.1:0-53222 GCA_032199065.1 Smutsia gigantea
TATCATGAATGGATGTGGCATTTTGTTGAATGCATTTTCTGTGTTTGTTGAGATGATCATCTGATCCTGTTCTTTAAATTAATGTAAATAAGACTGACTGATCTGTGTATGTTCAATTATCCTTGCATCCCAGGGATAAACCCCATTTGATCATGGTAAATTATCCTTTTAATGTGCTTCTGAATTCAGTTTCCTAATGTTTCATTGAGATTTTCTGTATCTATATTCATCAAGGATATTGGCCTGTAGTTTTCTTTTCTAGTAGTGTCCTTTTCTGGTTTTATCAGAATAATGTTGGCCTCCTAAAATAAGCTTGGAAGTATTCACTCCTCTTTGATTATTTGGAAGAATTTGTGAAGGATTGGTGCTCATTTATCTTTAAACATTTGGCAAAATTTTCCAGTGAAACCATCTGGTCCTGGAATGTTCTTCATTGAGAGATTCTTATTCAATCTCTTTGCATGTAACTTGGTCTATTCATATCTTTTTGTTTCTTCCTGATTCAGTCTTACAAAGTATATGTTTCTATGACTTTTCTATTTCTTCTAGGTTGTCTCATCATAGTAGCCTGTTATACCCCTTTCAATTTCTGAGATATCAGTTACAATGTTACATGTTTATAATTTTGTTGATTTGGTTCCTTTCTCGTATTTCCTTGGTTATTCTAGCTAAGGACTTGTCAATTCTGTTTATCTTTTCAAAGAACCAACTAAGCTGGTTAATCTTTTCTATTGTTTTTCTGTTCTTTCTTTCATTTATTTCTGCTTTCATCTCTATTATTGCCTTTCTTCTGCTAACTTTGGGCTCATTTTTCCTTTTTCTAGTTTTTTAAGGAGTAATGTTGTTTATTTGTAATCTTCCTTACTTTTTAATGTAGGCATTTAATGCTATGAATTTCCCTTCTAGAAATGCTTTTACTGCATTACTTAAATTCTGGTATATAGTATTTCCATTTTTTTTTATTGTCTCAAGAAACTTTTTTTATTTTGCCTTTGATCCTTTGGTTGTTAGGAGGGTGTTAATTTCCATATTTTCATAAATTTTCCAGCTTTCCTTTTGTCATTGATTTCCAGTTTCATGCTATTGTGTTCAAACAGGATACTTGGTATGATTTCAATCTCAAATTTCTTAAAACTTGTTTTGTGGCCTAACATATGGTTTATTCTAAAAATTGTTCCATGTGCACTTGAGAAGAATATGTGTTCTGCGATTGTTGGATAGAATATTCTTTGTATGTCTGTTAGGGCCAATGGGCCTATAGTGTCATTTGAATCCACTGATTTCCTACTGATTGTCTGGATAATCTATCCATTGTTGATGGTGGGGTATTATAGTCTCCAGCTATTACTGCATTTCTGTTTTGCTCTATTAGCTCTGATTTTTTTAACCTATAATTATGAGATATGGGCCAGCATTACCATATTGTACAATTTAGAACTATATACTTACCATTACCATTGAGATTTATACTACTTTCTTGGGTTTTTATGATGTTAACTAGCATTCATTTACTTCCACTCAAAGAAAACCCTTTAGCATTTCTTGTAAGGCAGGTTGATAATTATGAACCCCCTCAGCTTTTGTTTGCTTGGGAAAGTCTTTATCCCTCCTTTGTTTCTGAAGGACAGCTTTGCCAGGTTTAGAATTCTTGGTTGATGGTTATTTTCTTTCAATATTTTGAATATGTCATCCCATTGTCTCTGACTGAGAAGTTTCTGTTGAGAAATATGCTGATAGTATTATAGGGGTTTCTTTGTATGTAGCTTCTCTCTTTTTTCAATTGCTTCCTTCTAAAAAT
Source organism: Smutsia gigantea (assembly GCA_032199065.1). Classification (NCBI taxonomy): domain Eukaryota; kingdom Metazoa; phylum Chordata; class Mammalia; order Pholidota; family Manidae; genus Smutsia; species Smutsia gigantea. The sequence goes on from JAVSCE010002231.1 coordinate 1,799, forward strand.
ATCACACCAATTATTCTGAAGAGTAATAATTGCCTCTCTACTTCCAAACAAAATGGAAAAGCAAGACTAAGATGGAAGAAATGTTTCTCTGCTCATCAGATAAAAGAGATCACCCTCGATTCAAGACAAGTAGAATAGTGAAGAGGTTCTCACTATTAGAATAGAAAAGCTGATTATCTTTTTACCCTAACAAGGGATGTGGGCAGGTTGTAGCTCCAATGCAGATGGACTAAGAAGACACAGACATCACAGATAGTGCAAGAAGCAGCCACATGAAGACCAGAATAATAGACAACAGTCCTAAGAGATGGAGGTACAAAAGTAAAGGTGCAGGGCTGTGAAGTGCATTAAAGAAAACATAAGAAATGAACCTTCCTTTGGAAATCCCAGAGTGCCAAATAAAAGAGAAAGAACCATTTGGTAGCTGGGGGCTCTTTACCTGACAGTCTTATTTAGTGTCCATAAACCAGTGGATACATATGCATAACATATGCAATTTTAATAGGTGTATTTACCCCATCCTTTCTCCCCAAAAGAAGCTCTGTGGTAAAATAGGATAGTGAAACATGCACCCATAACCCCCCTTCATAAGTCACAATACATATTAAATTTTGAAAGGCTTCACAGCAGAGAAACCCAAAATAATCAAATGTATTTACCCACAGGACACATTTTTTTGCAGCATATCTAATTGTCACACTGAGGATTACATGGCATATTGGTTTTAGGAAGCCTGGGTTGAAATTTTTTATTTTTAAACTAACAACAAAGCAAGTAACCAAATGCAATAAACAACAATAGGTTCTTTTTGATGAATATTCAAACTTTTTAAAAGCAATACATATTCTAATTTTTCTAGGAATAAAATTATTAGAAATATTTAACTTTAAAGTACATGAGTTTTAGCTAGTTCTATTAGTTCCAATATATTAGAAAAAAGGAATGTATGTATTCAATACACGAAATATCACAGTTTCTATCCTAATTGCTTGTGCTTTTATCAAAGTCACAAATTAGTAGTTTTCATTCTCAAGATATAGCTGTGTATGTCATAATTTATGTTTGTACAGCAAAGTCTGAGATTTCAAAGAAGTTTCCCTTATCTACAGCTATTTCCATGTTTTAAAAAACTGGAGAAAAAACAGATGTTGAATGGTGAAATATATTTTAAACTATTTCAAAAATATTTGGCAGCAAGTGCTGGAGCATTAGTGGAAGAACAGCTCTGCATAAATGGCAAAGTTTATTTTGCATGTACTTTTCTGGAAAGAAAAATAATTTAAAATGAGACAAAGGAGAATTACTGATATGTATTATATAAACATTTATTAATACGTAAAACAACTTTCAATGAATATTATACTTCATCATGATACTGGGTCTCTCTAAAACTTCATCTATCTACTCATTCATGCATGTAATATATTGAAAAAGTTTTAAGTTCCTTCTGCTTATTATAATCTGCGATATTTTAAACTAACCCTGATAATTTTAACCTTCCTTCCACTTTTTAATTTCTGTTATAGCTTTTAAGCTAACCTTTGCTCAAGGAAACAGACTAATTTATGATCCAATATTGCTCTACAATTATTTCTGAAAGCTTCTTGTGGTTGAGTAATAATACAAATTTCTGGGCATATCTGGTCATTTTGCACAATATCTTCATTTTATTCTTGATCAAGCTATATTTCTACATAATTAAAATAGCTTTAAAGTATGTTGAAGGCTATTTTAGAGGACAGATTAAAACATGATCCTACTAAAGAGAGGGCTGCCATAGTACTTCAAAGGATTTGCGGAAAAAAAGCACTAGTTGGCTTAACTCGAAATTTTGCAATGAAGTTTTTTGTTTTAACCATTTGTACAGGGATAGCCAGTAATGTAGTTTTCTTTGGCATACCAAAAAATATTTTATTAAGACAAGATTTCAGGGAATGAAGGTAGTAATACATAGGATGGGTATATATTATCTTGGATTATTTTTCCCTTTGCTAAAATTCTCTAAGATAACTGCTTAAATTTGACATCATTATCACTAACTGCAATCATATACCAAAATAGACAAAATTCAGAAATTGTCTATGTGTCTTTTCAAAGAAGGTAGCAGTTTTTAAGCAATGAACCTGTCATTAATACAAAACTTATCTCTCCAGTTGGCCTTAAGATTAAGTTATGGCCAAATCCCAGCAACTAATTTATGAATATGGAGTTACTGGTTATAGTTTCCTATGTTAATTCAGGATACAAAATTTCTTTATTCAAAATAATCAACAACTCATTATGTGATTTTAGCATACTTGAGGTACAGTAAATTATCTTTGTTGTTTTATACCACAGTGCCAAATTAAGGTTTTAAAAGTAGTCCTTTTATCTATGATCAACCTTGATTAAATACTCCTGCTTGATTATTTAATTAAAAATAAAGCAATTCAAATAACAAAGCCACCATTCAATCACAAACTGTCAGCCGGATTAAGTCCAGAACAGTTATCTGTGTATCATTCCATGTATATGGGTATTGTTGTAAAAGTGGAGGAAAGTACAGCATGTTTCACTTCTGGTCTACAGTTAAGCCATATCTTCCAATAAAAATATATAGACTATTAAAAGAATTAACACTATCCAAGATACTTCAGGTGCTAGAAAACTGGAACACAAAGCAGCAGCAGCTCCCACTTAGTTTAAGGTTTACTGTATACAGAATGCAGTCCCTCGAGCCTTGGATATATTAACTCATTTAATTCACACAGCAAACCTATGAGGTTGGTACCACATTATCCCATTTCACAAATCAGGACTAAAGCACAGAGAGGTTAAGTAACTTGCCAAGATCATGCAGTTGGAAAATGGAGGATCCATGATTAAAACCCAGAGAGTCAGACTTAATAACTCATGCTTTTAACCAAGTAATTAAGTTTAACAAGGCTCTTTAGCATTCCCAGGCTAATATTTTATTCAATTACTCCACATTTTCTGTGTAACCAATTTGGAGTTACTTTAGCTAGAATATTCAATAAATAGATAAACTTACAATATGACTTCCTGCAACCCCTTTCCTCCCCTACTAGAAAACTTATCTTGGAGCAATACTATTTTCTCTATTGTCTTCCTTCATTTTAGGAATTAAGTTCCCCTTTAGCACTTAATTCTATTCCCTACCATGCCCTTTAAATGATCTTGACACAAAACTGTCCTTACACTACTGAACCATATTTCCTCCTTCACCTAAGACTATCATATATTCACATCTCTACTTCTTTTGAGAAAAATAAATCTTCCCTCAACCCTCCTCCCTCTAGAACCATCATTCCCTCTTCACCTCTTTACCACTTGAAATTTTTTTAACTAAGAAAAGGTGGCTAAATCAGTCACCATGATTTTGGCAGAAGCCAAAAAGAAATCAAATATGAATTGCTCAGTTGTTTTGGTGTAGAGCTCAAGACTTGGACCAGAAATCTACCTGCTTCACGGTGTGGATTTAGGTCTCAATCATTCCCAAAATGTGAGCGATGATACCTAGCCCACTGGGTTCTTACAAGAATTGCATGTGATCAAGTGTGAGAAAACCCCCTCAAACTCATCTTGGAACACAATAAATAATTAGAAAATATTTGTTGAATATGAATTATAATGATTACAGTAATAGTTGAGGTAGAAAATTATCCTATATTAATAAATGAGGGAAGAGATCAGAGTGGGTGAAAAGAGGAGAGGAAATGTTTGTGGGGGAGCAAGAGAGAGATCCAAATGGAGAAAGAGCAAGACTGTGTGAGCACTAATCCCCAGAAGATGCCCTGGAATTCACTCAGCAAATATTTATAGAACACCTACTATGCTCCAGGCAGTGTTTGTGGCACCTGGAATTTATCAGGTGAACGAAGCAGAGAGAATCTCTCTACTGTCTGATTTTGCCCTCTCCAACAAATTAATCCTCCTAAAGAACCATCATGATAGGCCATTTCCCTGCTCAAAAGTTTTCGGCAGTTCTTCATGGCCTACGTACTAAATTCCAATCCCCTTAGCCTACCTCTTTCATTTTTTTGAACTCCAATATATTTTTTCAGTATGTTTCTTACTTTTTCAATTTTTCCCCATACAATGAACTCTCAGGTGGAATAAAAAATGACATTTTTAAGGGACTTTAGAGTTTTGGAGTCAAAGTATACTTAAGTATGTTGGGGATATCTGAGAGACTTGAGGAGAGGGTGAAGCTGCAGGTGATGGGTCTGTGAAGGCAAACTGGACTAGAGCCAGACTATGAAGGGTATTATTTGCTACACCAAGAAGTCTGTGCTTGTTCTCACAAGCAACAGGACACTATCTGTTTTAACAAAGGAGGGATATGATCCAATTTGTATTTTCCAAAGGTAATTCTGGAGTCAATGGTAGAGTAAATTTGAAGAGGAGATGTCTAGTGGCATGGAAGGCAGCTAAGAGAGTTTACACTAATGAGGAGAGATAGTGGTAGCTAAATAATGCAATGGAGCTGGTGGAGTGAAGGATTTCATTCTTAAGAAATATTTCAGAGTAATAATATCAATAAGGTTGGGAGAATGGTTTAATGGCTCTGGAGCCGGACTACCTTTATCCCAGCCCTGTCCACTCCACTTACCAGCTGTCTGACCTATGTCAAGTTACATACCTCACCAGATTCATTTTTCTCATCTGTAAAGAAGAGATAACCATAATATCTACCTCTAGAGATGCTGTGAGAATTAAAGCCTATAATTCATACAAAGTTCTTGGCACCAGAACTGCCTGATTAAGATCTGCCAAAATCCAACCTAACACCAGAGTCCATGGTTTAGTCATCTTTAAAATTTCTAGCACTTAGTTTAATAACATTTGAATTAAATTTGATCAAAGTTCTCTGAAAACCTCAGCCAACAAGCCCCTGGACTTCTATAAGACTTTGTGTCATTTATGACCCTTACAAAATAGAGTCTTGCATCTGAGGGCTTGAGATATATAACTATTCTCCCCTTAATGCTCCATGAATCACATCCCCACTACAACCATTTCAGTGTTTTCACACATGATCTGATTGATGTCACAGAAGAATAAATCCAATGCATAACTATTTTGTGATTCACTCACTCACTCGATGACAAATAATTCACAGGAAAGCCACCAACTACACTCCTTATAGCCATAAACTGTATTTGTAGTGAATACTTCAATTTAATATTTCATCATCCAGGAACCTGTTGCCATAGAAGTAATCTGAAAGGTGTTCATTAAGTAATCTTCAGTTCATACAACTTGGTCTTCTGTTCGTTGCCCTTGAGTATTTTATTATTCTCACAAATTCTTTCCAAAAAAGATTGAGAATCTTCTCAGTTAAGACAATTTTAACTTTTAAGCATATGCTATGCTGCAGTTTAACGGAGATGATAGTTGTTTATCCTGCTTGGATCACATTACATTTCATTGTATGGGCAGCCATCTGGATGTCTCACAAACAGCAGTTATGAGGGGTGTTAATGTTGGTTGGCTTACACTTAGTTTAGAAATGCAAGGCTGCTCTGGCCAATGATCTAAACCAGCAGCACTGTTCCACTAAAAGTTCTTGGGCAGGGCTTTAAAATGTCATGGGAGGGCAGCCAGCCAAACACATGTGCCCTCCAGATTTCCAAGTCTGGGTGTGAGCAAGAAGGAAACCTGCCTGAGCACGCTTAGGGCTGACAGCATCCTTACGGCCACTTCTCGCAGCCTCCGGTGTTGTGCTCCTGCCTGGGACCCGGCCGGCACTCCCACACTGACTGCTGCCACTCCAGGCCCTGTGGCACAGACATTTCCCCTGACGTTATGCCAGAATCAAGCTGCCTCTGCTTGTCACAGAAGCCAAAAGACAGCATTCCACTGCATTAGAAGCAAATGCTGTGGAGAGATGCCAGGAAAAATACTGACCTGGGGCCAATTTGGGAAGTAAACCACCTCACAGATTCTTTCTTACTCAATCTAGTAACAGAACTCTTAATCATTTGAAAGCATCTGTGCACACCTCTTTCATTCTGAAGACACCATAATCACTCTGCATCTTTATAGTCTATCCTGATACCTGCAAACAGTTGTTATGCTTATACATCAAATGCACAATGAAAGTCTCTGCACACTCCACCCTATATCCCTTCCCAGGGGGTAGCCCTTAAAGTCATAAAGGGCAAAAGCAGTGTGTCATTCCCCATCTCATGAATCAGAAAACAGGCTAGCCAGGTGCTTTCCCATGTATTAGAAACATATGCCCTGACCCAAAAAATTTGGTAGGTATGAGTCTAAGAATCCAAATATAAATTCCAAATGCTAAATGATTAAGAAAATATGTGAAGAGCTATTCATCTTGATGAGGCAAATCAGGTAATGTTTCACAAAGGAAGTGGCACTCAAGCACCTTGAAACCTAAGTAGACCATGATTAAAAAGAGATGGAAGAATAGTTTACTCTCCAGAACGTCATGACTTAAAATATTAGGAGGATGCAGGACTAACAAATAGTGTAGAATGGCCCAAGTATATGGAGGGTTGAATTAGGAGGTGGGGCTTTAAAGGTAATTAGAGAACAATTTTCAGCATTTATTTGTTATTTATTTACTATACATTTGTATTTTATTGTGTGCCTGTTATATTCTAAGCATAGCACTTAGTACTGAGGATTCAGTAAGGATGAAGGCAAATTTAACGATTTCTTAAATTTCATTTTTATAAGCCACAGTAAGCTTTTGAAGATGTGTGAGGAAACAGATGGAATAAGTGAGCCTGTATTCTGAGAGCACTGCTCTTTGGTAACCCGTTAAATAGACCGAAGGGACAAAAAATCAAAAATGGGATGATGGATATGTCTTTAGGGACACTTCTCACCTGTGCTTCCCACCTGGTAGAATGAGGGCAACTAGCAGTATTACCCAAGGCTTCTCTTATGCTGAGGTGGAAAAATGACTTATCATGATTTCAAAGGACAAACAAGGCATGTGGAGCCCTGCCCGTTTCTCTTCCTGCCTTCTTGAGAGGGCACCTGACTTCAGTGAATTTATGTTCCCCTCAGCTTCTCCAGACTCCGGGTCATCCACAGCTGACCGCAACTGGGCAGGTAAGGCTGGCTAATTCAGGAGTTTATAATTAGAAAAATTTGGAGATTTTTCCAAATCAACAAAAAATACCCTCAGTATCTTTTATATCCGCATGGTATTCATAATTACTTAATCAGTCTACTATTTGGGGAATTTAAGTTATTTGCAAACTTTCTGTTACAAATAATTCTTCAGTTAGTGATGTGTACATTCCTCATTTCACACGTATGAGTTTATCTTTTTAGGATTAGTACCCAGAATCAAAGGCTGCATGCATTCACAATACTAGTAGATATTGGCAAATTGTCCTTCATAGAAGTTGTACTAATTTTTATGTACAGCAATGTATGAGAGAACCAATTGCCCATCATGCTTACCATCACAGTGTTGAGATTTTTATACAGGGTTCCTTGGTTTTTAGATATGGTTTTCTATAAATCATTTTGCCGACATGTCATACTGTGAAATTTTTAATTTTGACGATTATGTGAAGCTTCTTTGCTTAAATAATCCATGAGGGTCTGTCTTGTCAATAGGTTTCAGCCCCGGGAAAGTTCACTATAGATTCAATGTGACCAAAGAAATTGACAGCAAAACTGTTCTTGGGGTGAAAAGGTTATACCCAACTTTATTTCCACGGTGGCAGGTCAGTCACTAAAATCCCGTTCTCAGAGCGAGTCTGTATGCAGCAAGCCGGTCTCTGCCTCTGGGCCCCCTCTGTCTGCACAGCCGTCCCGCACAGCCGTCCTCTGGGCCTCTGTCCTCAGCGCTGCCACCACTCCAGCCTCTGCTCTGCTCTCCTGCAGCCTTGCAGCCCTGCCACCCTGTCGCGCCCAGAGCACTGGGCGGAGCTCTTTATATAGAGTCAACAGCCATGTATTGCCCACAGGTGTGCAGTGAGCTAATCTACCAGGGCCAGGTGAGAATTCTGGCCACAGGAACTCTCATTTTATCCACACTCCACCCCTCCAGGATTCTCTCCTCTCAATCTATGTGCCCTTAGTCCTCTGCAATGGTCCCTGTGCAAGGAAGCTCGAACATTGTTCTCCAGCCTCTCCAGCAAAAAGTCTTGCAGACACACAGGCTGGACTCGTTGCTCTGTCTCTGACCTCTGCCTCTTTTGTCTTAATGGCTGGAACTGCTGCTCTGGTTTCAGTTGTTGCCATAGCTCCAGTAAGATCCTATTTGGTTTCCCGTCTAATTTTCCATCTACTCTTGCCTGTATCAAATCAACCCACATCTGGGTCCTCATAACCCTCCTGGGACCCCTCAAATTCCTCCTGTGACTAACAGGTCTTATTTCTTTCCAGGTTCGCGTTGCTTCAGCTACTGTATGTGTCACCTCGCATTTTGTAATCGCTGCCTCAAGGCGGGCTGCACTGTCAGGGAAGAAAGCTTTCCCATCTCTGATCTGGAAAGAACAATTCCATCCACCCCTAAGTCCCACAGTTACCGTCTCAGCCTGAGTATAAGGTAAACCATAGCATGGTCCACGACCTGGGGAGGGCACTGCTCCTCTCCTTGGGGAACTTTCAGCTGCTGGGTCTTTATTTTCTTTACAACTACTGGGTGTGCTTTCAATACAGGAGGGTCCAGTGCCTCCGGCACCACCCCTTCATCCTTCCCCAGCTTGTCCATTTCTGGGGCTGATGGCACCTTTCTCTCCACTCCCCCAAGTGCCTCCTCTGTGAGTGCCTCGCAGCAATGCTACCTCAGTCTTCAGAAGCTCTATTACCCTCACCTCAATGCTTTCCAGCTGACGTTCTTGGGCCGCCTCCACCTGTGCTTCCCTCAGGAGTTCGTCTTTTTCCTTGGTGGCCTCTTCCTCCTTCAGAACACCTGGCAACGCTGCCGTCTTGTCTCCAATGGCTCCTTGCTGCCGGTGCTCTCGTGCTGCCTCCTCTCGCATCAAAGCCATCTCCTTCCTCAGGGAACCCACAGAAGTTTGCAGCTAGCATTCTCATGCTGCCATTTCTTGGGTCTTTTCTGTAGACTTTTTAAATACTGTGAGAATCAGCCAACCCACAGTCCCTGCTGCCTCACGGGCACTCTGCTTCTCAAAGGATCTGCTTACTATACCAAGGGCCACCCCTACTGCCTCAGGTGTCACCTCCACTTGCCTCCAGTCATGGGGTGGGGCCCAGTCCTCTAGGAGGCAAGCCACCTCAGACCACATACCCACTGGGGGACAATCCACTGTCTCCCCATTCACAGGGGCAGCCCGCTGAAGCACCCCTCCCATAAGGGCAGCTTGTCTTTTTCCTTGGTCAACAATGAACCCTGCCGACTTTCACCAATTGTCTTGCTAATGGGTTTCAGCCCCAGGCAAGTTCACTATAGATTCAATGTGACCAAAGAAATTGACAGCAAAACTATTCTTGGGGTGAAAGGGTTATACCCAACTTTATTTCCAGGTGGCAGGTCAGTCACTAGAATCCCATTCACTCAGACTGAGTCTGCATGCAGCAAGCCGGTCTCTGCCTCTGGGTCCCTCTGTCCGCACAGCCGTCCTCTGGGCCTCTCTGCACAGCCGTCCCGCACAGCCGTCCTCTGGGCCTCTGTCCTCGGCGCTGCCACCACTCCAGCCTCTGCTCTGCTCTCCTGAAGCCTTGCAGCCGTACCACCGTGTCACGCCCAGAGCACTGGGCGGAGCTCTTTATATAGAGTAAACAGCCATGTATTCCCCACAGGTGTGCAGTGAGCTAATCAACCAGGGCCAGGTGAGAATCCTGGCCACAGGAACTCTTATTTTACCCAAAGGGTCTGAAATATAAAAATTATGCAAACATCAAGGTATGTGAGTTCTCTCAATTATTTGATTTTAATGTTTTACTATATCATTTACCTCATACCATATAGAAAGCATGATCTAAGCCTCAACATAATCAAAATTTGATTCTTGTATATGGCTATAAAACAGATACTTTTCTGAATTGGAATTTGAAATGCAAAAATATCTATATCATATTTAGATTTAATGTTTATTACTCCAGGTACAGTAATGAATGCCATCATTGTCAACTGAACACTCTTAACATGCATGATAGGTAGAGAAATAGACCAGATCATAGGAATAGGAAGAAAATAAGATAATGGTTGTACCTGAGCTCAAAGAAATTGCCATCCATTTAACAGCTATCACAGAATATATTTTAAAAGTAAATTTTTTAGTAAAGTATAACCCCAAATGGAGATATTTATATTTTGTTACCTAATGAAAAGCCTTTTAGCTATGCCATACTATCTGTTATTAAAATACACCTAATCCTTTTCATTATGAAATAAGTATATTTAAGCTTATTATGAAAATAAGTTCTATTAGGTTAATTCCTGTTATTTTGACTATGAAGTTAATATCTGTCAGTGCAAAGCTATAATTCCAGATTATTAAATAGATAATACCACAAACTTTGGCAGAGCAATCATCTGCCTCATATTATCTTCCACTTGACCATAAAAATTAAATTTTTGGATTGATAAATACCCTATGATGTCTAATTTTGTACCAAAATAATTCATTGACAATGCTGATTTTTCTCTGTAATTTTAAATTACCGTGCTTTACTGAACAGACACTTTAGTTAATGACACCCTATCATCTTGCTGGGAAGAGATGATAACTAACTCAGTAAAAAATGAAAGTATCCTGGTCTATGCTTAACATAGTAGCTCTGATCCCTGCATGGCTAAAAGAGCAATATGGAGTTTCTTCATTAATTCTACCTTCAAAAGGAAATACTACAAGGAAGGTGGTATGTGTAAGTTTGTGAGTAAAAAGGGAGATGTGTGAGATTAGAATGATTCTTTTTCATTCACATTCAGATTTTAATCCTCTCACCTGAAAGAAGAAAGACAGGGAATGTAGCAGGCCAGAAAATAGCCAAGTGGCCAGGGAACACTATGGTGGCCCAGGAAGAGCATGCATCCAAGAGCCAGGAGAACTGGTGTCATCCTCAACTCTGACAACTGAATGAGCCAGGGCAAATTAACTGCCAAAACATGACATGTTTTCTCAGTTGACATGTTGACCAGATGGTCTCCAAGCTCCCTTTCTTGTCCAACAGTCTAGTCTATATTCTGATAGTTCCAGTCTTACCCAACTTTATCCATCCTTAACTCTCACCATCCCAAACAGAGCAGATCAGAGAAGTGAAGCTTATCAGAGTAGGAAAGGAGTGAATTGTGACTCCTTTTACACATATCAGCCAAGTAATCTGCAATGAACCTTTGGCCCATGTTAACCCAGAAATGCCTTTGGTAGCAGAACGGTTGCCATTCAAAGAAAATAGTACACTAGGAAATAATTATGCAAGCAAGAGATGTGTATTAATTTCATTCCCAAAATGTGAAAAAAATCTGTAACTGAATGTTGTAGGCCATTCTAAGATTTTCCATTTAGAGTCTTATAGTAATATTTATTCAAGTCTAATTTTCCAAGGTTATTTTTAACCTCACAGTGTTATTTTTTTACTTCACTATGGTAACCATGTCACCAATTTTCCAAGGCAGCATCAATTCCAATTGTTCTATCCCAAATTCAGACAGACGTTGGAACCCGATGTCAGATTCACCCAGTAGCAGACATAGATATTGGGAGATATTTGGCTACAGTCACTGACCACACAGAGTTAAGAAGTCATGGGCAGCAAAGTCAGGATTGCTCTATTGCTAATGACATTTCCAAGCAAAGATATTAAGGTCCTCATTAGGAGAAAAAAGCCAACTAAGTTTAGGAAGCCACACAGGCTGGCAGCAATCTTGGCAGAAGATACAAGGGCCACGGGAACTTGGTAACTGGGCTGAGGTCCCAGTTACTACTAGAATTCAAAACCTTTAGCAAAGAGAAATATACTTTGGGGGTGATCTAGGAATGCAGTGGCCAGCAAATGCCTACCTAGTCCAGTTGGCAGCTAAGACTATTTGGATAGCCCACTGACCAGTGGGGAGGCCCAGTTTCTAGAATTGAGAAGATAATTAATTAATAAAGTCAGCCTCTGTGGGAAACTGAGACTGTTTATTACCGCCTTCCAAACATCTTGTTTGCGGCAGAAAGTGAAGCAGGGCTGACTTGTGGTATGAAAAGCAGGGGGCTCAGATCATGGGAGCTGAGTCTAACATAGGTAAAAAAAAATAAGATATCCAATATGGCTGAGACAATCAAAGAATATGCACCATGCCCAAACACCACAGACAAAAATACAGTGAGATTTTCAGGATCTGACTTGACTAGGAAAGGTCAGAGAAGGGGGTTCTGCTAATGGCTTAGGCAAAAGGTAAAAGAAAGAAAGATGGTGACCAAGTGTTCCCAGTTAATCTGCGAAAGGGAAATTACATTTCAGGAGTAGGAATTCAAGGTATATAAAAGGAAAATCTTCTATCCAATGAACTTTGTAAAGCCTAAGACCTAGTTATTGATGGGCATTGTTAGTCTCCTTCCATGAAATATTTAAAAATAGAACAGACATTTGTATGTTTTCAGTGCTTAATGCAATTCATAGTCAACATAACCACACAGAATCCATTCATCATCTTCAGTATTTCTATTGATTCAAACTGATGTGCATTAATAAGAATTAATAGTAAAAACATCAAGATGTAGCAGTCCAGTTATATATCCATACTTGAAATTACACTTTTTAAGCAAAATGACTCTCATAGCTACATACACAATTTTAAAATAATATCTTTAAGTAAAGTATGCTCTGGAAAATGATGCAGAAAATAATGGAAAAGTAAATATGAAAGAAGCTCTGGAAAGACTGTTAAAAAATTAATGAGATTTACAGATAAACTAAAAACACCAGGAAAACCTCCAAAGAATATTTGACATTTGGTCATAAGAAGAGAGCTGCCAACTGGTCAGGAGAATTGTGAATTATAAAGTCTATCTCTTCCACCATACAATGCATAGGATTCAGGTGTCTGTTAGCTAGTTCTTGATATCAATTCTGAGAGTCAATAGCTACTTTATATATTGGGCTTCATGACAAAGCCTAGATTTCCCATTCTTTCAAGTTATAATATATGTACCTCAAACTCACACAGAATTTGGGGTACAGTGCCGTGATCCTCTCATCCATTCACACAATCCTTTATTTTGGCCAACTGCTAAGGCAAAATTGCCATGTCGAGGACTTACTGTGGAAGTCAGATATTCCGGCCAGACACTAGGGAGCACAGTAGCGGCCGCTACAGCGACAGACTGAACAGACTGTCTACAAGGAAAAGTTAGAGGAAGAGGTAAGCAATTCCAAATACAGGGATGTGTGAAACTAGTTAAAGAATTTTCAGACATAACCTCAAAGCTTAAAAACTAAGAGAATCCACATCACAGTTAATGGTATTCTTGTTTTACAAATATTACCATCTAAGAATTTGTTCAAATGGTTTAACCTCATTTTCTAATGAATTACAAATTCAAAAAATAGTTTCAAAATAAAAACTCTAACCCAAAGTTTCCAAATGCTGACTTCTTAAAATAAGATTACATACAAATAATTTCGAATCATCCCACTCCTTCAGAGCTGCTCCTAGTTGGCCCTGCAGTTGGAAAGGAAAATATTAGCAACAGCAAATGTAAGCCACAAAGGAAAAAAAAGACACCACCTGTCCAAACTCAACCTCCTTCAGTTTTTTCTCTCAAAGCTTTTAGTTTCCTCGATCCTTCCATTATAAACTCACTGTCACACACAGGCACACACACAAATACACACACACACACAAACCCTACTACCATCATCTTACCAGGACAAAGGTCATTTAAAAAAAATCCTTTTGTACAATAGCATAAGATTATTGTCACTCTTAGAATACTTTATTTGTGGAATTGGGTGAAACTTTAAAACTTTTTATGAAGAGACTTGACATTTATGGTTCACAAGCTGACTCTCTATTTAGACCAGTGATTCTAAACACTGTCCAACTCAGTGCCTTCTTTTATAACAACTATTTTGGAACACTTTTGTATTGCCATGGAATGAAGTTCTTAAAATACAGAATTTATAAATATACCAAATTTTAACAAATCATCTATGTCTTAATTTAAAATATGTATTTCAGTATGTAAGAGCTCAGCCATGCCCACACTAGATTATGTAAGAAATAATAAATCCTTGTACTTATTCATAATCAATCAATATGGATATAATAATGCAAGTAGGACAATAATAATCTAGTTATTGCAATGCCTTTTTTATGTTCAATATCTATATATATCTATATATATAGATAGATAGATATACTCAACATTATATAGAAAGGCTAAATAATTATGGTCACATTGAATGTACTTGGCAGTTGCATTGCAGAGAAATTCATTATACATTAAAAGTGGGCAGAAAATACTTTGTGATTGAAAATAATTTGTTCTTTCTTTTGTACAGAAAATAATGAAGTTGTCTTAAAGCTCAAATAATTACAAATGGAGTTTCCATTTACATGAATGACTGGCAAGACCTTTAAATCATGCAAGACATGGGACAATTGTTTCCTGCATTTCAGGAAATGTGGCATCCCCAGTTTCTACCCCAAAAAAACACTCCTACAAATATCCTAAATCCCCCTAGAGAGTAGCACCCCACCTCTCCCCACAACCTTGAGAACCACACCTAGTCACTTTAGAATCAATCTTGGATTTATGGAGAGACATGGAGTAGTTTCTCCTAGAAGATTATATCAAAACTTATGTATGCTGTTAAAAACATTTTCAAGTTCAAATATTTGGAATCATGCAAACTATGATCTCTAATTATAAGTGAAAAATGTTAGAAATCACTGACAGAAAGGTAAATATTAAATTATGTTTGAAAAAAATTCATGGCATTCCTACATACAGCTAAACAGCTAAAAAATGTTTATAAGATGCAATTTATAATATCAAAAAGAAATACAAAGAGGCTGCTCTCTGCTCAGAGGCAGCCATTCTCTCTTTCAGCTATTAAAATCTCTTGCGTGGAAAAAAAAAAGAAATACAAAGAACTAAAGGAAAACCACAGAATATATTAAAAGAGCATCATGAAGCACGTTATAAAATTTTATTGAAATTCATTACAGAAAACCTCATAACTGGAGAGATTTACCACATTTATTAAAAGTAAAACTCCAAAATACAACCATGAGTATTCTCTAACAGTGACAAAAATATTTATCAGCATTCCAATCAAAATTTCAACAAGAACTTCCAGAGTCTGACCAGGCCACTCCATCCTAACAATTAAAAAGCTGAACAAGCTGCAAAATCAACAACTGTTCTTTGATCTGTCAGAGAAGTGGTGTCACAGGACAGACCATTGCTCAAAAAACTGGAGAGACTGACATGAATACAGTGAATCACAACCCACCAGAGCAGAAAGCTCTGTAGGAACTAGCACCAGGGTGGGACTCTGAGCTACAATTGACAAATTGTTGGATATTCAGCATGAGCAAGTATGAGAAATAAAAACACAAAGGGGACCCAGTCATTGGGGCCTCCTCCACAGTCCTGTGAGTTTACCTCCTAAAGCTCTACCAGGTTTTCAACAGTGAATATGGGGAGGGGGAAGAGGAACCATTTTAAAATATAGCAAAGTACTCTATTCTACCTAATAAGGTCTGCCCTCAGGAAAAACCATTTAACCAGAGTCTAAACAGCTGGAGTTTTATCAGAGCCTACCTGGCCTTGGGGAAGGGAAATACCCAACTGGACATCCACTTGCAAAAATATGAATGTATATACCTTACATACTTCACAACAGTTAATGCAATATGGATCACAGACCTAAATGGAAAACTCACAATTATAAAACTCCTAAAATATAGGAGAATATGGGGATAACCTTGAGTTTGGCAATGCATTTTTAGATACAATACCAAAAGCATGACCCATTAAAGAAATAATTGATAAGATGGACTTCATTAAAATTAAGGATTTCTGTTCTGTGAAATATACAATAAAGAGAATGAAAAGATTCTGTATGTATATGTGTATATATATATATATATATATATATATAATCACATATATATGTGGGGGGGTGGTGCGATCCTCACAGGAAGAAATCTCATAGGAGTATTTTCTGTATATATTAACAGGTTAAATCTAAAATTCATACAACATAATAAGATGTTGTAATATTTATTCAGTAAAAGATAAACTATGCAATGGAACACATGGAGACCTAATAACAAATATATGCATTTACAAAAACTTTATAGAGTGTACTGCAATGCAATGAGAAAAAGATGAACTATTTCACATGAATTGAGATTTAAATGAGAAAACAAATTTTTTAAGTCTAGAAAACATGAAGAACATATTTACAATTTCACTTTCTTAAACTAAATGCAAAAATATAAATTATAAAATTAATTATAGTGAAGATCACCAAAAAAAAAAAAAACAAAATTAAAAGAGAAGCCACACTAAGAGAATATATTTGAAAAGCATATAACTGACAAAGGCTTTGTATACTCTATAATTCATGTACACCAAATTCATGTACAACAATGTTCCAAAGCAGCAAAATTTTGAGAGCCCAGATTCAAATTCAAATGTCCATTAATAGTAAACAATGGATAAATAACTAGTGTTATATCTATATGATGGAATAATATGCAATGAGGAAAATGAAAAAACTACCACTATTTGAATCAGCATAGGTAAGTTGTAAAAACATAATGTTAATAGAAAGAAAACAGACTAAAAAGCATAATTACTGGATGAATATATTGGTAACAATTTCAAAAAGCAGGAAAAACTAGACTATATATTATTTATAGATACATCAGTGGTAGTAAAACTATTAAAAAAAGCAAGAAGATACATATACTAAATGTCAGAATAGTGATTAACTCTAGAAGGAAATAGATTATAATCACAAGGGCTTAGAGATAAATATATACACAACCCAACAGAACATAAGCAAAAGATATGAATCCTTAGACTGAATAAAAATAACAAAATTGAAATTTTAACTTAATACACCATAGTAAAACTGAAAAGACAGAGATCTTGAAGGAAATCAGAAAGAAAAGACAGATTACCTACAAAGAACATTGCTCACAAGATAACATCTTTGAAGCTCTGAGGAAAAGTACTGTCCAAGAAGAATTCTTCACTTAGTTAAAATAAGTAGAAGAGTGGAAGAAAAACTGCAAATATAAGACTACTAGAAAACTGATTTTCTATTTGAGCAATCACAGTGGTGTAAACAGAAGAACATACAGTTGGCAGCAGTTGACTGAACATAGTGAGAGAGCAGAGAGATTCTTCACAAGAGTTGGAAAGGACTAAATGTTATTTTTAAAATCTCTGGGAGACTAAGACCATATAAAAAAGTAATTCAAAATGAATCATAAACCAAAGTGTAACAACACAACCATAAAACTCTCAGAAGAAGATATAGGAGTAAATCTCAGTGACCTTGGATAAGGCAATGGTTTCTTGTATGACACCAAAAGAGGAACAAAAGAGAAAATGACCCTATTTCCAAATTTCCAAATGCTGTCTTATTCAAAGTTACCAGGAATACCATCCAAAACCTTTTTAGATGACACAATTCAACCCACACCAGATCTGAACAGACATTTCTCAAAATAAGATACACAAATGGCCAATAAGCATATGAAAAGATGCTAAACATCATTAGCCATGAGGGAAAAGTAAATCAAAACCACAGTGAGATACCACTTCATACTACATGGCTAGAGTCAAAAGACAAACAAAAACAAGCATTGGTGAGGAAATGGAGAAACTGGAACGTTCATATACTATGAATAGGAATATGAAATGGTGCTGCCACTTTGAAAACGGCCAGACAGCTCCTCAAAGGTTAAACATAGAGCTACCATAAGACCCAGCAATTCCATTCCTAGGTATATACCAAGGGGAACTGAAAATACATGTCCACATAAAAAGTTATACACCTATGTTCATACCCATATTAAATAATAGTCAAAGGTGAAAACACCCATATTTCTATCAGCTGATGAATGAATAAACATTCATGTGGTAAATCCATACAGTAAAATATTATTCAGTCATAAAAAATAAGGCTCTGATTAGCTAAAAAATATAGTAAAAGAGTAGAAACAACTCAAATGCCCACCAACTGATATATGGATAAGAAAGATGTGATATAGTCATGCAGTGGAGTATTATTCAAACATAGAAATGAAATTTTGGTACATGCTACATGGATGAGGGTTACAAGCATGCTAAATGAAATAAGTCAGTCACAAAGGACCATATATTGTATGACTCCGTTTATATGAAAAGTTTGAAAAGGCAAATCCATAGAGAGAAAGACCAGTGGTTGTCTAAGGTTGGAATGATTGGGGAGCAATGGAAGAATAAATGCTAAAAGATATAGGGTTTCTTGTTGGGGTGATGGAAATGTTCTAAACTGGTAGTGGTGATTGCACAACTTTGTGAACATACCTCTAGAATTGTAAAATAACCAAATGATAATAGCAGCAATTGCAAGAATTGAAAAAAAATGAAGCCCTGATATATGCTACCACATGGATGAACCTTGAAAACTTTATGCTAAATGAAAAGAGCCAGACACAAAAGACCATATATTGTATGATTCCATATATACAAAATGTCCAGAATTGGTGCATACTCAGAAAGTAGATTAGTGATCGCCTCGTGTGTGGGAGCAAACGAGGGGGGCACAGGGATGGGGAGTGGCTGATACAGGGTCACTTCTTGGGATGATGAAAATTAAATATTGGTGCTGCTTGCACTCTATAAATGTACTATAAAACACTTAATTGTATAATTTGAAAGGGTGAATTTATAGTATATGACTTATACACCACAATAAAACTGCTATAAAAAGAGCGATACTTTAACATATTGCTTCAAATAAACTGTCACTAATTAGTCAAATGAAGCATATAGATAATCCATGCCCCAGCCATTTTACTCCTAGATATGTGCGTGTGTGTGTGTGTGTGTGTGTATGCATTTATATGTGTATATATTGTTCAAATAAATCTTCGAAAGTTAAACTTCTCTGAAAATGTTCATTATAACATTTTTAGTACAATATGTGGTTCAGTAAAGTTGAAGGCAATCTGCATGTTCATCACTAGAAAAGTGTAGATAAAATATGGTAGATGAGAGGACTCAAGAGTTTGTAATAGCATACAAAGTGAGTTAAATTAGACTGTTAGATAGTGAGTGAATTACCATTAAGCCTTTGGTAACCACGAATCTAAAGCCTGCAATGGCAATAAATACATACCTATCAATAATCACCCTAAATATAAATGGTCTGAATGCACCAATCAAAGACAGAGTCACTGAATAGATAAAAAAACAAGACCCATCTATATGTTGCCTACAAGAGACTCACTTCAAACCCAAAGACATACACAGACTGAAAGTAAAGGGATGGAAGAAGATATTTCATGCAAATAATAGTGAGAAAAAAGCAGGAGTTGCAGTACTTGTATCAAACAAAATAGATTTCAAAACAAATAAAGTCACAAGAGACAAAGAAGGACATTACATAATGATAAAAGGGTCAGTCCAACAAGAGGATATAACTATTATAAACATCTATGCAGCCAACAGAGGATCCCTACATATGTGAAACAAATACTAACAGAATTAAAGGGGAAATAGAATCAACGCATTCATTTTAGGAGATTTCAACACACAACTCACTCCAAAGGACAGATCAACCAGACAGAAAATAAATAAAGAGACAAAGGCACTAAGCAACATATTAGAACATTTAGACCTAATGGACAGCTACAGAACACTCCATCCAAAAGCAACAGGATACACATTCTTCTCAAGTGCACATGGAACATTTTCAAGAATAGATCATATACTAGGCCACAAAAAGAACCTCAGTAAATTCAGAAAGATTGAAATTGTACCAACCAGCTTCTCAGATCACAAAAGTATGAAATTAGAAATAAATTACACAAAGAAATAAAAAACACACAAACACATGGAGGCTTAATAACATGCTCCTAAATAATCAATGTATCAATCACCAAATAAAAACAGATTAAGCAGTATATCGAGACAAATGACAGCAATAATTCAATACCGCAAAATCTGTGGGACTCAGCAAAGGCCATGCTAAGAGGGAAATATATTGCAGTACAGGCCTACCTCAGGAAAGAACAATCCCAAATGAACAGTCTAAACTCACAATTAATGAAACTAGAAAAGGAAGAACAAATGAGGCCCAAAGTCAGTAGAAGGAGGACATAATAAAGATTAAAGCAGCAATAAATATATTTGAGAAGAATAAAACAATAGAAAGAATCAATGAAAGCAGGAGCTGGTTTTTCAAGAAAATAAACAAAATAGATAAACACTTAGCTTTATCAAGAAAAAAAGAGAGTCTACACACATAAACAGAATTAGAAATGAGAAAGGAAAAATCACTGTGGACACCACAGAAATACAAAGAATTATGAGCGAACACTATGAAAACCTATATGGTAACAAACTGGATAACCTAGAAGAAATGGACAACTTTCTAGAAAAATACAACCTACCATGACTGACCCAGGAAGAAACAGAAATTCTGAATAGAGCAATTACCAGCAAAGAAATTGAACTGGTAATCAAAACACTACCTAAGAACAAAACGCCTGGACCAGATGGTTTCACTGCTGAATTTTATCAAACACTTAGTGAAGACCTAATACCCATCCTCCTTAAAGTTTTCCAAAAAGTAGAAGAGGAGGGAATACTCCCAAACTCATTCTACGAGACCAACATCACTCTAATACCAAAACCATGCACAGACATCACAAAAAAAAAAAAATTACAAATATCCCTAATGAACATACATGCAAAAATACTCAACTAAATATTAGCACACCGAACTCAAAAATACATAAAAAAGATCATCCATTGTGATCAAGTGGGATTCACCCCAGGGATTCAAGGACGGTACAACATTTGAAATCCATCAATGTCATCCACTACATCAACAAAAAGAAGGACAAAAACCACATGATCAACTCCAGAGATACTGAAAAAGCATTCAACAAAATTCAACATTCATTCATGATAAAAACTCTTAACAAAATGGGTGTAGAGGGCAAATACCTCAACATAATAAAGGCCATATATGACAAACACACAGCCAACATTATTCTTAACACCAATAGGCTGAAAGCTTTTCCTTTAAGATCAGGAATAAGGCATGGATGCCCACTCTCCCCACTTTTATTCAACATAGTTCTGGAGGTCCTAGCCACGGCAATCAGAAAACACAAAGAAATAAAAGGCATCCGGACTGGCAATGAAGAACTCAAACTGTCCCTGTTTGCAGATGATATGATAGTGTGCATAAAGAACGGTAAAGAATCCACTCCAAAACTACTAGATCTAATATCTGAATTCAGAAAAGTTGTGGGATAAAAAACGAATACACAGAAATCTGTTGCATTCCTATACACTAATGATGAACTAGCAGAAAGAGAAATAAGGAAAACAATTCCATTCACAATCTCAGCAAAAAGAATAAAACACCTAGGAATAAACCTAACAAGAAAGTGAAACACCTATACCCTGCAAACTACAAGACACTCTTAAGAGAAATTAAAGAGGACATTAATAAATGGAAATTCATCCCATGCTCTTGGCTAGGAAGAATTAGTATTGTCAAAATGGCCATCCTGTCTAAAGCAATCTACAGATTCAATGCAATCTCTAGCAAAGTACCAACAGCATTCTTTAATGAACTAGAGCAAATAGTTCTGAAATTCATATGGAACAACAAAAGACCCTGAATAGCCAAAGCAATCCTGAGAAGGAAGAATAAAGTAGGAGGAATTACATTCCCTCAGTTCAAGCTCTACTACAAAGCCACAGTAAAGACAATTTGGTACTGGCACAAGAACAAACTCATAGACCAGTGGAACAGAATAGAGAGCCCAGATATAAACCCAAGCATATATGGTTAATTAATATACGATAAAGGAGCCATGGATAAACAATGGGGAAATGACAGCCTCTTCAACAGCTGGTGTTGGCAAAACTGGACAGTTCCATGTAAGAGAATGAAACTGGATTACTGTCTAACCCCATACACAAAAGTAACGTCAAAATGGATCAAAGACCTGAATGTAAGTCATGAGACCATAAAACTCTTAGAAAAAAATATAGGCAAAAATCTCTTGGACATAAACATGAGCGACTTCTTCATGAACATATCTTCCGGTGCAAGGGAAACAAAAGCAAAAATGAACAAGTGGGACTATATCAAGCTAAAAAGCTTCTGTACAACAAAGGACACCATCAGTAGAACGAAAAGAGATCCTACAGTATGGGAGAATATATTCATAAATGATGTATCTGATAAGGGGTTGACATCCAAAATATATAAAGAGCTCACATACCTCAACAAACAAAAAGCAAATAAGCCAATTAAAAAATGGGCAGAGGAGCTGAACAGAAACTTCTCCAAAGAAGAAATTCAGATGGCCAACAGGCACATGAAAAGATGCTCCACATCGCAAATCATCATAGAAATGCAAATTAAAACCATAATGAGACATCACCTCACACCAGTAAGGATGGCCAACGTCCAAAACACAAACAACAACAAATGTTGGCAAGGATGTGGAGAAAAGGGAACCCTCCTACACTGCTGGTGGGAATGCAAATTAGTTCAACCATTGTGGAAAGCACTATGGAGGTTCCTCAAAAAACTCAAAATAGAAATACCATTTGACCCAGGAATTCCACTCCTAGGAATTGGCCCTAAGAATGCAGCAGCCCAGTTTGAAAAAGACATATGTACTCCTATGTTTATTGCAGCACTATTTACAATAGCCAAGAAATGGAAGCAACCTAAGTGTCCGTCAGTAGATGAATGGATAAGGAAGAAGTGGTACATATACACATGGAATATTATTCATCCATAAGAAGAAAACAAATCCTACCATTTGCAACAACATGGATGGAGCTAGAGGGTATTATGCTCAGTGAAATAAGCCAGGTGGAGAAAGACAAGTATCAAATGATTTCACTCATCTGTGGAGTAAAAAGAACAAAGGAAAAACTGAAGGAACAAAACAGCAGCAGACTCACAGAACCCAAGAATGGACTAACAGTTACCAAAGGGAAAGGGACTGGGGAGGGTGGGTGGGAAGGGAGGGATAAGCAGGGGCATTATGATTAGCACACGTATTGCAGTGGCGGGGTACACGGGAAAGGCAGTATTTATAGAGAAGGCAAGTAATGATTATATGGCATCTTTCTACGCTGATGGACAGTGACTGTAGTGGGGTATGTGAGGGGGACTTGATAATAGGGGGTCTAGTAACCATAATGTTGTTCAAGTGATTGTACATTAATGATACCAAAATAAAAATAAATAAATAAAGTATGGTAGATGAACACTGTATAGTATTAGGCAACCATTCAAAAAAACAGGTTAGATATAGATTATTTCAGTGTTTCTATGTAGGTGAGTCTCAACATGACACTTTGAAAAAATACATATATATATATTCATTACTTAAAATCCATGCACAAAATATTCATTTTGCAAAAACAGACAAATAAAAATATACACATGATTGCATTTAAAGGGTCGCCTAAGGGACAAGAAAACAGGAGCAATGTATATAGGAATAAAAGGGAATTAATTAATTCCTATGTCATGTACCTATCATTTTAAATCTACAGTAAAATAAGAGTGCCAGGGAACCATGGACCCTGGATGCCAAATGCAGAGTAGATGGGAGTTTATGCCTAAGTATGGGCTTTTATATGCTCCTAAACACACGACTCACAGCAGGCTGACTCTATTTAGGGGACCAGCACTAGAGTGTGAATGACATTTTATTTATGTCTATAGGAATGCTTTCAGGGTAAAGTGTGTAAGTGGTTTACTAAAAGTTACTTGACCAACTGTGAAAATTACTCCAGCAAATCAAATAGGTGAAACAAACTCATCACCACAAGAGTCTTGCCACTGTATTATATATTTTCATTGGTTTCATGGATCAGTGAATTTTACATTTGTTCTTTTTTTTATATTTTTACATACAATAATTCCTTCTATACTATCTTTATTGACTATTTAGTACAAAGGTATATCCTAACATATTTAATTTCCATTGGTCTCCCTACCCACAAACTGGCATTAGAAAATTATATTATCCACTATTTCTTTTACATTCAGTAAATATTATTCAGATAGAGTTCCAGCTTATTTTTTCCCACACCCTTTGGGTCACAGAATTATTTTTCATCATTTTAAAATGGAAGCTTTCTGTTGCTATGACCTTTTCATTTAGTCAGCCTCACAATCACAAACTAAACATTCTAAGAAAATGGTATCATTTCCATAAGAAACAAAGTTATCATTTCATTTCTAAACTATGACATTCTCTTCTATTTGAATAAAATTTCACCTTGTTCCCTGAAATTGTCAGTAGCTCCAACACCATTTCTCTAGCTTACTGAATATGTGGCAGAAATTTAAATTTCCAGGCCTCATGCTATTTTTATATTAGTCATCGGAGCAAATTCTATTCAACATACTCTTAACTTAGAAACAACTTTTCAGAGAAACACCCTACCTCCAAAAAGTGAAAATAAATGAGAATTAGTGTGTCTGAGGGTTAGAGAAAATTCATACGCTCGACAAGTGTAGATTTGTTTGTTGTTTAATTGTTTAAAGTAAATTTCTCAACCGTGAGTGAACATATAGAAAACAATATTCATTTTCTGGGAATAGACTTTAAAGAACACATAAGGAGCACCTTACCAGTTGATCAAAAGATGAATCATCTCTTTTTAACAAACAAAATACAGAGGAAAAAACTCTACTATTAGTGGCTACTTTGTGTACATTTAATGCTCCATTAAAACAATATCTCTCTTATATAGAGTTACATATTAGAGAAAACAGAACTGTGTAGCCTTTTGTCAAGAAGACAATTTTATATAAGTTTAGTTTTAGTGTTAGCAACTACTCAGAGCCTTTATAAAGGAAGGATAGTAAATAAGATGATCACTTGTGCCCCTAAAACTCTAAACCAAAGTTTAGCGTTGTTTTGATGAAATGAAAGGAGGGATTCCAAACATTTGGTCAGTTACCAACTCCAATACTTAATCATTTTCATCATCAGAAAATTCGTCTGAGCTAACCTAAATCTTAAGCTCTTTCCAATAATTCTTTCTGTAATGTGGTTACAAAACAGATTAGTTTCCCTTACATGGAAAAAATTAATTCCATGCAAGAATAGAACTAATAAATCACACCTCACATTTACTTCTCCAGGCTGAATAGTGTCAAACCCTCCTTAAAAATCTCACTTTCCAGCTATTAAATCATGTAGCTGCTTCCCTGAAATTCTAGTCTGTTTTCTATATTTTAGCCGTGGATCCCGAACTCAGACAAAATTCATAGACGGTCTTAAGAGAGCAGAGTATAATTCTCTACCAGTTTGTGGACATGGGCAAGTAGCATAGATATTTCAGGAACTAAGAACATTTTTACTCCTTGTATATCAGGACCACCAATTTTGTGAAATGATTATGTCTCTTTGCCAAGAATGCCAGTGCAAATGACTGGGTGGTTCTTCTCTACCATCCACAAACCAAAAGAAGGTACAAACAGCTTTTCTTTATAGTATTCTAAGGAAAGATAGATTTCAAACTAGGTGGATCAAAACACTGGCTATTTTCTGATCTCTTACAACATCAATACGGATATACACTATGTTTATGTACATGAAATCTCAGATAAAATTAAATTGCTACAATGAAAGGCATTGTGATGACAGAAGGTATAGAAAGTTTTGAATGTGAGATCTGATTCAAAGTTTTATCATTTACTACCAATTCACAGTCTATGTCCTTCCACAGGTTATTGCTTAATTTCTCTAGGCCTTAGTTACCTCAAAGGCAATTGAGAATAGTATGAACTTCCTATGACTGTTAGGAGATTCTAATAAGATAATTAAGGTATAGCCCAAATGTACATTACCCTCTTGTCCATTTAGGCAGGCTAATTTTGGCACAACACTGATGCAAATTAGAATCCTCAGCAAGCATCAACAGAAATGCTTTTATCGCAAGCATATTATGATTTGGGTATTTTCACTGAAAATTTACAAGGTCTAAGGGGGTTGCACATACATTTCACTCATAGTTGTCTTCGACCTTTCCCCAGATTTTGGCCACAAGGTCTGTCTTCTCCTAACTTTGACTTCAGCTTTGCAGGCACTTACCTCTCCTCTTGCATCATTCTCACACCGTTGATTGTCCCACTCTGTTGATGACATTATCAGCCCTAGGTTCTTCCTGTGAACTTCCACTAGAAAGTGCTCCGCAAATTACAGAAGGCACTAGAGAATAATAGGTACCTGTTTTTCCTACTACAAAAACAAAGAGCTTTCTTAATAAGGTGCTTGATTAACATTACTTTGCTTCATTCAGCCCTGTGGGAAACTGTACTAAAGGCAGTTAATATGCCATGCAAAAAACTAAAACTAATACTGAATCATGGTATTTTAATCTTAAAAAATACTTCTCTTCCCTGCTTTACAATTTATAGTTTCAAATATTTCTATTTGAGTATATCCACTGCAGCAAAAAAATCAAAATCAAATGCACTGATACTCTTCAAAATAAGACCAGGGGGCAGTGGTTGAATAGGCACTATAATTTTTTTAAGCACTAATTTTTTTTTATTGTTGTCTTCACCTAACCCATATCTTATCTCTACTTATGGTATCACAGTTTTTTGCTCTGCAAGTGAATTAATTATTTCTAGAAGAATGTCCTTGACAGGGAAACTCTTCTATGACTTCAATTCTTTTGGCTATAGTAAATCAAGCACTGGCCACACAACAATGATTACTGGGCCCTGAGATGATTACCAGGAAAATAATCTTTTAAATTACTTACTTTTCTATTATAAGCCTGGTCTACTTTTGCGTAAAAGTATTAATTAATTATGTGACTTTTGGTTCCTAAACCTCATAATATTGAATGTTAAAAAAACATTTTTTGTAGCATTCTCATCAAAGAAAAAAAATATTGCCTTTTAAATATCCACAGCATATTTTTCTAATTTGCAACTTAACATCTTTTTTCAGAATATCATTATTTATATAGTAAATTAATGTATGTATAATAGTTGAAACCTGGAATGTCCCTTTAATTAAATTTTTCAAATAAAAAAGAATGCTTACTTCTACAATTGCAATCTTTTGGGATTAATGCTACTGCTCATAATTTGGGGGCAAATCTTACAGACCACCATAAATTTACTTTGTTTTATATTTTAAGCCTTTCCCTGTAAATACCAATAATCTATCAACTGCATATATGTAGGAATACGGAGAGCCTTTTTATTTCTAAATAACAATACTCTTTTTGATTCTAACAAGCCAACATGTCAGACCAACTGGTTTAGTATTTATATTAGGTTGAACCTTATGAAATTGCCACTTTTTAGGTCAAAAATGACTAAATAACAACAATTTTATATGGTTCAAACTAATATTTATCTTTCTGGCCCAGAAGAAAAATATTGACACATATTCCTTCCTATCAGTTACACATAAAGTTTCTAGGCAACTGTGGTTGGTAATCTATCATACCAGATTGTACTTTATTTCAAATTTTTATCTCAGCCAAAAGCAAATTTCATATTCTTTTCTCCAAATTAGGTGGTCTGTATGCTGAGGGCAGACTTGGAGTTGGTTGAGTATTGTGACTTTTATTCACTTTGTGTAATGACCACCACATGCCACTTAATGTCATCTATTTCTTGGATTATTATATTATGTGTCTGGTAAAATGGCTTACCTACACGGTTGTTTATGTACGGTAAACTGTCTTCTTTGAGGTTGAAGAGCTTAGAAAAACCTGGGAGTTTTTTCTCTTTTTATGAATGACATGAGATTTCCAAAACATGGCTAACCTAAATGTGTTTAAACTAGAGTTTTAAAGTCCATGCTTCCCATATAACATACAATTACTATCATATTGCCCCATTTAAATTCTCCTTAAGAATTACTCATTTATGAATCATATTACACAAGGTTGACTCATTTAAGGCTCTAGCACTTCAGAAAATTACTTAAAAAGGATATTTAAACAAAAGTTACTATATTTGTATACTGTTTTCTGGAAAACAGCATTGTGACTTGGATTTAATATATTTTAAAAACTCAACATTTATTTTCTCCCACATAATAAAATATTGGTTTATTTCATACTTTCTGGTAGTTTTCCAAATTTTTTAGTTCTCATTTCATTTCCATTAAATCTGTTACTTTGAACTTCCTGGTCAATTGCCATAAATCACATTTAAAAATTAAATTATTAACTTACTAGCATTTTAATTTTATTTTTCTAATGTAGAAGAGGTATGTTTCATGAATGCTGATCATTGTAGCTTAAGTTGATTTTGGGAGTGAAATACATCTGTATTTGAATCTCAACTCTGCCATGTACCAGCTATGACATTATTTTACTTTTCAAACTCTGTTTTCTCATTTGTAAGATGATAATAATAGAAGTTACAGGTAGAAATTAAATTAGGTAACAAATATACATAATTTGATGGCTGACATATTAACTGATGAATAAAAGTATTATTTATTAATAGTATTAATATTATTTACCCAATAAACTAAAAAAATAAAACTTCTACATAGATCTTTTAATTGTCTAAGAGCTATCTACACATGTGAATAAGCCAATCAAAATGTTCTTAACATGTTCAAAGATTCATTGAAGCACATCACAGAACTAAGATAAAACAACTAAGCAAGAACAAGTATGGCTTATTTAGCTAAATAACAGGTTTAAAACAAGGGCTGGGTTAATTATTATCTGTGAGTTTAGGTCAATCATCAAAAATCCTTGCTCCTATCTATACCCCTTAAGAGCAAACATCACAGACATTATTACAAAGGCATACCTAGCCATTTCTCCTAGACTTAAGAATCATGGGACAGGAGTCCTTTTAAGGCTATAATTTGGGAAGACACTAGGTTTCAGAAACAGGAAGAGCCTTGCTAGCCACAAGGTATACACATTGTATGGAAACAATATATGTTAAAATAAAACCAAAGTAGATCGCTCCATATTGTAATGATATAGTTTTAAGAGATCCAGTATCTTCTTCATCACAGACTCATTTAAAATACTGTAAAAGACTAACCAGTTATCAATGTCTCTATCTATTTATGACTAGACCAAATACGTTGGACAACACAATGGTGACCTGTCAGTCCCCACTGGTATTGCCTGAATATGGTTTTGGCAGTTAGAACTTTCTTTCCTCTCTAGGGAAAATAGGAATCTTGTTTAGTTTCCAAAATGGATGGGTTCCAGGGTATTGAACAGGGTCCCCCAGAAACATTACTTTATTACTAAAAATAGGGAGTTTCCTCCAGGAAAATAAATAGTCTCCACTCTTAGAATGCTAGCAGCAGACACCTAAGAGATGTTCAGATGACAGGAAGAAACCATACAAACTGCAGGTTTGTACTTCAGTGCAGTCAGTACCGGCCATAACAGCACGGTCAGTACTGCAGATGAACCCACACAGATCCAAGTGCTGGGACAACTCCAAGCAGTGTGTCCAAGGTGGTCAATATGAAAAATAATCTATATAAAAGATTAGATAACTGAGTCTGTAGTCATGGTCTGAAGTAGGATCCCATGGAGGAATAAGTGACTTGATTCACAATCTTAGTGGTTTAAAGAAAATAATCAATATTGAAAATGAACTATGAGCAAACAAAGGAAATTAAGCACTACAAGTCCAAGTGCATCACCTTCAACAATGTAGTGGAGCAAACAAAACCTGGGTCTAAAATTACACTTGAATCAAAGTAGAATGCTTACTGGAAGCTAAGTGGAGGCATCTAAGAGACCCTAGACAACAGATAAGTCTTAGTTTGAAATTTTGGACCAGAACCAAATGACTGAAGCATAAGGGAAGACCAGAGGGTGAATTAGGACCTTGTCTCTAGACAACCATGCCGAGACAGATGTAAATTGCTAGGACAGAAACTGACTTGAAGATTCTTAGAGAGTTACATTTATATCTAAATTAATTGTTGGACAGAATCTACCTCAAACATTTTCACAAATTTTTTGGTTTG
The DNA here is from genome assembly GCA_032199065.1 of Smutsia gigantea. Taxonomy (NCBI): domain Eukaryota; kingdom Metazoa; phylum Chordata; class Mammalia; order Pholidota; family Manidae; genus Smutsia; species Smutsia gigantea. The sequence goes on from JAVSCE010002231.1 coordinate 31,971, forward strand.
ATTTCAAGTTGTCTCTCAGATATGGTAAGCTGATAACCCAGAGGTTGTTATACACATAACCAGGAATTGCTGTGCAGATAACATCCTTGAGGTTACTTCCAGAAATATGACCCTAACAAGAAAGAAACCTGACTTTGAATGTTACAAGGAGCACAGAAGTACATGTGTGTGTGTGCACAAATAATTTTATTTCAGTTAAAATTCTACTGAGTAAATATGAAAGGATCTTAGGAAATATTTCCTGTCACATTTCTTTTTGATATTCACAATTTGGTAGTGTCTTTATTATATTCCTCCTCTTTGTAAACTGAACTAGATAGTCTATTCTCAGACAGACATTGGGACAGGAATAGCTAGGTTTAGAAAAAAAATTAACTTCCCATGGAGAATCAAATGTGTTTTTAATTTCTGGAAAATTAATTAACAAAGGCATTTCTCAGTGACAGAGAGTTTTCCATCTTCTTGTTTTTTATTCAGGAAATTTTATTGCAGGATAGTGGATGGTGTTACCTCTTTGCTTGGTTAATAATTAAGAACATTCAGTCTGTCAAGAAATTTTACTGTATATCAACAATCTGCAAAGAATACTTCTGGGAAGAAATAAAAAATAAAACATTAGAAGGCATAAGCCTTGCTTCCAAATAGCTTTTAGAAATTTTTCTTTGCTTTCACTCTTAAAATACATTATAAACGATTTGATGTTGGATTTTTCTTATATACTTTTTGGCATGCTCTGAGTTCTTTCAGCCTGAAATCTTCCATTTTTCTTCATTTCTTGACAGTTTCAAGTAATACTTTTTGAAATATATATATATATATATATATATATATATAAACTTTTCCTTTCTCTGAGACTGCTATTAGATACTGATACGTTTCATTCTGTTATCTCCCACCTATTTTCTCAATCTTTCTATCATTTTATTCCATTCTAATGCCTTCTGAAGAGCTTAAAGACCTAATATTTCACATCATTAATTAGTTCTTAAGCTGTATCTTTTTTATATAGTTCACTATTTTAATAATTGTGTTTTATAACAATTTATAGCCATTATCTCCAACTGGTTCCTATTCATGAGTTTATTTATACCTCCTGTTTTTATTATACTCAGCTCTCTGAAAAATATTTATCTATGCTTATATTAAATTCTTTTCTGTTCAATTTGTTTTTTCCTCTGGAATGTGTTATTCCAGATAATTACAACATTAAAGAGATGGGGATAAACTTAATTTCAATGTATCACCTTTGCTTTCATACCCTGTTTTCATTATATATAAAAATCCCTAGTACAAAAAGAAAAAGTAGAATGAAGATAAAAAGGAAAGAAAGTTAAAAGGAAGAAAGACATACTCTACTATTTCAAACTTGGTAAAGGAAAGGAGACATGGATTGGAGAAAAGAGGGACAAGCTTTCAAGATGAAAGAAGAAAACACTTATTAAGCTAATATAGTGAGAGTAAAACCATAGATTCCTAGATGATAGCAAAGAGAAATTTATAGAGATTTAAATGACAAATTCTTTATAAAATAAACAAATGAGATAATGGATAGGAAAACAGAATCATTTTGAATTGGTTGATACATACAAAAGTTGGAGAGGTTATATGCTGACTACTGCCAAATCCTTAGTATGTGTAGTTAAGATACAGTGAAGATGTCATTTTTGTAAGGAAGCCAAGCAACCACAAACACTTTAGACCAGACATCAAAAATTTGTAAATACTAATAAAAAAACAAAAAATGTAGGTGTTTATTACTTTGTAGCTAGCATTTTGTAAGATAATTCATTTTAAAAGAGTCTACAAAAAGTACTTAATTGAATTTTTATCATTGCAAACATAATTATCAGGGCACAATATGTCTAAAATATTTCACAAGCAGAGTAAACCAGTTGGGAAGATACCCCTGGGCAAGAGAAAACTTTCAAATTTTCAGGTTTCAAGCTTTTGTGTTAATTCAAATGGAAAGTTGAATTTTAAAATGTTAATTTAAACTTATACCAACACATATTTCCTTTTCTCTGGGTTTTTATTATCTATGTATTCTTTCCTACAATAATTTAAGAATTTCATTCAAATTTTTTATTTAATTGAAGTATCATTGATATACAATCTTATGTTGGTTTCACATGTACAATACAGTGGTTCAATGGTTACCCATATTATTAAATCCAAACCCCTCTAGTGTAGTTATTATCTATCAACGTAGAAAGATGTTACAGAAATACTGACTATATTCTTCATGCTGTATTACCATCCCCATAACCAACTTAGGCTGTAATTGCTAATTATTGTGCCCCTTTATCTGCCTCACCTTTCACCCCCCACCTGCCCCAACCCATCCCCCTTGGTAACCACTAGTCACTTTTCAGTGTCTATGAGTCTACTGCTGTTCTGTTCATTGTTTTTCTTTTTTTATATATTCCACAAATAAGTGAAAGCATATGGTTATTTGTCTTTCTCTGCCTGGCTTACTTCACTGAGCATAATACCCTCTAGATCCATCCATGCTGTTGCAAATGGCAGGGTTTCTTTTTTTTATGGATGAATAATATTCCACTGTGTATATGTACCACCTCTTATTTACCCATTCATCTATTGATGGACACTTAGGTTACTTCCATATCCTGGCTTTTGCAAATATTGAAGTGATAAACATAGGATAGGGTTGCATATATCTTTTTGAATCAGGGATTTTTTTTCTTCAGGTAAATTCCTAGAAGTGGAATTCCTGGGTTGAATGATATTTCTACTTTTAGTTTTTTAAGGGACCTCCATGCTGCTTTCCACAGCGGTTACACCAGTTTACATTCCCACCAACAATGTAGGAGGGTTCCCATTTATCCTCATCCTCGTCATCATTTGTTATTTCTTGTCTTTTGGATAATGGCCATTCTAACTGGTGCAAAGTGATATCTCATTGAGGTCTAATTTGTATTTCCCTGATGATGAGCATGTGGTGCATCTTTTCATGTGTCTGTTGGACATCGGTATTTATTCTTTGGAGAGGTGTCTGTTCAGGTCCTCTGCCCATTTTTCAATTGGGTTATTTGTTTTTGGGGTGTTGAGGTGTGTGAGTTCTTTATATATTTTGGATGTTAACCTTTTATTAGAAGAGTCATTTACAAATATATTCACCCATACTGTAGGATGCGTTTTTGTTCTGCTGACGGTGTCTTTTGCTGTACAGAAGCTTTTTAGTTTGATGCAGTCCCATTTGTTCATTTTTACTTTTGTTTCCCTTGCCTGAGGAAACGTGTTCAGGAAAAAGTTGCTCATGTTTATATTCAAGAGAGTTTTGCCTATATTTTCCTCTAAGAGTTTTATGGTTTCATGTCTTAACTCATTTAAACATTTTTGCAGCATTTATTTTAATATATTTAAATACCCTGTCAAGGTCATTTTTGTAAGCATAGATGTTGCTGCCTCTCTATTTTCAAAATTACTATGCAAACACTCTACTTTTCATATAATTATTTTAAAATCCATTTTGTGTCTGATTTTGTCAAAACCAGAAATAGCAAAATTAAAATCATCATATCAATAAATAGCAATAAAAGTTTACTGAGCATAGACTTCTGGGAAGATGGCGGCATGAGCAGGGCGGCAGAAATCTCCTTCCAACACTATATTTATCTATGAAAATACAGCAAATACAACTATTCCTAAAAGAGAAACCAGAATACACAGGAAAACATAGAGCGTGCAGCTACACATGAGAAGATTTGGCACCTTGAGAGGTGGGTAAGATACAGAGCCATGACCCGGCAGGACCCGAGCATTCACCCATCCCAGCAACCCGGCAGGAGGATAGGATTCAGAGCCGGGAGGGAGTGGAAGAGCAGGCACACAAAATAACCAGCCCTGGTGGTCTGCGCCGGGAGCACTGACACACATCGTGCGGTGCATCGGACATTGGAGAAGGCAGAAGGTGCAGGTTTTGAGCTGGGAATGCGCCGGCTCTGTGCAGCCTGCACTCCGGGACAAGAGAAAAGCGTGCGAGGTTTATAGCGGTCTTGGAGAGGCTGGGGGCCCAGCGAGGGAACACCATCGCCCCGGCACGCTCAGCCCAGCAGGTTGGGAGTCCTGAGGAACTTCGGACCCCTTGGCTGATGACTGAGAAAAGGTAGCAGCCACACTAAAACTTTATACAGAGAACAACAGCCTCCCATCCGTTCCTGCCCCGGCCAGAGCTACAAAGAGCGGCGCGGATGCGGCTGTGGATTAGTGGAGCGACAGTGACACCTACAGCATCCTTACAGAATCCACTCTGGGTGGGCGTTGTTTTTTTTCTTTTTGCCTTTCTTTTTTCTTTCTTTCTTCTTTCTCTCTTTTCTTTCTCTTCCTTCTTTTTTCAGTTGTTTGATTTTTTCTTTTTTTTTTTTTTAAGTCTTAAAGAGCCCAGCTGACATACTTGGCACCTACCAGTGACCACCCCTATCAACATGAAAAGACAGAGGAATATGGTACAGACAAAAATCAACCAGACCCAGGAAACTCCTGAGAGGGAAACTGAAGGGATTGAAATGCAGAATCTTCCTGAAAAAGAATTCAGAACAAAAGTCATAACCATGCTGATGGATCTACAGAGAAATATGCAATAGCTAAGGGAGGAAGTGAGGGAAGTCAGGAAAAACAATGCAGAACTGAGACAAGCCATCGACGGGCTTGGCAGCAGACTGGACGAGATGCAAGAGACTGTTAATGCAATAGAAACCAGAGAACAGGAATACAGAGCAGCTGAGGCAGAGAGAGATAAAAGGATGGCCAGGAATGAAAGAAAATTAAGAGAACTGTGTGACCAATCCAAATGGAACAATATTCGCATTATAGGAGTACCAGAGGAAGAAGAGAGAGAAAAAGGGATAGAAAGTGTCTTTGAAGAAATAATTGCTTAAAACTTACCCTCGCTGTGGAAGGAAATAGTCTCCCAGTCCACAGAAGCCCACAGATCTTCCAACACAAGGGACCCAAGGAAGACAACACCAAGACACATAATTAAAATGGCAAAGATCACAGATAAGGACAGAGTATTAACGGCAGCTACAGAGAGGGAAAAGATCACCTTCAAAGGGAAACCCATCAGACTATCATCAGACTTTTCAACAGAAACCTTACAGGCTAGAAGAGAATGGCATGATATATTTAACGCAATGAAACAGGAGGGCCTCGAATCCAAGAATACTGTATCCATCACAATTATCATTTAAAAATGACGGAGGGATTAAACAATTTCCAGACAAGCAGAAGCTGAGAGAATTTGCCTCCCATAAACCACCTTTACAGGACATCTTAAAGGAACTGCCCTAGAGGGAAGCACTCCTAAGGCTAAAAAGCTGTCACCAGAGAAAATAAAATCATAGCAAAGAAAGAAGACCATCCAAATACTAACTAAAGGCAAAGAATAAAACACCTAGTATATAAAGAATGGAGGAGGAAGAATAAGAAGGGAGAGAAATAAAGAAACATCAGACTGTGTTTACAATAACTTAACAAGAAAGTTAAGTTAGATTGTTAGATAGTTAAGGAGCAACCCCTGAACCTTTGGTAACCATGAATCTAAAGCCAGCAATGGCAAGAAGTACATATCTATCGATAATCACCCTAAATGTAAATGGACTAAATGCACCAATCAAAAGGCACAGAGTAACAGAAGGGATAAAAAAGCAAGACCCATCTATATGCTGCCTACAAGAAACTCACCTCAAACGAAAAGATATCCCCAGACTAAAAGTGAAGGGATGGAAAAAGATATTTCATGCAAACAAGGAGAAAAAAGCAGGTGTTGCAGTACGTGTATCAGACAAAATAGACTTCAAAACGAAGAAAGTAGCAAGAGATAAAGGACATTACATAATGATAAAGGGGTCAATCCAACAAGAAGATATAACCATTATAAATATATATGCACCCAACACAAGAGCACCGGCATATGTGAAACAAATACTAACAGAATTAAAGGAGGAAATAGACAGCAATGCATTCATTTTAGGTGACTTCAACATGCCACTCACTCCAAAGGACAGATCAACCAGACAGAAAATAAGTAAAGACACAGAGGCACTGAACAACACACTAGAACAGATGGACCTAACAGACATCTACAGAACTCTACACCCAAAAGCAACGGAATACACATTCTTCCCAAGTGCACATGGAACATTTTCCAGAATAGACCAAATAGTAGGCCACAAAAAGAACCTCAGTAAAGTCGAAAATATTGAAATTCTACCAACCAACTCCTCAGATCACCAAGGTATTAAACTAGAATTAAATTTTAGAAAGAAAACAAAAAGGCTCACAAATACATGGAGACTTAACAACATTCTCCTAATTAATCAATGGGTCAATGACCAAATCAAAACAGAAATCAAAGAGTATATGGAGACAAATGACAACAACAACACAAAGCCACAACTTCTGTGGGACACAGCAAAGGCAGTTCTAAGAGGAAAGTATATTGCAATCCAGGCCTATATAAAGAAAGAAGAACATTCCCAAATGAATAGTCTAAAGACACAATTACTGAAATTGGAAAAAGAAAAACAAATGAGACCCAAAGGCACCAGAAGGAGAGACATAATAAAGATCAGAGAAGAAATAAATAAAATTGAGAAGAATAAAACAATAGAAAAAAATCAATGAAACCAAGAGCTGGTTCTTTGAAAAATAAACAAAATAGATAAACCCCTAGCCAGACTCATTAAGAGAAAAAGAGAATCTACACACATAAACAGAATCAGAAATGAGAAAGGAAAAATCACGACGGATCCCACAGAAATACGAAGAATTATAAGAGAATATTATCAGAATCTATATGCTAACAAGGTGGAAAACCTAGAAGAAATGGACTTCTTAGAAAAATACAACCTTCCAAAACTGACCAAACAAGAAACAGAAAAACTAAACAGACCAATCACCAGCAACGAAATTGAAGCAGTAATCAAAAAACTACCCCAAAACAGAACCCCCGGACCAGATGGATTCACCTCTGAATTCTACCAGACATATAGAGAAGAAATAACACCCATTCTCCTTAAAGTTTTCCAAAAAATAGAAGAGGAGGGAATACTTCCAAACTCATTCTATGAAGCCAGCATCACTCTAATACCAAAACCGGGCAAAGACCTCACCAAAAAAGAAAATTACAGACCAATATCCCTGATGAACGTAGATGCAAAAATACTCAACAAAATATTAGCAAACCGAATTCAAAAATACATCAAGAGAATCATACACCATGATCAAGTGGGATTCATCCCAGGGATGCAAGGATGGTACAACATTCGAAAATCCATCAACATCATCCACCACATCAACAAAAAGAAGAACAAAAACCACATGATCATCCCCATAGATGCAGAAAAAGCATTTGACAAAATTCAGCATCCATTCATGATTAAAACTCTCAACAAAATGGGTATAGACGGCAAGTACCTCAACATCATAAAGGCCATATATGACAAACCCACAGCTAACATAATACTTAACAGCGAGAAGCTAAAGCTTTTCATCTAAGATTGGGAACAAGACAGGGATGCTCACTCTCTCCACTGTTATTCAGCATAGTACAGGAGGTCCTAGCCACGGCAGTCAGACAAAACAAAGACATACAAGGCATCCAGATTGGTAAATAAGAAGTCAAATTGTCACTATTTGCAGATGACATGATATTGTACATAAAAAACCCTAAAGACTCCACTCCAAAACTACTAGAACTAACATCTGAACTCAGCAAAGTTGCAGGATACAAAATTAACACACAGAAATCTGTTGCTTTCCTATACACTAACGATGAGGTAACAGAAAGAGAAATCAGAAAAACAATTCCATTCACAATTGCATCAAAAAGAATAAAATACCTAGGAATAAACCTAAAGAAGGAAGTGAAAGACCTGTACTCTGAAAACTACAAGACACTCCTAAGAGAAATTAAAGAGGACAGTAACAAATGGAAATGCATCCCATGCTCTTGGCTAGGAAGAATAAATATTGTCAAAATGGCTATACTACCTAAAGGAATATACAGATCCAATGCAATCCTGATCAAAATACCAACAGCATTCTTCAATGAACTGGAAAAAATAATTCTAAAATTCATATGGAACCACAAACGACCCCGAATAGCCAAAGGAATCTGAAAAGGAGGAATAAAACAGGGGGAATTACGCTCCCTGACTTCAAGCTCTACTACGAAGCCACAGTAATCAAAACAGTTTGGTATTGGCACAAAAACAGACCCACAGACCAGTGGAATAGAATAGAAAATCCAAACATCAACCCAAACTTATACAGTCAATTAATATTTGATAAGGGAGCCTTGGATATACATTGGGGAGATGATGGCCTCTTCAGCAACTGGTGTTGGAAAAACTGGACAGCTACATGTAAGAGAATGAAACTGGACTACTATCTAACCCCATACACAAAGGTAAACTCAAGGTGGATCAAAGACCTGAATGTAAGTCATGAAACCATAAAACTCTTAGAAAAAAAATATAGGTAAAAATCTCGAACATAAACATGAGCGACTTCTTCATGAACATATCTCCCTGGGCAAGGGAAACAAAAACAAAAATGAACAAGTGGGACTATATCAAGCTGTAAAGCTTCTGTACAGCAAAGGACACCACCAGTAGAACAAAAAGACATCCTAGAGTATGGTAGAATATACTCATAAATGACATATCCGATAAGGGGTTGACATCCAAAATATATAAAGAACTCACGCACCTCCACAAACAAAAAGCAAATAGTCCAATTAAGAAATGGGCAGAGGACATGAATAGACACTTCTCCAAAGAAGAAATTCAGATGGCCAACAGGCACATGAAAAGATGCTCCACATCCCTAATCATCAGAGAAATGCATATTAAAACCACAATGAGATATCACCTCACACCAGTGAGGATGGCCAACATCCAAAACACAAACAACAACAAATATGGGCGAGGATGTGGAGAAAAGGGAACCCCTCCTACACTGCTGGTGGGACTGCAAATTAGTTCAACCATTGTGGAAAGCAGTATGGAGGTTCCTCAAAAAACTCAAAATAGAAATACCATTTGACCCAGGAATTCCACTCCTAGGAATTTACCCTAAGAATGCAGCAGTCCAGTTTGAAAAAGACAGATGCACCCCTATGTTTATCGCAGCACTATTTACAATAGCCAAGAAATGGAAGCAACCCAAGTGTCCATCAGTAGATGAATGGATAAAGAAGATGTGGTACATATACACAATGGAATATTATTCAGCCATAAGAAGAAAACAAATCCTACCATCTGCAACAACATGGATGGAGCTAGAGGGTATTATGCTCAGTGAAATAAGCCAAGCCGAAAAAGACAAGTATCAAATGATTTCACTCATATGTGGAGTATAAGAACAAAGAAAAACACTGAAGGAACAAAACAGCAGCAGACTCACAGAACCCAAGAACGGACTAATAGTTACCAAAGGGAAAGGGACTGGGGAAAATGGGCGGGAAGGGAGGGATAAGAGGGAAAAAGGGGCATTACGATTAGCAGATATAATGTTGGGGGGGCACGGGGAGGGCTGTACAACTCAGAGAAGACAAGTAGTGACTCTATAGCATCTCACTACGCTGATGGACAGTGACTGTAATGGGGTTGGTGGGGGGGACCTGATGAAGGGGGTAGTGTAATCAACATTATATTCCACATGTAATTGTAGATTAATGATATCAAAATAAACTTTTAAAAAGTTTACTGAGCATAAAAGAACAACTTGTGCACTGGGAGCTTTCAAAATTAAAACTGATGAAACTCAGGAGCATTGCATTATAGGATAGCTTATAAAGTAAAAAATCAGGAAGTTGTTTAAACTTTACAATAATTGGGTATTATTACAATGGAGGATTCCAGACTGCATGGGATTGGCTAAAAGTGATTATCTTATACCATTTTTAGGAAGATTACTTAAGTCTCTTTTGTTATTGTCAGAAGCATTTATAAGAAATAACCTAAATTAAGTTTCTCTTGTTTGTAAAGTAAGCTAGAATAGTTTTGCTTATGTGGCTTAAATAGTTTCATCTGCTCAGGGGATTGTCAGGTCCGGTGTCCATTTTTAATTTAACAATTTCTTACACTTTTTGCACAATTTCCGGTAGCATACAATAAAAATATATATTTACAGGTCTTGAGCACTAAACTATAAATGAAAGAAGTAAGAGAGTATGGCTTATTTCAAAGGATTTTCTTAATTCATTTGAAGGGTGGGTAGGGAAGGTGATCTGAACAGAGACTGGAAGGAGGTCTGTGGATGTATATGCAAAAAGAACATTCTAAGTAGAGGCTCAGAAACTAACTGGAAAGGCTCTGAGTGTGCTTGGCATATAAACATGGAAATCCTTCTCTCATCAGGCCAAGTGTGGCATGGGACAAGGCTGGCTAAACGGAGGGCAGAAATGAGCAACAGTTGACTAGAGCATTTGGAAGGAATTTGTGTATTAAAGTTTCCTAAGTTGCCAAAAAGTCAAAATGGAGCAAGTTTTAAAATGCAGACTATTACAGCACAGAGCATGGACTCCCCAGACATTTTTAGCCATGGCACAAAATGTTGGAAATGGTAAGGGGAGGTTTCCACTCCATCTTTAATCCTTTAAATGTGCTCATCTCATCCACACACAACCAGCTGAAGCTCCAGAGTGTGGAATGCTCCTAACACGAGCACCACAACCAAGGGAAGGTATATATGTTGAGAATTACATTTGGATACTCATGTCAGAAATCTAATTGCAGTGCCTTAACAAAAAAAAGTTTGTTTCCCTCAGTTTCAAATTTAGAGGTTAGCAGTCTTGCGCTAGCTCAGCAACTGCATCAGCATCGACCCCTCGCATTACTTCAGAGTCACAAGGTGGCTATTCCACATCAGCCCCCCATCACAGGGAGCTAAACTTCCCAAAGTCCCCTATGAAATCTACACAAAACACTCATCTCCCTCTCAGTGGCCAGACCTGTGTTAGCTCCAAGGGAGAGTGAAAATTCGTTTTGTAAAAGGACCTAATGCTAACTCCAACAAAAGTGAAGTCTGAAGCACTGTGGGATACAAATAACCATTATTAAGAAGTCAAGTAAAAGAAAGAACCAGATTCTAGTTAATCAAGTAGAACCAGTTGTGCCACCAGTGATAGGTCAGATGTTCTTTGACCTACTTTGGCATTTCAGAGGCAGGAAGTGGGACCCACATTATGAAATACATTAACATTACCATTATTCATAATCAAAAAGTGAAAATACAATCAATGAAGATAAAAATCAAACTTGGTGACACACAATTTTATGGTACCTCTTTATAGTGCTCTGGAATTATATAGCATATGATAATGTATTTAGAACATTTATATTGTTTCTCAGTGTATGGAATGTTAGTGCAAAGGAAAAATGATGCTAACATTTCAAAGAAGCATGATATTATAAAATAGACATAAATGTTGAAAATAAGAATCATTAATTGCACTCCTGGATCTGCTTCCCATTTCTTGTCTGATGCACTCACTGCCAGCTTGGCACTGTAATATGGAAATAATAAAACCTTGATCACAGTAAAAAAAATTAGGCAGAGAAGCTAATAGAAGACATATATTAATTCTAAAAAATTTCATATAATAGGATGTAAATCATGAGTTTACTTTCATCTATAGTATATGGAAACAAAATGGATTAATTTCTAGCACACCATTTTACATATGCTACCTTCCATTCTTGATTTGTCTGTCTAACCTATGTGGAAGCTTGGATTCATCATTTCTAGGTCAGTGATTTTGTTCTCTGTGTAGGATATTGAGAGCAAGAAGAGATAAGTACATGTAGGTGGGATCAAAGTAAACTGCTTGTCTCAATCATGTTTGCTTTGAATACTCTAAAGAGATCTAAATCCTAGAATAAATGCAAAATATTTACTATAGATACTAACAAATAATGTGCATCACATTTTCTGTTAAAATCAATCGAGAGAAACAACTACAAAGTCAGTGATAGTTACTGTACAAATTAGGCAGATGGTAGTTTCTTACATCTCAAAATATAAAATCTGAAAACAGCATGTACAAATTTTCTTATTGTGTCAACAAAATAATTAGGCATTTTTAGGTAAATGTGAGGGAATAAAGAGCTATGGAATCTTCATGTAGGGAAATACACTACTAGTATTTTTTAATTTATGCTAATAGATGTTGCCTTGTTTGGAAATGAAGAGAAAGTAAAGAAGACAGGGAGGGAGGGAGGAAGAGATAATAGAGAAGAGAGAGAAAGGGAAGCAGGAAAGGAAAGGAAGATAAGGGAAAGCAAAGCAGAGAAGATTTAAAGAAAAGAAAAAAATAGCCTATGAAATTTTTGAAGGAGCAAAATGTTGGCCAAACTTAATCTCTATGGTCTTCCTCCAAGGAACTTGTAACCCCAGACTAATCATGACACAAACATACAAATACCAGTTAAAGGATTCTACAAAATACCAGAGCAGTATTCATTCCTTAAAACTGTCAAGAACATCAGAAACAAGGAAAATCTAAGAAACTGTCACATCCTATGGAGACATGATGACTACACATAACATGGTGTCCTAAATGAGATCCTGGAACAGAAAAAGAATATTGAATAAAAACTAAGGAAATTTAAATTAACTATGGACTGTACTTAATAATAGTGTATCTACATTACTTCACTAATTGCAACAAATGTGCTATAGTAATATAAGATATTAACAATATGGGAAATTAGATGTAGGACATATGCAAATTCTTTGTACTATCTTCACAACTTTTCTGTAAGCAAAACAGAATTATTCTAAAGTTAAAGGTTTGTTTTTAAAACATCGGCCTAAAAAATTACTCTAGCAACTTCAAAAACTACCACATGAATCCAGTCGGTCTCTAACCTGAAATACATTCACCGTTAACCTGGAAAAATGTACTAAAATTACATATTACAAAGAATATTAATACTACTTAGCCTAACTAGTTAGAACCAGGATCCTTAGAATCGATGGCACCCTTCCAGTTCCCTCAGGATACACATCTTCAGCCAATGAGTTAGCCTTTCTTCATCCGGTTCCTCTTTTCAGAAATGAAAAGTGAAACTCTGTCATGGGTAACACAGGAAATATATAGATCTCCATATTTATGTCTATGACATTAAATCTAAACATTGACAACTGTGGACATTTTTTAAGAGTAAAGCATGACAGCAATTGCTACCTCCAGGGTCAGGCAGGTCTGACGGACCACTCACTACCTTTTCTCCCTTGGACAAGTAACTTAAAACTGTCTCACCTCTTTCCTCAGTTTTAAGTCCTCTTTTGGTTGAACAGGGCATGTGATTTCTGGCCAGAGGACTGTTGATAAAAGTGATGCATGTCACTTCTGTGCCAGTAGGAGATCCTGCAGAAGTCCTTCATCGAACAAGGGGACCATTCATGTTCAGGCAGAGGGCTGACTACTATCACCCTCGGCCTATGAGTACATCGATGAACAAGGGTCTAAGGTTGACCCACAATGAACACACAGTAAGAAGTAAACTTTTCTAGTCCTAAGCCACTGAGATTGATAAGCATAACCCAGCTTATCCTGCCTAACATATTTCAGTTCTTAACATTAGTAACAAAGCTCTTGTAGCTTGTAATCCAAGTTAATATGCCATGTTGAAACGGACTTTTATACAGACCTAGCTGTTAACAGAATAGCTAAAAACAATAACAATGCCAAGTATAAATATGAGAGATAATGATTACCTGTGTTATATAAAAAGAGCAGAATTCTTTAAATACTGAAAAAGAAGTAAAGGTAATGCTTACCCAGTCAGATTTACCATTCTACTCCATGGTTTTCTCTGTCCCAAGGATCTTAGCAAACTTTGCTTAATAGTCAGTTTTTTTCAAAGTAGAATTAATAATCACTTATCTAAAAAAGTTTTTTAATTCTATTTTTTTAATATTTGAATGCTCCTAATCTGTGACCTTTTTTTTCTCTTAATATGGCAGCCAAATTCAGCTGGTTCTTGCAAACCCAAGGACTGATCAGAATATAAGGCAAGCTTAGATAGTAAGAACTTTACTGAGACATTTTATTGTTTGGAGATGGGGTTGTTCTTGTTCATTTTGTTTGTTTATTTTATGAGGCCCCTTCCTCTATGCTATCTAAATGAACATCTTTGAATTAGCCTCCAGTGTACTATTGTGTAAGCATGCATGTGTATGTATACACGTGTGTATGCTTGTGTACGTGTGTGTGTGTGAGAGAGAGACTAGAAAAGAGTTCTCTTGAGACTATATCCTTTGAAGGAGAAAAATTAAATCACAGAGCAAGGCAGAGTAAATGTCTCTGCTGGCTACCTTTGAATGTGAGCATCTGTTTTCTGAGATAGGCCACAGTGACAAAAATTGGCACTGTTTCCAGAATGCCAGACCATATGTTAAAACTTCCCCATGGCTTGAAAAATCAGAACTCTATTTTACTTATTAAAGTCCTGTTCCCATCAACACATAAACACTGCTTATGATTCCAAGTCCTGTACCTCTGGAAAAAGTTAAGACAATTTGAAAAGGCCCCTTGAGTTCTGACTAATAACCTACATTCATTGTGAAGTTTCTCAACTGCATCATTTCACTGGGTTCTCAAAAAAAATCCAGCAAAATAGGCAAGGCAAAAAATATTACATTCACTTTATAGAAGAAAAACTAAAGTTGAGATAAAATAACTGATTTCCAGAAGGTCGTACATTACAACTACCAAGGTAGGACTGGAATGACCTTGGGTCACCTAACATAACATCTCGTTAGCAACAATGCTTCTGACCTGACATAGTATCAAAGTCGTAATTTCAGAGTTACTGGTAAAAGTGGTCCTTTAAAATAAAGGGGAAAGATTTTTAAAGATATGTATCCTGGGGAAGTTCTAACAGACAAAATAGAATGTCCTTTAAAGATTAATTTCTCTACTGTAATATTTTTTATTTTTCCCTTATTAACCATAACCAGAGAGGATCTTGTCAAGAATCAAATGAATGGCTAGCTGAGGCATGAACATTTGTGGTTGAATAAATTATTTAATTAAGAGTTGCCTATCTCAAGTGTTCCAAATGAACATATATCAGTAGCATAATATTCCATTTGGCATATGTTTGACACTACCTTATTGCACAGAGAAGCCATTTATTTAATTGTACTTTGAAATTCAGTACCTGGATTCCTTGGGTGGCCTAGAGGTGCCTCCACAGAAGATCACACGTGGCAAAACTAATGACTGGAGACAGAAGAGAGCACTAAATGGCACAAGCAAGTCAGACTGCACAGTTTGGCGCTGCATTTAGTAAATTATAGTCAAGCAGCTTTTAGTTGCATCGTAAATGTCCATTTTCAGATGGTAGTCCTGCCAAACACCAGATCACTAGGGCTGCATTAAAAAGCTCAAATAGCACACTCAAATTTGAAACTATAGGTCTTATTTATTTCTAGTTTTCAGCTGGCAGACATGAAAAGCATTTTTGAACAGCAAAGGAAGATGAAGAAATAACTTACAGTGAGTGGAAAATGTTAGGAAAGAGAGGGCTAGACAATTCTGTGAGTCACTACTGAGATATCTAAAGGGATAAGGATTCCAGTCTACTCATTAAAGTGTGGGTTGAAACGTTGCTTTATTTTTCAAGAATTTCCATGGGAGGCACTTGGAGGGAAAAACAGGAGGTGGTCACACTTGACTACAGCCAGAAAAAGAATATCTTGGAGTGGTGAGATAACTGCACAACTTGAACACAGTCCACAACACAGACGAGATTTCCAGCCTTTAATGATTTTAAGAGACTTTATGGCACTATTTCAAAAGCAAGCCAAATCCTTAAAAAAATTATTCTAAATGAATAAATGTAGCTTCTAAAATTATTATTAATTTAGTTCTGGGCTCACAAATAAAACACAGAGTTAGTTTTGTCTAAGATTTAAAATCTTAGAATGTCTATTTCTAACAAGGAAGGAAAATATTCCAAGATAGGAACCAATTTTAGATACATAATTTTCTTTGTAGAAAGAAAATGTCATCTATTATTTCTTTGAACAGGAACAAAATGAAGAACCTGAGAAGAAACATTACCTTGTAGATATTAATTTAGAGTTAATAACAATATCCACTTAGAGTTAATATTAATGTAGAGTTAATAACATCCATTTAGAGTTTATAAACATAATTTAGAGTTAATGTCATAATATCTACATCCTGGAGAAAAAGGATATATTTTATGCTTTTGAGACAATCTGCCAAAATTTGAGAGTGTCAATTCCATCCCTGAGGTGTTTTGGCAGGCAGTAATTAGGACACAATGTAATACTGATTCTGCCACTTATTAGCTTAAAGTTTCAGTGTCCTCTATAAAAAATGAGATAATAATAGTACCTACTTCATATAGTTACTATGAATTTAAGTAAATAACATCTAAAAATACTTAAACAAACAGCAGTTGTTATTACCATTAACGTTTGAAAATTGTTTCCACAAAAAGTCAAAGCTGAATAAATAATGTTATTTGCTTTTCCAGTTTTGTTACTGCCCACTGAGATTTGGCATAGATGTGGCACAAGACCATGACTTGGTGAGAGATAAGGGCAGAGTGGGGGAGATATTATAATGGGTATGTGGAAAAGCCCCACTTTCAGACCCCTCCTCCATTCAGCTTGACAAGTATTTGATAGACTCCCCCAGAGCCCCCTCTAAAAGATGACTTATCTCTGCCTTCAAGAGCTACTCTTAGTGGTAAGATAAGACTTGCACACATGGAACAGGAAATATATGATTAGATATTAAAATGAGTGGTTTCAAAGGATTATACAATGCATACTTACTAACAAACCATATTAAATTAAAAGATTTAGAGTCATAAACATGCAAAACCAGCTACAAAAAGAAATCACTATAATCTTAACATACCTCAAAATGCCATACTCCGCTAATCTGAAAAAAAAAGGAAAAACTACTTTTTGTCACTTTATTTTAAACATCTAGTTTATTTGTGTTTTCTAACTTAAACTGGAAATCCACTAACTCGGGTTTCATTTATCTGAATTTTAAATATAATATGTACCTAATAATTTCTTAAGCACTTCAAAGATATAAAATCATGATTATACTTCACCTTTATGAGCCCAAACCATTCAAGGATTTTCAAAATTGTCTATTATACATGTTCAAGAGGCAAAGAGAAGGCAGGGAAGAGTTCAACAGATGTTGACGGTGCCACTGAAAAAAGATCAGAAAAGAAAGTGTGCCCCCTGCTGTTTATGTAATGAACAAAGGTCCAAGAGTTCCTGAACACATGAGTCCTAGCTGGAAAAGGAGTTTTGAGTTGCTCCCCTCTAATTTCCTACATCCTGATTCCAGCATGTTGTAATAAGTTTATGACCATGCATATAAGTAACTAAAGTCATTGCAAACAAGTCTAGTCCTTGTCTCTCTCCTCCGCACAACACAGAGGAGTTAGGTTGTTTATTTATCTACTTGTGCTGATCTCCTATTGGACTTAGGATCAATATAAATACTTTTATTTGAAAAACTAAACCTAAGTTAAGCTAACTTTAACCCCTAAAAGAGTTTATTGGATCTCAGAACCAAAAAATCCCAGACATTTCAAACAAAGTCTGATCCAGTGGTCCAACAATGACACCAAATACCTGAATTCTTTCTATCTCAATTATTTGCCTAGAGCTTCATTCTAAAGCCATAAGCATGGACTTCCTTACCCAGCATGCCCAGGGAGTACTCAGATTCCCTGTCATTGGATTGACTTAGGTCACTAGCCCATCTCTACACAAGGGAGATGGAATGTACTGATTGGCTTAACTTCCCTGAAATCAATCATATGGGTCCTTAATGAAGAGAAAGGTCTGATGGGAAAGGGACAGGGAGGAAACATATTTTAAGAAGACACCACAAACATTGCTCCATCTAATTTGTAGGTAAATGGAATCTAATCAAAATTCCAGTGTGGTTTATGATCATTTAAGAACTTTAATCATTAAGAACTCTAGAAAAATACACATGCAAAAATTAGGAATTTGAGGGAACAGAAAAAGAGTAATATCAGGGATAGCAATTTGAACTACCATATATACAAACATATAAAGCTATGACAATGAAAACATTGTACTACAGGTATAAAAGCAGGCAGATAAATCATTCAATAAATAATAGTAAAATTGAATAATCACTTAGAAAAACTAAATTTTAGCTCTTCCATTCAGATTGTATATCAGAATAGCTATAAATGGATAAAGAGTTAAGTCCAAGAAATTAAGCAATTAAAATGAATATTTATGAGTGAATATTATTTCTCTGAATCAAGAAGGGTTTCCTTAATATAAAAGCAATAGAAAAAATAAAATGAAAAGATAGACAAGACTGCTTAAAAGAACCAAATAAAAATACCCTTTTACTTAAATCACATTTTATAACAAATTCAAAAGGTAAGCAACATTCCAACAGAATATTTGCCTTAAATTTCACAAGGAGTAAATAGAAATAAATAATTCTAAGAGAGAAATTAATTAAAACAAAAGTGGTAAATGACAAACATACTTCAGAAAAGAATACAAATAATACCATAAAAATGTTAATTTCACAAGTAGGCAAAGAAATAAATAGTAAAGCAATAAAGTATTAACCTTTAACTCATAAGAAGAGTCAAAATTAAAAAATATATAATAATTTTAATAATGTCTTAGTTTGGGCTACTATGAAAAAGTGCCACAGACTAGGTAGCTTATAAAAAACAGAAATTTACTTCTCATGGTTCTGGAGGATAGAAGTCTGAGATCAGGGTGCTAGCATGGTCAGGATCTAGTGAGAGCCCTCTTTTGGGTTGTAGACTGCCAACTTCTTATATCCTCAGAGGAAACAGAGCAAGCTAGCTTACTGACCTCTTACAATGACACCAATCCCATTCATGAGGGCTCCATCCTCATGACCTAATTATCTCCCAGAGACCTCCATCTCCAAATACCATCACATTGGGGGTTTGATGGGATTTCAACATAGGAATGTGAGGAGAGGAGACACAAATGTTCAGTCCATAATAATTGGTATAAATAAAAAAGTATATACATAGCAGGATTCTATACTGATTAAATTTCCTACAGAAAAATAATTAATCTCTATCAATAATCTCAAATATATTTTAATCCCCTGACACAATACTTTCAGTTTTATGAACCTATCCTAAAATATAACTAAAAACGCAAAGATTTAATAAACACAAAAATATTGACTGCACCATTATCAAATAAAAAATAAAAACAGTAAAATGTTCCATTAGGGAGCTATAGAATGAAGTTAATAGCTACAATATGCAAGAATATGAAAAAGCTAAATATGTATATAAATATCTAGAGGTGTAATAAAATTCTAAGAGTTGAGGAAAAAACAATATAGAAAATATGTGTGTGTGAGTGTGTGCATAGTTGAGGAAAATCGGAGAAAAATAAACAAAAACTGTTAACAGAGTAGTTGTGAGGAATGCAGTATGCTTTATTTTCTTATAAGAATTTTCTGCATTGCCTACTTTAATCAAATCAAAAGCATTTTAATGTATTAGAAAAACTTTCATTTGTAGTTAATTATGAGTTTTTTGTAAAAAAGTCCTTTTGTAAAAACATTATTGTACATAAATTCCTATTTTCATGTATCAGATTTATTTACAATGATGTACAGTTGCAAAATATGAGGAATTATGTTTTGGTCATTTTTTTATTTTATTAAGGTATTATTGATATACACTCTTATGAAGGTTTCACATGAAAAAACAATGTGGTTACTACATTTACACATATTATCAAGTCCCCACCCATACCCCAATTCAGTCTCTTTCCATCAGTATAGTAAGATGACACAGATTCACTGTTTGCCCTCTCTGTGCGACACTGTTTACCCCGTGACCCCCCACACCATGTGTACTTAACAAAATACCCCACAATCCCCTTCTCCTACCCTCCCCACCCGCCCTCCCACACCCCTCCCCTTTGGTAACCACTAGTTCCTTCTTGGAGTCTCTGAGTCTGCTACTATTTTGTTCCTTCAGTTTTGCTTCATTGTTACACTCCACAAATGAGGGAAATCATTTGGCACTTGTCTTTTGCCACCTGGCTTATTTCACTGAGCATAATATCCTCCACCTCCATCTACGTTGTTGCAAATGGCAGGATTTGTTTCCTTCTTATGCCTGAATAGTATTCCATTGTGTATATGTATCGTGATATCTTCTTTATCCATTCATCTACTGATGGACACTTAGGTTGCTTTCACATTTTGGCTATTGAAAAAAGTGCTGCAATAAACATAGGGGTGCATATATCTTTTTGAATCTGAGAAGTTGTATTCTTTGGGTAAATTCCAAGGAGTGGGATTCCCGGGTCAAATGGTATTTCTATATTTAGTTTTTTGAGGAACCTCCATATTGCTTTCCACGGTGGTTGAACTAGCTTACATTCCCACGAGCAGTGTAGGAGGGTTCCCCTTTCTCTGCATCCTCACCAGCATTTGTTGTTCTTAGTCTTTTGGATGCTGGCCATCCTTACTGGTGTGAGGTGATATCTCATTGTGGTTTTAATTTGCATATCCCTGATGATTAGTGATATGGAGCATCTTTTCATGTTACTGTTGGCCATCTGAATTTCTTCTTTGGAGAACCGTCTCTTCATATCCTCTGCCCATTTTTTAATTGGGTTATTTGCTTTTTGGGTGTAGAGGCATGTAAGCTCTTTATATATTTTGGCTGTTAACCCCTTGTCAGATATGTCATTTACAAATATACTCTCCCATACTGTAGGATGCCTTTTTGTTCTGTTGATGGTGTCCTTTGCCATACAGAAACTTTTTAGTTTGATGTAGTCCCATGAGTTCATTTTTGCTTTTTTTTCCCTTGCTCAAGGAGATGCGTTCAGGAAGAAGTTGCTCATGCTTATATTCAGGAGATTTTTGCCTATGTTTTCTTCTAAGAGTTTTATGGTTTCATGACTTACATTCAGGTCCTTGATCCATTTTGAGTTTACTTTTGTGTATGGGGTTAAACAATAATCCAGTTTCATTCTCTTGCATGTAACTGTCCAGTTTTGCCAACACCAGCTGTTGAAGAGGCTGTCATTTCCCCATTGTATGTCCATGGCTCCTTTATCATATATTAATTAACCATATATGGTTGGGTTTATATCAGGGCTCTCTAGTCTGTTCCATTGGTCTATGGGTCTGTTCTTGTGCCA